>CM042261.1:41208759-41331259 GCA_023566225.1 Romanogobio albipinnatus | reverse complement strand
TGTATACATGCTTTATTCAATGCAAATAAATGCTGTTCATTTAACTTTCTATTCATTAAAGAATCCTGAAAAATAAAATGCATCATGGTTTCCACAGCTGTTTTCAACAATGATTATAATCATAAATGTTTCCTTTTCATCTAATGATCATATCAGAATGATTTCAGAAGGATCATGTGACACTGAAGACTGGAGTAATGATGCTGAAAATTCAACTTTGATCACAGGAATAAATTACACTTTACTATATCATTACAAATTAAAACATCTGTGAATATATTTCGCAATATTAATGTTTTAACTGTATTTTTTATTAAATGAATGCAGCCTTGGCAAGCAGAAGATACTAAACATTAAAAAGGCTGTCAGTTAGCACTGCATTATTCATATTCTTTATTGTCAATAAATACCTTGAGATGGCTGGAAAAACACAAACCATATATTGTCGCAGTCGTGTTTGTTGTCTGCTGGCTCCGCCCTCCTATGTACTTCCGCTCAATTTTCATTTTCCGTCAGTACTCCGTCTGGTACTGCTGTGTATGCTTATGCTGGGTACACACCAAAAGATTTTTTACATCTTATAAGATTTTCAAAATGTGATAGACCACAAACATGAGGACAAATAATCCTAGATTTAACCGTTTTGCTCCTATACACACACGAAAAGATTTTCAACCAGAGTCCCGACTGTAAACACAGGAAATCTCGCAAAATCTCGCGAGACTTCAGAATAAGCATGGCGGATGATATGCAGGAAGAAATTGCGATGATAGTGTTTGGAACGTACCATGGTTTTACTACAAATAAAAAATAAAACATGGATATTGTAGTTAAACCATGTTAACCACAAATTAACCATGGGTTTGCTAGAAAAAAAACTTTTTTACATTTCAATAACTATGGGTCCTCGTCATGTAGGTCAAACCAGTACACACACACACACAAACAAAATCTACTCTGTTGCTATAGTTACCTGGTACATCCATAGCAGATGCTATTTCTGACCAACTCTTCTCCTTGTTCACTCTATTGTGCTAGTTTTTACATGACAACATTCGTGCTGTTGCCACAAATCAACTAAATGATCCTCCATCTCTGCTGTCCACATCACTTTGTGCTGCGCCATGACCGCGTTTGTTATGCTTCTGTATTCTCTCAGCGTGCTTTCTGATTGGATATTATTTTGTTTCACATGAGTGTGCGCGCTTTTGTCCTCGGGGTTCCCCCCACATATCAGGATCTCTGATCGTAAATATTCAACATGTTGAATATTTACGATTCGTGATCGGGACGGCTCCGACGTTGTTCCGAGCAGGTTCGGACACTCTTAACACACTTCACACCACAGGAAAATCTGATACGACAATCTTTAGAACCATCAAGATAATCGGGACATAGCTAAGATTGTCGGAAGGGGGCAAATCGGCCCAAAATCAGTCCGATTATCTTTTGGTGTGTACCCAGCATTAGGTTTTCTCCCGAACAATTTTTTACCGGTCCAATCAGCGAATAGAGGGAGTGGCTGAGAGCGATGACGTTGATGTCGTGCGCTAGTTTGAGATGTAGTTCAGTAATGGCGGCGGTGAAAGATGTGAGTGTGTGGCACCACTGACGAATGTCCAGAAGTTAAAGCTGGAGTGTGGCGAGGTGGACGAGCGTGCGAGATCGGTGTGTGTGATTGAGATTGAGACACACCGGTCTCAAGTCTTCTCATGAGGGAGCACGGAGGCATATAAGGACGAGCGACACCGGTGAAGGACGAGAGAGGACCCGGCCTGGATTTTAAGTTGTGTTTTGTTTACGTTTTGTTATGTATGCGCGCGGCAGTCGTCCGTGAGGGGCTGCCGCTTTTACTTTCATTTTGTGTTTATTATTTGATTAAAAGTTGTTAAACGTTCGCCGGTTCCCGCCTCCTTCTTCCCTGAACAAACGAACTCCGTTACACGGAGCCAGAACAATCACTGCTGAGTTTTGTTGGTGGCCATGATGTTGTGGTGGTCCGGGAAAAGTCTTTTTCAGCTCGCTCCGTTAGAGTTGCTGAAGCCGTCCGTCTCCCACCACCCGCGAGAAAAACCCAGGCTGAATCAACGACTGTTTTTGACAAACACCAAGGTCGTGTGGTAATGTAATTGCTCTCCGAATCCACATCTCTGAGTTTTCAAGAATATATCACTTCAAAATTCACTGTTTATATCCTTTTTGACCCCTGCAGAGCACCGTACGGTTGCATGCGCTATAATTTGGATGCATTTCTAGACTTGTATTTCTTTAAATGCTGGCAAGAGTTTACAAGAGCATAATATTTCATCACCGCTCAAGAAATTAAAGAAGAAAAGCACGAAAACATTTGAATTGGGCTGTTATTTACCGCAGCATTTATTCTTATCATACCAAGCATATGACATTTTATTTACAGCATATACAATCATGTTATGATTGCACGAGATATGCACCACGAGAGCAGCGCGTTCCGATCACAAAACTCTCCTCTCCACCGTGAATAAATCACAATCCGAATGCACGAGGTTTTATCACTGACACTGAGGTGGTTTGCAGTTAATGTGAGAATCAAAGGCGAACGGCGGGTGACATACGTCACGACCAAACGTTAGCGATTGGTTATGCAGATCCAGAGTGACTCTTGGCAGATCCAATAGTTTTAAACTTCAACAGAGTTCCCGCCTTCAAGGAAGTAAACGCTTGTCAATGGAGAGTGGCTAGACTCTCTGAACAAATGAAATGTAGGAGAGTCTGGTAAGACCAGGCTAGCGCTGAATGCCTTTGGAAAGTGACAGGTTTTACTTTTTCTTTGAGAGCGCGCCCTATGGCTCGTGTTGCTCGAGACTCCATAGTGTTCAGATCGCCTCATTTGTGGATACGAATAAAATGTCAGGTCACGTTTAGATTATTTAGTGTCTTGTTCATTTCGTTTACGAATAATTTTCGTCATAATTTACGTCAACAACCTTTTTTCACTGACGAAAACGAGACGATTACTAAATAAAAACTAGTGATGGATGACAAAAACTATGACGAAAATCAAATGTCATTTTCGTCAACAAATAAAAACGAGACGAAAATGTTAGGGAGGGACGATTAGGGAAGAGATCCAGTCAGAACTGATGTCCTGTGTAACAGATGCACACATTTGATCTGAACTGATCTAACCGCTGGAGAACATGGCGCTGTTGCGCTTCTACAGGCTCACGCATCCCCAATCCAGCGCTCCAGAGCGGCTCAATCAGTGAATAACACACATTCATGCCAGGCAATTGTTTATGAACTAATGCTGATGAATAATGACAATGTTTACTTTACGATGTTTATATAGTAATGTGTTTTAGACGGTTGTAGCAATGCATATTTTATCTCCTCATCTGAACTTGAATGAGCTCCTGCAACTGCAATAGTAAGGCGAGATTTCAAAATAAGAGTCCCGGTGTATTTCCAGCTGGTTTATAATTAAAAGTCAAGCATTATATATTCGTTTTTGGTTACACAATAAACTGTATTTAATTTCATTCCCATTTAATTCATAGTCAGGAGGAAAGACCAGTATTTGACACATATTCAATAAAGTATCAGGGTTATAATAGTTCACTAAAACCGTTCAAAAAAATCTTCGTTACTTGAAATTAAATAAATGTTAACTGAAACAAACTTATTTGAAGCTTTAGCTTAAAGGGTTAGTTCACCCAAAAATGAAAATTATGTCATTAATTACTCACCCTCATGTTGTTCGACACCCGTAAGACATTCGTTCATCTTCGGAGCACAAATGAAGATATTTTTGTTGAAAGCTGATGGCTGAGAAAGGCCTCCATTGACATTCAGTACATTCACACTCACAAGACCCATAAAAGGCACTAAAAACGTCATTACAAAGTCCATCTCACTACAGTGGCTCTACAATAACTTTACGAAGCGACGATAATAGTTTTTGTGTGAAAAAAACCACGACGCATGCGCGAGAATATGACGTAGCGCCGGCGTTCGGGAATCCATGAAATGCACACTTTAGTCCCATTTTGAGCTCTACGCCGAGACCTAAAGCACGATCAATGTAGAATTCAACAGCTTAGATACGGCGCGTCTTCCTCTGCTCGTTGTAAACACATCTCCTCCTCGCTTCTGAGTCACGTGTCCGAACGCTGGTTCTGTGTCATATTCTCGCGCATGCGTCGTGATGCTTCGTGAGTTCACGGCCGAGACAGACAAGGAAGACAGAACTTGTAGAATAAAGTCGTTATTTTGATTTTTTTTTTCGCACAAAAACTATTCTCGTCGCTTCGTAAAGTTATTGTAGAGCCACTGTAGTGAGATGGACTTTGTGACAACGTTTTTAGTGCCTTTTATGGGTCTTGTGAGTGTGAATGTACTGAATGCCAATGGAGGCCTTTCTCAGCATCAGCTTTCAACAAAAATATCTTCATTTGTGTTCCGAAGATGAACGAATGTCTTACGGGTGTCGAACGACATGAGGGTGAGTAATTAATGACATAATTTTCATTTTTGGGTGAACTAACCCTTTAACATGATCTACTAGCTAAAACAGAAATACAAAGTTATAAAAACTATATAGATGTTTT
Organism: Romanogobio albipinnatus; assembly: GCA_023566225.1. Lineage (NCBI taxonomy): Eukaryota > Metazoa > Chordata > Actinopteri > Cypriniformes > Gobionidae > Romanogobio > Romanogobio albipinnatus. The sequence goes on along the minus strand of CM042261.1, from coordinate 41,326,670 downwards.
TAAAAACAAACAAAAAAGTGAATTGAGCTCTTTCGTGTATTTTTAATGTCAAAAACAAAATTATGTCAATGTCAGTTCAAGTGACAGTCGGTTATGTAATGCTTAAACGCTTAATGTATTACAATTTAACTAAACTCATTAGATTTTAGGAGACTAAATCTACTGTAGATTTAGTCGACTAAAACTAAAAACAATTCAGGTGACTAAAATATGACTAAAACTAAATGGCATTTTAGTCAAAAGACTATGGCTAAAACTAAATCAAGATATGCTGTCAAAATTAAAACTGCTTTGAATTTAAATCTAGATTTATTTACGTTGGCTTCTACGTAAACGAACTTGCTTGTGTAACAGACGTAGGCGACTAGGTCTAAACACTTAAACAGGAGTGACATCTGTATCTATGTGCAGTGTGAACGTGCCTAACCTCTGCGTTTGATTGGCTTTATTCTCGAAGTGTCCCGCAGGCGTCTGAGGATATTCACTCAGAAAGAGCTGCTCATCCTCATCACGGCGAGTGTAACCGGCCGTGATCTTATTAGGGAGTGCGTCTGTCTGGCTAGCCCTTGAGCCAAACGAACGGACAGAAACAAGATAATTACTTCCACTTTAAATGTTTAGCGTCACATCCAGGCAGTCTGAGCCGTCTGAGAAGCGCATCTCCAGTGTGTCTGAGGACGCACACACAGCCGCTTGTGTTTTGTCTGGGTCTGTTCCGTCTCGTTCCTTCAGATGAGATCCGAATGCATCACGCGTGTGAACTCGCTCTTCTTCTCTGTCTCTTTGCAACCACTATGTTTGAGGTCGCATCTGCCACTGCGATCCTGTGAGAAGAGGTTCAAGTATTAGCAAACATGGCAGCTCAATAACTTCATGCAACTTATTCCTTCATAAGCCCATGTGAAGCTTCTGAGACTCTGCTTTGTATGAACTGGTGTTGGCTGGAGTCACTAACAATAGCAACACTACTAAATTACTCTTTATGGCTTGCAAAAAAAAAAAACAATTATATATAAAGGATATAGTAATTTGAATTTTGTCATAAATTGCAAAATATTTAAAAATAATTAACATTTACATTTATGCATTTGGCAGACACTTTTATCCAAAGCGACTTACAGTGCCCTTATTACAGGGACAATCCCCCTGGAGCAACATGGAGTAAAGTGCCTTGCTCAAGGACACACTGGTGGTGACCACTGGGATCGAACCAGCAACCTTCTGCATATCAGTTCAGTGGTTTAACCCACTGGACACCATCTCACACCAGCTCAAATATTTGACATATCTGCACAAAATTTGGTATGCATGATCGAAAGCATGTCCTGAACATACCTGAGAAATTTCATTTTTGTTGCAAAAACGCTTTGAAAACAAAGTTCAAAATTTGATGATCCTTGGTTTATGCCGATTCCGACGACGTGTCATTTGTCATTTTCCAACTATGTGCCTGTCCGCCATATTGAATGACTGAAAATAATTTTTGTCTTACAGATGTCACAAACTTAACGCGATCGACCCAAAATTGGTTCAGAGACTTTGAAACTTTGATCAGTCGAAACCAAAATTGGTACGCTTCATCGGACCCATGATCTGAGGGGCGATGCCAAATTTGGGAACAGCGCCACCTTCAGGTCATGAGATATGAAAAATAGCTATTTTTGCTCATAATTTCTGAATCCTTTGTCAGAAAATCATAATCTTGGTGTGTATGGATTATATTAAGTTTGATGCCAAAAAGATTTTCCAAAGAATTGCACTAGAATATATTTATTTTATATTACAATATAATGAAATATAATATTAGACTATAGCGATATAATCTAATAGTCAGATTAAACAATAATATAGTAAATTAATGAAGTATATACAAATAAATCAACTTTATAATAAATAATTTAAATTCAAAAAATGTACAAACACAATCATAATAAATTAATTTTAATTATTATATTACATATAGTCTTGCATTTAAAGTTTGATGCCAGTTGAGAATGAATCAAAGAATTGCATTATAGTATATTGATTTTATATTAGAATATAATAAATATAATATTAGATTATACCGATATAGTCTAAGAGCTAAAAACAATCATATAATAAATTAATTGAGTAAATAAAATAAACATAAAAATTTAAACGACAAATCATAATACATAACACAATACATTAAATGAAAACAATAAATTTTTACATATATATTTAGAATTTTCAAATAATGACATTAATTTGTTTTATATTAGAATATAATTAAATATAATATCAGACTATAATTATATTGATAAGTTATAAAATTGATAAGTTAAATTAAAGAATATCATAAATTCATATAATTAATATAATTCATTTAAATACATTTAATAATTAAAAAAAAATGTAATTAAAAAACAAAATATATTTAGATAAAGTTTTTTAGAATATACAAAAATACAATACAAGAATATAATTACATAATCTAAGAGTTAAATTAAATGATATATTAAATGAATATAACTAATAATTGAATAAAACATTTAACTACCTCTTATTGTACTCAAGTAACACGTATTTAATAATATTAAAATCAATAATAATAATAGTAATCTGCATCATCATTAAAAAAACATTCATATAAAATAATAATTAATGTAATAAAAAATAAATAAAACAATACTTCAGTGTATTGATGTTTTTGTATTGAGCTAACTATATTTATAAGTGTATCTTGACTGCAGTTTTAATTATTGAAATGAATTTGTATTGGAAACTTCCCGAGCGTGCGCAGCTCCTTGTACCTGCGGTGAAATCCTCAGGTGATCCAGCGGGACAGGTGTGACGGATCACCTGCGTCTGAAGCCTACGACACATAAAGAAACTCTGCAGCTTCAGCGGAGCGCATCTGAAATTCAGCAGATACAGCCGATTACAGGCAATGCTGATGAAACCAGGCTCCACTCAATGCCAGTCTATATTCATTACATACCATGAAACGAGCCCACACACACACAGGAGAACAAACAGCACGTCTCATGAAGGTGTGAGATGGACACCTGCGGTCCAGCGCAAACAATCAATACGTCCAGGACTGCAGCCTTTCCTTAGACATTACAGGCCAGCCATTTTACATACCTGGATATTAAGCAGGAAACAGTGTGACAGACCACCCTTCATCCATTGAAACTGTGATTGTGATACCAAAATCAAGCCAGAGCAATAGGCCTACTGTTCTCATTGGTTAAAGGGGCGTTTGATTATGATTTGACTTTTGTAACTTTAGTGAGTGTGTAGTGTCACTGTTTGAGCATGAACAACATCTGCAAAGTTACAACGCTCAAAGTTCAAAGCAAAGGGAGATATTTTCTTTTACAGAAATCTCTTTAAGAACTACAACAAACGGCTGGTATGGACTACAACGAGCTTCTTCACGGGTTAGTGACATCACTAACCCTAACATTTACATAAACCCCGCCCCCGGGAACACACAATTAAGGGGGTGAGATTATCATGACAGAATATGCTAATCAATGACTGAAGTCTCATTCTTCATGTCATCTCTTCTTCTTGAGTCTCTCCATCATTGTCCGACTCCGGTTTGAACATAAAAGGCTGAACAGTTTCATTGCGTGTCTGCATGAGGTCACCAGAGCTGCTAACTGGAGTTCTTGAAGCTCCGCCCCATGAGCAGCAGCTCATTTGCATTTAAAGGGACTCACACAAAAAATGGAACGCTATATTTTTGCGCTATATTCAACTTCCGGGTTTAAATTCATCTTTGCATCAATGTCACAGAATGTGAAGTTTTCACGTACTATAGTATGCCGATGACTCATTGGTGTCTCATAATTATTCAAGAGTCTGTGTGTCCTTATCCAATGAAAAGACGACTTGCTTAATTATTCATCAGTCTGTGTGTCCTTATCCAATGAAAAGACGACTCGCTTAATTATTAATGAGTCTGCGTGTCCTTATCCAATGAAAAGACGACTCGCTTAATTATTCATGAGTCTGCATGTCCTTATCCAATGAAAAGACGACTCGCTTAATTATTCATGAGTCTGCATGTCCTTATCCAATGAAAAGACGACTCGCTTAATTATTCATGAGTCTGCATGTCCTTATCCAATGAAAAGATGACTCGCTTAATTATTAATGAGTCTGCGTGTCATTATCCAATGAAAAGACGACTTGCTTAATTATTCATCAGTCTGCGTGTCCTTATCCAATGAAAAGACGACTTGCTTAATTATTCATCAGTCTGCATGTCCTTATCCAATGAAAAGACGACTCGCTTAATTATTAATGAGTCTGCGTGTCCTTATCCAATGAAAAGACGACTCGCTTAATTATTCATCAGTCTGTGTGTCCTTATCCAATGAAAAGACGACTCGCTTAATTATTCATGAGTCTGCATGTCCTTATCCAATGAAAAGACGACTCGCTTAATTATTCATGAGTCTGCATGTCCTTATCCAATGAAAAGACGACTCGCTTAATTATTAATGAGTCTGCGTGTCCTTATCCAATGAAAAGACGACTCGCTTAATTATTCATCAGTCTGTGTGTCCTTATCCAATGAAAAGACGACTCGCTTAATTATTCATGAGTCTGCATGTCCTTATCCAATGAAAAGACGACTCGCTTAATTATTCATGAGTCTGCATGTCCTTATCCAATGAAAAGACGACTCGCTTAATTATTAATGAGTCTGCGTGTCCTTATCCAATGAAAAGACGACTCGCTTAATTATTCATCAGTCTGTGTGTCCTTATCCAATGAAAAGACGACTCGCTTAATTATTCATGAGTCTGCATGTCCTTATCCAATGAAAAGACGACTCGCTTAATTATTCATGAGTCTGCATGTCCTTATCCAATGAAAAGACGACTCGCTTAATTATTCATGAGTCTGCATGTCCTTATCCAATGAAAAGACGACTCGCTTAATTATTCATGAGTCTGCATGTCCTTATCCAATGAAAAGATGACTCGCTTAATTATTAATGAGTCTGCGTGTCATTATCCAATGAAAAGACGACTTGCTTAATTATTCATCAGTCTGCGTGTCCTTATCCAATGAAAAGACGACTTGCTTAATTATTCATCAGTCTGCGTGTCCTTATCCAATGAAAAGACGACTCGCTTAATTATTAATGAGTCTGCGTGTCCTTATCCAATGAAAAGACGACTCGCTTAATTATTAATGAGTCTGCGTGTCCTTATCCAATGAAAAGACGACTCGCTTAATTATTAATGAGTCTGCGTGTCCTTATCCAATGAAAAGACGACTCGCTTAATTATTCATCAGTCTGCGTGTCATTATCCAATGAAAAGACAACTCGCTTAATTATTCATGAGTCTGCGTGTCCTTATCCAATGAAAAGATGACTTGCTTAATTATTCATGAGTCACGCACCATTCGCGTGATTTGCGCAAATGGCGCGAGTTGAAAAATCTGAAATTTGCCGGATATTCACTCCGCGTTAACCAATCAGGAGCTTGCTCTAGTAGTGACAACAATGAGGACAAAATCATATGTGGATACCCGGAGCTGTACGATACATCTTCATACTTTATAGAAACAGGAATAAAAAGGATCTTGCTTGGAAGAAAGTGAGTGAGGAGGTCGGACAGTCTGGAGGGTGTTGTAAAAAAGTGCTCTTTACTCAATTTGAGCTCTACATAGGGTGATTTCAGGGTGATTGGGACACATTTTGCCATTGAGATGACTTGGAAAAAGTGTCCCAATCCCCCTGAATTCACCCTAATGAGACTACAAGCTAGCTAAAGCCGGCAAATTGAGCTTATTCTCCGTATTTTAAAACAATCCATGTCAGCCATTTCGCAATGGCAGAAGCCCCTCCCATGGTGTGAATTCGCGTCTGTTGTGAAGTGAATGTCACACGAATGAAGCGAATAAACTCAAAATGTTCAAGCGTCCAATACGTGCGAATAGCGCGATTTATTCGCTTCATTCGCGTCTAGTGTGAACACACACCATAAATCAGAAGCCACTTTTAAATCAGAACCACACCCACTTTTATAGCATTTTTTCAAAACTGTGGTGTAAACTGACGGCTGCTGAAAAAAACTTGCTCCTATTAAAATCCCACTAATAAAGTGCATCCAGCAGCAGAAATGCCCTCGCCTGCCTCTGCACTGAACCTCTACCCAATGAGCGATTATGAGCGATTGGTGCTTCACGTGTGTCTCTCACCCGGCGCTGGGCTGCTGTCCAGATGTTGGCGAGTGACCCGTCCCGAGTGCTCACAACACACGACCTCTGCTCTCCGCACCAGATGCCAACACATGTTGGGCTTTACCATTTGGCCTTTGGTAGCATCCACTGCCACTTCCGCCCGTTTGTGATCCCGCCGCCTCTTCGTCTGGAATAGCGATACGTCTGCAGCGAGAGCAGATCATCGTGGCGTAGCACTACAGAGACGTTCAAGCGCTGGGAGGAATAATGATAAAAACTGATTATAAGTCTATTACGGCCACTCTGCAGGGCTGCAAGCTGAGCAGGGGAAGAGGAATCCCATTATCTAAGATGTCTGGATAATGGATTTTGCGTGAGGGGCTTTTTCTGGCACTGGGTATTGAGTGTTAGGAATATTATCTTCATGAAGCCTGTAATGATACCTGTGGGCTGGGCAATATGGGAGGAAGAAGACGCCATGCACTCTCTCCTCGTCTTCTGCATCGCTCAGCGTCTTCTCAGATCTGCCTCTCCTCACCTGCTGTTATAAAACGAGCGAGCGCTACTGTCAACATCACTGCGGTGTTGCTTAGCCAACGCTTTTAGTTCTTGCAAATTAATGCAATCCCAAATTACCAACAGAAACGGGTACAGAACAGGTGAGAGCGTGACACGAGACGTCTTCAAAATCATCAAACTTGTACCTCGTAAAAACTGATTTGACACATGCCACACAAGACGTGCTCAACTACAGATGCGAGACTATATTAAGCATAAAGCACATTGAAAAACAGGAAAATTAAGTACTTGACATTTCTCTGGCTGGACATCTTGGATGCATTTGCAACAATGCACTCTTGGATTCGCTATGAAAAATTAATGCAGTGCTGCATGAGATAAAAGTAGGTCATACTACAACTTGTTAACTTTTACAATGTACTACATTTATGCATTTGGCACACACTTTATCTGAAGTGCATTAAAAATTAATTTCTCTTAACTGATCAGAATGACTTTGCATCACAAATTTTCAAGTTGAGATATGATATATAGTGTATATTTTGCTCTTTGATATACAGTGTGTGTATACAGTTGGATTTACTTCTAATCAGCCACTGTTGCTGTTGGTTTACTAGCCACTCAGAATTCTCACTGGCCACAGTTTCACATCAATACCATGGAGGGAAACCATATAGAGATAGATATTTTAATATTATCTCATAATTTGGCAGCAGGTTTATTAGGCTGCTGTCACTTTAAGAGCTGATGCACGGATCCATTACACATGCGTTTTCTTTCTCAACTGTTTATGTTCACTTACAACAGAACTGACTGTTTACATGAATACTCACCAATGTATCGTGACTCTTTAGCTCCGCCCACTGCACGCCTCCACGAGCTCGGCTGTTTTCGGAAAGAGTTGGTACCGTGTATCTGTCTTTTATAAATATGATCAAACTAAAGACTCTGTGGAGATATGAAGGATCAACACTACTCTACAGATACTCAAGATTAACATGAGACTGGCAGAAACTAACTGTGTGTTTAGGAAGTTTTTGTGTAACCAGCTCCTGGGTCAGACGTAACAACCCAGTGTTTGAGTAGTTTTTGTGTTACTCAGATTCTGGGTCAGACGTAACAACCCAGTGTTTGAGTAGTTTTTGTGTTACTCAGATCCTGGGTCAGACATAACAACCCAGTGTTTGAGTAGTTTTTGTGTTACTCAGATCCTGGGTCAGACGTAACAACCCAGTGTTTGAGTAGTTTTTGTGTTACTCAGATCCTGGGTCAGACATAACAACCCAGTGTTTGAGTAGTTTTTGTGTTACTCAGATCCTGGGTCAGATGTAACAACCCAGTGTTTGAGTAGTTTTTGTGTTACTCAGATTCTGGGTCAGACGTAACAACCCAGTGTTTGAGTAGTTTTTGTGTTACTCAGATTCTGGGTCAGACGTAACAACCCAGTGTTTGAGTAGTTTTTGTGTTACTCAGATCCTGGGTCAGATGTAACAACCCAGTGTTTGAGTAGTTTTTGTGTTACTCAGATTCTGGGTCAGACGTAACAACACAGTGTTTGGGTAGTTTTTGTGTTACTCAGATCCTGGGTCAGGCGTAACAACCCAGTGTTTGAGTAGTTTTTGTGTTACTCTGATCCTGGGTCAGATGTAACAACCCAGTGTTTGGGTAGTTTTTGTGTTACTCAGATCCTGGGTCAGATGTAACAACCCAGTGTTTGAGTAGTGTTTGTGTTACTCAGATCCTGGGTCAGGCGTAACAACCCATTGTTTGGGTAGTTTTTGTGTTACTCAGATCCTGGGTCAGGCGTAACAACCCAGTGTTTGAGTAGTTTTTGTGTTACTCTGATCCTGGGTCAGACGTAACAACCCAGTGTTTGGGTAGTTTTTGTGTTACTCAGATCCTGGGTCAGGCGTAACAACCCAGTGTTTGAGTAGTGTTTGTGTTACTCAGATCCTGGGTCAGACGTAACAACACAGTGTTTGAGTAGTTTTTGTGTTACTCTGATCCTGGGTCAGATGTAACAACCCAGTGTTTGGGTAGTTTTTGTGTTACTCAGATCCTGGGTCAGATGTAACAACCCAGTGTTTGAGTAGTTTTTGTGTTACTCAGATCCTGGGTCAGACGTAACAACCCAGTGTTTGGGTAGTTTTTGTGTTACTCAGATCCTGGGTCAGGCGTAACAACCCAGTGTTTGAGTAGTTTTTGTGTTACTCTGATCCTGGGTCAGACGTAACAACCCAGTGTTTGGGTAGTTTTTGTGTTACTCAGATCCTGGGTCAGGCGTAACAACCCAGTGTTTGAGTAGTGTTTGTGTTACTCAGATCCTGGGTCAGACGTAACAACACAGTGTTTGAGTAGTTTTTGTGTTACTCTGATCCTGGGTCAGATGTAACAACCCAGTGTTTGGGTAGTTTTTGTGTTACTCAGATCCTGGGTCAGATGTAACAACCCAGTGTTTGAGTAGTTTTTGTGTTACTCAGATCCTGGGTCAGACGTAACAACCCAGTGTTTGAGTAGTTTTTGTGTTACTCAGATCCTGAGTCAGGCGTAACAACCCAGTGTTTGGGTAGTTTTTTGTGTTACCCAGATTCTGGGTTTAAGTTAATCCGTAGACATTAATTCATGTGTGAAGTAAAATAATAAGCTAGTATTATAGCAAAAAATCATCAAACCATTCTGCTGGGTTAAATAAACAACCCAATTTGCTGGGTATAATGAACCCAACATGTGTTCTGTCCTATATTTACCCAAATTGGGTTGTTTTAATCCAGTGTTTTTTAGAGTGTAGTTTATTTCAGATGCCTTTTTAAAGGGGTGGTAAACCACGATTTCACTTTTCTAACTTTAGCTAGTGTGTAATGTTGCTGTTGAGGCATAAACAACATCTGCAAAGTTACAACGTATCAAAGTTTAAAGCAAAGGGAGATATTTGCTTTTAAAGAAATCATTTTCTACAGGACTACAGCAAACGGCCAGTAGGGACTACTAGACATTCCTCCAGGGTCTCTGACATCACCAGCCCCAATATTTACATAAACCCCTCCTCCGAGAATATTAAATAAGGGGGGGGGGGGCATTTTGTATCGCAGCAGGGAAGCATTGTTGTGGTTAGTAGGCTGGAGTGTTGTTGCCGCAATGCCGACGAAACGCTGTTATTTTCATCCGGATTGCGGGTCCACTTTGTTCAGCCTTCCTAGGGACGGGGGTGCGTTGCAGTGCGTTTAACATACAACATGTTATATGCATGTGTGTATGAGACAGAGGGGAACACGGTCGCATTTGCAGCAGATATATGCTGCCCATCATAAATCAAAGCACGAGACAGACAGGGGTCGGAGGAGAAGACCGGAAAATGTAACATAATGGACAATATTCGTCTGTATTTGCAATACACGAGCCGCGGTTCAGCTGCGCGAGACAGGCGGGCAGGAGGAAAGCTTCCACAATCTTCGCGAGTTCAACGCAGGATTCGCACAACGGCTTGTCCTGAAAGATGTTTACGGGTCACAACCTGTAAGAATGATTTATTTTTCGTCTATGTGTTTTCCTGTAATAGTTCATATTGTTAATTGTACGTTATAGCAAGGAAGTACACAGATGACAACGCTCATTTGGCTCTGCAAACCAGTTTGTTAAAGGTCCCGTTCTTCGTGATCCCATTGTTCAAACTTTAGTTAGTGTGTAATGTTGCTGTTAGAGCATAAATAATACCTGTAAAATTATAAAGCTCAAAGTTCAATGCCAAGCGAGATATTTTATTTAACAGAAGTTCCCTTTCAAAGCCTACAGCGAACGGCCGGCTTGGACTACATCCTGGTACTTGGTCCTTCATAAATGACGTCAGTAGAACAGTAGAACAGACTAACCTCCGCCCACAAGACTACGCGAAAAAAGGGGGCGTGGTCTTGTTGCTGTCCCACGTGGAGAAGAGGAAGTGGTGTGTTTGAGTGTGTTTGTCGCCATGTCGTCGAGACGCTGTTATTTTCATCCCGGAGTCAAATCACCTTTGTTTGGCTTTCCCAGGGACGCTGTAGAGATCATTGAGCGCATACATCTCCCGTTAAGAGTCGTGACCTTTCCGTGCAACGTGCGCTAAGCTGCGGTCAAATCACAACACAGGAACCGCTGGCACAATCAGAACTCGTTACGCATTTCTGAAGGAGGGACTTCATAGAACAAGGAACTCATCAGCCGTTTTTAGGACAGTGTAAACAGCGGTACACAGATGAGTAAATTGTGTGAAAAATACTGTGTTTTTTTACACACGAAACATGAACACGTTATATTACACACTGTAAACACAATCAAAGCTTAAAAAAAACACGAAGAACGGGACCTTTAAATGCATACTTAACGTTATCCGACAAACACCAAACGTTACAAACTTTTTTAAAAATCTCAACAGCGAACTTAACATTAGTGTAAATGATTCTTTGATTAGAGCTTTTATGTATTGTTTATCTACAGGCATGCTAAACATGGTTCTGTGTTTGATTTGGATACTAGTAAAGCCAATGTTTAGTGTTCGTTTTGGGTTAATAGTTCTTGCGACAGATATTTGGCTATAATCGTCTAAAAATACAAAAGTAACGGTGCCATTCAGTAGCGATCACTATAGATCCGCAGACTGAACAGGTTCTGCTCGATCATCATCACTAAAATTGTCTGGGTCTGATTCGGGCTCAAATTGGTATGGTTTTATTGATGCCATTGTACTACCCAAAGCACAGTCTACCGGTAAAGGTAAGGGGCGTGACGTTTCCAACAAACGTGCACTAGTTCAATCACAACACACTGGACCAGCTAACCAATCTGAGCCCATTGCGTATTTTTGAGGGACTGACTTCATAGAACCCGGAAACCATCATACCGTTTTTACAAGGAGGGACAGAGCAGTGTAGAATAAAGGTCAAATATATGAAAAATAATGCTTTTTTTAAAAACGAAGCATGAACACATGTTACAGTGCACCCCACAAACACAATCAAGCCTTCCAAAGAATGTGTTTTACCACCCCTTTAAAAGACTGCAATTGAAAGATGCATATATGTTATATAAAACTCAACCCGCCACTGTTTAAATCCACCCGCGTTTGACGGGTGTTAATGTCAGGCCCTGCTTACAGTAGTTATAGAGTTATTAGGGCATCCTCTGACAGGTACACTTTACAATCAACACAGCGAGGCATTAGAAGGCATGCAGTATAATCATGCACTGCCATGAGTGAGGCTTTAAACCGTCTCCGAGAAGTGTTTGCTGCTCGTGTCACTCTCAGAGTAACTAACACAGCGACTTGACTGCGTAAGTCATTACCTGCAGTCTTTGGTCTCTGGCCAATACATTAAATCTAAATTACACGTCTGCAGAACGAAGGATTCCCGAGGCGAACTGCCAGTAAACAAACAAAGAGCCCTCATGCGCCCCGCTGTTTACTCTGTTGCTGGCGTTTACACACACGGCTAAAAACACACAGTTTGACCTGTAATTGACAAGTGCTTCAATCAGCGCTGCTCCTTTAAACTGTGGCATGCAGCCGTGTGTGCTCTGTTTTAATGCCAAAGACATCGTCTTCTCGCTCTCGCCGAACACGTAATGCACAGTAAAGCGCACGACATGCATGCCGTTCCGTGTCACCCGGTCCGCACAGAGGCTTATGGCTTGCGCTCATACATAAATGCATGCGGTAAGAAATGGGACACGTTTAAAACATTTGCCTCTGGTCTCGCCATACAGGGGACCCGAACGCCCTGACGGGATACAAGCTGCGCGAGCATCATTGCTTTCATTACAGGCAGTTTGCATCATGCTCCAAGGCCACGTGGCATCCCATAATGCCCTGCGTTGGCGTCTCAATTCAGTCAAATGTTTTTAAGGTGTGGGACGCTGGCCGGGATGCTCATAGAAAGCGAGACTGTAGGGGTTTTATTGAAATCTAAGTGTCAGATCCGCAGCCCTGGGTAACTCATCCTGATGCGACTCATTCAGCGAGTCCTCGTCCGTTTAGAAAGTTCAGCTGAGAGGAAAAAGCAGAGCGATTGAGTCGTTAGATCTCATGCATCTATGCATTTGGCAGGTGCTTTTATTTAAAGAGACTTGCATTCAAGGTATGCATTTTTTAATCGGTTCATGCATTCATTAGGAATCGAGCTCGTGACTTTGGAGATGCTTGTTTTTGCCTTAAGATATCATAGGTGTGTACCCAACACTCGGCATCATCACATGAGTCTTTTGCATATAAAGCAATCCCAGATAACCCCTTAAACTAGAAGCAGATTGTTGCATAAGATATTATGACATTCGGAACTGAGCTCAGAAAGCCTATAATTCTCAATTCGTGCATTTTAATTAAGGTAGCACACTCGAATTTGAATGCAAGGAAGCAGATTTAAGCTCATTGAAATTGAAAGATATTCATGTAACTTCAATTCTTAACTAAATAAAGCTAAATGTATTGGCTTTGCAAAGCCTTGTTTGAAAGTCAAAAAGGACTTAAAGTCCCACACCCCGTGTGGTGAAAATCACGTTTTTAATGTTGTTTAATGTGGTTCATTGTCTACACTCACCTAAAGGATTATTAGGAACAGCTGTTAAATTTCTCATGAATGCAATTATCTAATCAACCAATCACATGGCAGTTGCTTCAATGCATTTAGGGGTGTGGTCCTGGTCAAGACAATCTCCTGAACTCCAAACTGAATGTCAGAATGGGAAAGAAAGGGGATTTAAGCAATTTTGAGCGTGGCATGGTTGTTGGTGCCAGACGGGCCGGTCTGAGTATTTCACAATCTGCTCAGTTACTGGGATTTTCACCCACAACCATTTCTAGAGTTTACAAAGAATGGTGTGAAAAGGGAAACACATCCAGTATGCGGCCGTCCTGTGGGCCAAAATGCCTTGTTGATGCTAGAGGTCGTGCAAATTGTAGCCTCTTTTTCCTATTTGTAGTGGAGATGAGTGGTACCCGGTGGGGTCTTCTGCTGTTGTAGCCCATCCGCCTCAAGGTTGTGTGTGTTGTGGCTTCACAAATGTTTTGTTTATTGGAGCAGTTTATTGGAGTTGTTTTGCAGATACAAAGTTTACCAGTTATTAACTGCACCCCCGAAAAGTCATAAGCTCTGTGTATATGTTTGTTTACTGTTGGTTGTATGAGTGTTTTTGTGTAATTTGCTGTGTATGTTAATGGTAATGCAACGGAGAGAGAGAGTTTGTGAATGAGACGTTAATGCGCACTTCTTATGCTTTGTTTGTTCAGCTCTTACAATGATTTTTTGGAGTGAAAAAGGACATAATGAACTTGATAAACCATCAGTAAAGTTTGGCCATCATTCGGACGTGGTATACGCTACATTCTGTGTCCAAAAACATCTTGGGATAAGGTTTTCACACCGACAGCTTGTCATTGTAAGATATAGCAACTCCGTTTGTTTGTCCGAGTTAGCAACAGTAACTAAGGGGGGCAGGGCTTACCGATAGGTCAATTATTGACTAAAGGGGGACTTTAAAGTTTCAAGGATTATAGATTTTGGGGATTTTGATGGATTATAGGCTTTTTTATAGATTGTATCTTTAATAAGTGTGCGGTAAGACAAAATACACTTTATGAAATAAAAATGTATACGCATTGTTGCTCCCCGAATACATTTATCGTCTTTATAGGGTTTGTATTTCCTGTAAAAAGGGTCCTGTTTACAAACTTTTTAATCAAAACTGTTAAAAGGTCATTTTTGGCAGTGCACTAAAAGATCGGTATGAAACGTAAGCTGCGATAGTCTTTTTTCTCTATTGTGACGCATATCAGAGTGAAACGCTTCTCAAACAAGAACAAATGTAGGGCGGGCCTCCTTCATCAGAGAAGAGATGCTGCAAGATGGAGGGGACGTCATTCTGATTCAAGATTATGAGACACAATAAGAACTGTTGACATTTTGATTTCATCATTTAAAATGATTAACAAATAAATGTTCAACTGATTGATTTTATCCACGTGTGTGTACATATGTTGGTGTAGGATTTACTTTAAAAACTCTATTGGGATATCAAATATTATAATTTGTGTGCTGCTGACCAGTGTTAATTTCGTTGACGAATAATTTGTGTCATAATTTTTGTCAACGACCTTTTTTCACTGACGAAAACGAGACGATAACTAAATAAAAACTAGTGTTGGATGACAAAAACTATGACGAAAATCAACTGTCATTTTCGTCAACAAATAAAAACGAGACGAAAATGTAAGGGAGGGACGATTAGGGAAGAGATCCAGTCAGAACTGATGTCCTGTGTATCAGATGCGCACATTTGATTTGAACTGATCTAACCGCTGGAGAACACGGCGCTGTTGCGCTTCTACAGGCTCACGCATCCCCAATCCAGCGCTCCAGAGCGGCTCAATCAGTGAATAACACACATTTATGCCAGGCAATTGTTCATGAACTAATGCTGATGAATAATGACAATGTTTACTTTACGATGTTTATATAGTAATGTGTTTTAGACGGTTGTAGCAATGCATATTTTATCTCCTCATCTGAACTTGAATGAGCTCCTGCAACTGCAATAGTAAGGCAAGATTTCAAAATAAAAGTCCCGGTGTATTTCCAGCTGGTTTATAATTAAAAGTCACACATTATATATTCGTTTTTGCTTACACAATAAACTGTATTTGATTTCATTCCCATTTAATTCATAGTCAGGAGGAAAGACCAGTATTTGACACATATTCAATAAAGTATCAGGGTTATAATAGTTCACTAAAACCGTTCAAAAAAATCTTCGTTACTTGAAATTAAATAAATGTTAACTGAAACAAACTTGTTTGAAGCTTTAGCTTAACATGATATACTAACTAAAACAGAAATACAAAGTTATAAAAACTATATAGATGTTTTTAAAAACAAACAAAAAAGTGAATTGAGCTCTTTCGTGTATTTTTAATGTCAAAAACAAAATGATGTCAAAATGTCAGTTCAAGTGTCAGTCGGTTATGTAATGCTTAAATGCTTAATGTATTACAATTTAACTAAACTCATTAGATTTTAGGAGACTAAAACTAAAAACAATTCAGGTGACTAAAATATGAATAAAACTAAATGGCATTTTAGTCAAAAGACTATGGCTAAAACTAAATCAAAATATGCTGTCAAAATGCTGCTGACTTGATGTCTAAGTGTTACACATCAATCAATGGCATCTTTAGAAATGTAGACAGCAAAAACAACACTCAGGTTTTGAAACGGAGCTGCTGAGTGAATAAGAGGCACAGGTGCATGCTGGGAAGAGAGCTGGGCGTGCTCAGAAAGCTCATTACAGACTTGGAGGAGCTCAGGGGCCTAATTAACAGCAGCTCATTTCCTACCTGTGCAGAAAAACACAGGGCTGTCGTTTTTCATTATTAATTCTCTATCAGCAGTTGACCGTCAGTCAGGCCAGAATCACAGATCTCCAGGCTTCATCAATTAACCGGGTCATGGGCATGAATATTAATCCTCACCTCTGTCATCTGGGTATCCAGTGTGACCCTCTTCAGACAGGGCAAGTTTCTCCGGAGGCGATGCGAAGCTCGCGTTGCGAATGACCTTTAACCCCCGTACGCTTTCGTGGGTCCCCGAGCGAAATGCCGCGAAACGTTGCGAGATGGCCGGCTCACACGTGGCGTATTTCACTCAGCTCGCTTTTGAATCAGTTCATGCATTCTCTAGGAATCAAACACATGGAGTCAATGTCACACTTTTTTAAGACATAAAATCGGCGTTTACCCAACAATCGCTTCTAAGAAGCCACGTTTTAAGGCAAAACCACATCTTTTGCATATAAGGCAATCCCAGAATGCAATGCAACAAACATTTCATTCACAGGTCTTTTTGTCTAAGTGCCCAGTTAAATTCTCAAAAGCCTTCAAACCAGAACAATTGACTTGTGAAGCAGACATTGCATATCATATTATGACATTCAGATTTGAATTGAGAATGACATTTCTGAATATTAATGTGAGGAAGCAAAATATAAAATGAATTGCAATGTAAAGAAACATTAAGTATCAATTAGAAACACATTTGACATGGAAAAACTTTTTTATACGGCCTTGTTTGAAACTTAAAATGCCTTAAAGTTTGAAGTTTTATAGGTCTCAAACTTAGATTTGATCTAATGCAAGTGTACTTTATCTTGTTTGTAAGTAAACAAGTGACACATCTGCAGGTGCAGTAAGACAAAATACATATTAATGAGTGTAGTATCATAAGATAATGACATTCAGAACTGAATTTCAGCTCAGTTTATGAATTTTAATTGAGGTGGGGTTAGAGAGCGGGACACAAGCTAACACTTTTTGACTTTCTCAGTTTGTGTAAATCCAGAGTATACATTTTTTCTCTCATTAATTTCACACATGTCTAGTACAATTATGTGGTTTTGTTTCATTAAAGGTGCACTATGTAACTTTTCCGTCCACTAGAGGTTTGATGACGGCCCGTTTGAGCGCAGACTCTCGGGTCATGTGGTCTTCAACTCACAGCCGGTGGGAGAGAATCGGGATAGGACTCGGGCAGAAATCATGTTGATGTGATTATTAACGTTACTGTAGTCTGAAGCAGAGCAGGACCGAGTGTTGTGGAGCTGAGGAACCGCTGGAGCGATTGTTAATAAGATGAACGCAACACACGCCTCGTGAGCAGCAGGACTTTTATTATGACACAGTCGCCACTTCCGCTCCTCCGCTCATGAGTGTGAGGTAACGCAGCTCTGTTGATAATATTAGACACATCTGAGTGTGTTGATGATGGGATGGCGTTACTCTGTGCGTTCTCTCGCCGGCTGCTGTGACACTTGTTCACACTGCAGTGAGAGTAAAGCGTTTCTGCAGAATAAAAACGCAAACCGAGGGGAACGCGGATATGATGTCATCAACAGGCCACGCCCTTACACGTCCCGGTTCCTCGGGTAAAATAGCATCTCACAATTTACAAATAGTTGGAAACATTTGGGATATTGTAAATACTCAACTGAACAACATATATAACACTGGCCCAGTGGTTTTTGGATATTTTACTGAAAAAATGTTACATAGTGCACCTTTAATACAGTGTATACGTTTTTCTTGGTTTCCACTGAAAGAATGGAAGTGAAATGTGACAACATGCCCCATAGGTGCGGTTCATTTTAACATGACCTTATGACAGATTAAAATGTTCTCTGATCTAATAGAAAAAAAATATACAAGACAAACTAAAAAAAAATGTGTCGCTCAAGCGCTCTTTGGTGACGTGGATGATTACGTTACTGTTGATCATCTGTCCATCATCATATAAAGCCCGCCCTGACAATCTGGTTTGAGCAACGGATCAAGTCCAGACCGAACGTCCTGACCTCAAATGTTGTGGGCGGGGCTAAGTTCAGCTGGCGTCCAGGCTAATAACTATCCTTTTTAACTAGAAAACCAAAGTGCGTGCTGCACTTGTTTGAAAGTTTAAAAAGTTTAATTAAGAATTTTAAAAAGAGTAAAAAAACTAGAGATTAATAAAACATTTTGTATAAATCTTAAACTTACATTAAAACATTTTCATTTTTTGTCAATTTATGAATATGACTCACATAAACTAAATGGCCCATTGCCTTGTTCCATTAAAAAAAAATCTTAATTCATAAAATTGTTGGGTTAAAAACAACCCAAGTTGGGTTGCAAATGGACTAACCCAGCAATTGGGTTGTTTTAACCCAGCGGTTGGGTTAAATGTTTGCTTAAAACAACCCAATTGCTGGGTTAGTCCATTTTCAACCCAACTTGGGATGTTTTTAACCCAGCATTTTTTAGAGTGTAATAAAACATTTTGAATAAATCTTAAACTTACATTAAAACATATTTTCATTTTTTGTCAATTTATGAATATGACTCGCATAAACTAAATGGCCCATTGCCTTGTTCCATTAAAAAAAAAAAATCTTAATTCATAAAAATGCTGGGTTAAAAACGGACAAACCCAGCAATTGGGTTGTTTTAACCCAGCGGTTGGGTTAAAAGTTTGCTTAAAACAACCCAATTGCTGGGTTTGTCCATTTTCAACCCAACTTGGGTTGTTTTTAACTCAGCATTTTCTTAGAGTAACATTTGATGGAATTGTACTATTAATTGAAATACGAATACATTTTTTGTTGAGTGTATAAATTTGACCAAGAAAAGCACATTTTGTAGGCTTTGTAAAGCCTTGTTTGAAGGTTAAAAAGGCCTGGAAGTTTGAAGGTTTATAGGCTTTAAAATTCATAAATAACACCTTAATGCGCAAGGCGCCGCTTTCACGGACACATCCTGCTTTTGAATAAAACCAGAGAGAAAAACGTGAAGCCAGATTCACAGGCTCATTAGTTCTTCACCATCAAGAATACAAACCAAAGTTTTGTCCTCGACTCAAACGGTGGCAGGAATCCGCAGATATCCACTCACATCAGGGGTCTCACCTCCGAGAGTGTTCCTGGCGAAAGACGGGAGAAGCCTCGCTGCTGGCCTGCTTAACCCTGCCGGTATGCATTAAACATGGAATTGGCAGAGGGAACGGTGAGATACTTCGTTGCATGGGTGCTGCGAGTCTTTCATTACCTGAGCGGAGAGAAATCTAATCGGCAGGCCCTCCATCTCGACGGGCGCCCATTCACTCACCGCCCCGCTGCTCCGGCTGAATGCCAGCGCTCTCTCCTCCATTCCTGGCTGCATTCGCTCCGTTTCCTTCTCTCCTGGCCTTTGGCGGGTCCATTGAGTTCCCAGTTGCCCTTTAGTGAAGCTCTCAGTCTCTTTGTGTCCTCGTGCATCTATCGCTGCTCTTGCTGTGCTCTCCATGACCCTTGCTATACAGTGACACACACACACACACACACACACACACACACACCCTAGACTGCAGCCGCAATAAACATAAGCACAGTGCACACTATAGCCGTCATGTTTTAAGTCTACTTAAAAAATAGCCAACTCACAGTAAATGCCCATCGATGACTGAATTTTGAAAGTTTGAAGTAAAGATATATATAGTAGAACCTTTCAGTGAACAGTTCTAAAAAGAAACACTTTTTAAACTACTATAAAGAACCTTTTGTGCCCTTTGGCCCCTAACATACACCCGACACAATGTGACGCCAGGAGAGACATAAGTGTTTTCTGCTAGTTTCAGCCTATTTTGGCTTTTTCCAAAAACCTACTTTGGCGAACTAGTCCTAGGTTTTTGGCCCGACCGGAACCAAACCAGCGCAGCAAGATTCTCTGGAAAAAAATGCAGATTTGGGTTCACGGTGCCTAAGGGCCGGCAAAACATTTGAGGTGGGAGGAGCCAATTTTACTTAATTGGCTATAACTCGTCAACGGAACGAGATATTTCCACCAAACTCAGCACGCCTATGTAAGAGATCATTCTGTGGTCACCTAAAAAAAAAGGACGCAGTGACTGGCCACTTTGTGATGCTATAACGGTTAAAAATGTGTCAAAATTATGCATTTCTATGGAAAATCCCATTAAATGGCTGAAAGCGGCCCTCTTCCTGCCTGATTTGCATATAACTTCACCAAATCGGGCATGCGCATGAGTCACATGATCCTAAAGAAGCTTGCAAACTTTTATGGACTTTAGTCCATTAATTGGGTTAATTGGGGTTAAACTCTTATAAAGGTGAAAAATGCTCTGTATTATCCTATGCAAAATGACCATTAAATGACTGAAAAATGGTCTGCTCTGTGCAAAACTTACCCAAATTACCTGAGCATGTGTGCCATATTAGTATAAAGAAGCATGCAAACTTTTACGGAGATCGGGCCATCAGTAGAGGTATTACAGTTTAAAAGGTTAAAAGAAAACACCACATTTCCATGATAAATGAGCTGAAAATCACTCTGATGTGCATGTCAAAACGCTTGATAAAGTTCTTGAAAACGCTTGAAAATCAAGTTCTCAGACCCTATAGTTTATTTTTTATAGGCTTTTTTAGGCTAAAAACAGACTTTATAAATGAAAGTGAGCCAATTACTGATCCTCTGCTGCCACCTGCACTAATATCACTAATATTGTTCTATAATTCACATTTAGACATTATAAAGTCACTATTATAACATTTGCAATCACATTTTGTCAGTTTATCACTTCATTTCACCTGAGCTCACAGTTTTAATTAATTTAGTGCTTAAAGGCCTTGAACCTCGCTCAAATGCTGCTTGCAGCTTTAATTTTTTTATACTGTTGTCTGAAGTCAACTTATGACGTTAGCGTGGTTTTTACATTCAAAAACATCATAAAAGTAATAGGTTATTTTCTGCCCTGGTTTTGAGGCTCTCTCCTGCACGCTCGGTTTCTATGGGCGTGCTGCACTAAAGACGTGGAAGTAAACGTCCACGGCTAGGATTGGATAAGATTTGCATATTTAATGAGCTTCGGCTCCCCGCTAGTACACCGTGAGGGGTTATTTTGAAGCATGTGGGAAAGCGGCTACCGGAATAATTCGTCCCACAGGGCTCAGAAAACGTCTTTATCAAACAAACACAATGATTTATCTCTCATCCACCCGCGATTGATTGGAATGTTATTTTTTTATTACTTGGCCTGCCCGATATAAGAGCGAAGTACGTTGCAGACTGCATGATCAAGACTTCCGCGATTTTATTTTTCCTTCAAATATCAAGTCAAGAGAGTGAACAACGCACATCAAGAACCACAAATAAAGGATTCCCCAGCCTGTGACAGCGTGCTAAGGTGTGTTCAGTTAGACACGTGCACATAATCAGTAGATATTAAACAATCTGTAACAATGCAATAATATCACATATAAAAAACATGTTTTACTCACATTAGTGTGTTGCTTCATTCATTCATGTAAGCTCATCCTGTCTGCAAATCCAGTCTCTTGTTTACAAACGAATCCGTGGTTAAATGAACATACGCGCAATGTCTTCCCCAATAGTATTTGTGTGTTATTTAAAGGGTGTGTTAGTAATTTGAGGCTATAGGCGGTGCACAACACACAAACACTCTGATTATCACACACACACACAGCAGTGCACACACATGCCAAACATTAAAAATAAAAGGATTACAATGTAAAAGATTATTATTGTGTACATAAAGATAAAAATGCCTACATGTCATAATGGACATTGCATGTATCAGAATTACCTGTTTGCAGTAATGATGAATGAAATGAGCTAATCTGACCAATCGTGGGAATACACACATGCATTTAAACTGACTCGTCAAGTTGAGGGTGTCTTTATTCCTCCATCTTAACAGCGAATCCGCCATGGCGTGAGCACAACTGGCTTTTAAAGGGAAAGGGAGATGAGACTCTGATTGGTTTATTGCACATTACGCCCAAAACACACCCTTGACTCATTAAGAGACGAGAGACAACCCTTTTGGACCATGCGCCGGGCGTGCCGACCCAGGGTTCCCACACCTTGGTTACCTTCAAATTCAAGACTTTTCAAAGACTTTCCAGGTCCAATACCCTCAAATTCAAGGACTTAATGTGGGACACATTTCACGTGAGAGAAAGGTTACATCGTGTTTCCTTGTATAGTTACAGTTTTCAAACACAACTTTTGCATTTATTTATTGATCTGGTATTTCTGTTTTGCATAAAACTGAAGAATATTCAGCACATCCAATACTGTATTCTAAAATGATCTGATATGAACTTTAGCATGGATAAAGAGCTTGTAAGATATATGAATATGCTTTTGAGTTTTTCTTGCCTCATGGGTTTACATTTTCTTAACAAGCAAAGCAGTTCAACCTTAGATTAAATAAAATATTTGGCCAACAGATTATCACAAATGTGTTATGTTCATTGAACACAATAAACAGTCATTGACTGAACATTTTGGGTGTAAGCACTGAAAACGTTGAGGTACCATCGTAGTAGTTTCGAGAGCGTGAACGTCATGGCAACGTACAACACAAAGTACCTCACTTAACGTAACGCGTAAATGTGTGTAACTAACGTAAATCAAGCAAGCTAGTATGCATAGGCCATGAAGTGTTGGCGAAATAACACATTAGCGGACCAGAGGGAATAATACGGATTTTAAACTAGCAAACGTGGATTGGGACACGCCCTAAGTGCACCTGTGCCGTGCGCTTCAGACCATGTGCTCAGATCAGTAAAATAGGGCCCATGGAAGTCGTTTCAGAATTGTTTGATAACTATAAAAGCAGGGTTGCCAACCCTCACACGCTTTCAGTCTCACTCTGCCCAACTTAATCTCACGCCAAATTGCCAAACCTGCTTTTGATATTAAACAAAGTCTAAGCTTTTAAATTTTTTAAAGTTTTAATACGAAATTCAAACAATAAAGTAGTTTTGGCGCTAATGTGGCATAACGATTAAAGCCAGAGTTGGGACATGCTTTAATCTTGCGTGGGCGCGCACGGTCACGTTGTTCATAAGCTCTCAATACTTCTAGCGCTGTGTCAATATATTTGAATGGCTTAAGCAGATACACAACAGCTTCACTATACAGGCGTGCAGCAGCAAGTTTTGGTAAACAGTACAGCATAGTGTGCATTAATTATTACGTCAACCATATTTACAGGATCGTTTTATTATGGAGAGTGATGGAGATGCAACATTGTGAACATTAATGTTAATGTTTTTCTTGTATTAAGCCCTCAGGTATTCCTTACGTATTGGTCACACTCATACTCATTGGTGGTCAAATGTGACCACACACCTTAACTATTTTTCAATTAAATAAATGTTCTATATTTTAGTTCAATTATATTTATTGAATATTTTGAGGCGATATTTTGGGACTAAATACTATTTGTGCAATAATTAAAATATTGAAAGAAATGTCCTTTAATATTTTTCTTATTTATATTACAATTAGTGTAGTAATTAAAGCTACACTGTGTAACTTTTTTAGTTTATTCTTAGCTAAAAACACTTAGTTCTTTCAAAAATATATGTGCTCATTAATGTATATTTACTTCTTTCAAGTAATAAAGTATTCTTGTAAGTTTATAATATGCCATTGAAAATACATACGGGTAAGGGGTTCGAATGGGGGTCGCCATGTTTCCCCTCCATCTTGAAAGTACATTAGCCAAAGAGGGACATACCCGTAAATGCAAGCTTCGCCTTTGGCATTTTAACACTCGATGGCACCGTGTGGAATGTGAAGAGGGGGATTGCTTGAGACTGCTATATGAAAACCTGAAAGCCTTTTTGAAAGTCTGTTGCTGATGGAGGATCACTCTTATTCTCGAGGATATGTCACAGAGTCGCCAAGGAAGCGAAAAAGAGAATTAAGACGGCAACACAACAGGCAAATCAACACTAATGGACGAGGTGGAACTGGAAGCCATGTTAATCTTGGACTAAATCGGCCACCGTAGGAGTTAAAACCAAATCGGAATTGGGAGGAACAGAAACTAATATTTACTGGATGGTCATATAACTTTTCACCACCAGATGGGGGAAAATATCACACAGTGTGTTAGGTTAAAATAGAGAATTCCAATTCAAAGAGGCAAATTAGAGTCATTTTGTGGCTAGAAAAATAATTTTCATTTGTAATGCCATTACCCACTATAGGTGCCTTTATAGCTCTTTAATCAATATAAATGTATCTAATCTAGTTGCTCAAAAAAGTATTGCAGTTTTGCATTTTAATAAATATTTAGATATGATCAAACACTAGATTTCTTTAAATGTGAAATTTTAAAACGTTAATAACTTACATCTTAATATTTTTAATGATCAGGGGCTTTGGGCCGGGGGGTAAAACCAGTACTGATTACCAAGGCCCCAAGGGCAGAGGGCCCTTAAAAAGTCTGGAATATATTTTAACATGGAACACGGGGGCCCATCAGGACTGCCTATGCATAGGGCCTGGGATTTTGTGCTAAGCCCCTGTTGTGATGCTATATAAGCACACACAAGTGAATATTAATGAATGCGAGCACATATAATTTAACCCAAGAAACGTTTAAAATAGTGCTTAGCAAACGTATTTTTCCTTATGTGTAGCTACAGAAGGCCATATACATATGAATTGATACTGAATCAAGATCGAAATCGATATCACCCAAAAATTGTATCAATTATATTTTGTTTTTAAATATCAATTAAAAATTGGCAACCCTGATGAAAGTAAAGGTTCCAAAATGGAACGTTCGCAGTGATGTCATAGTAGAACCTTTCAAATCAACTGATCGACAAGTGTGAAGAACATTCTAAAATTCTACAGAACCTTTTCCACTTTAAAGAGCTTCCGTGTTAAAGGATCTTCATGGACCATCAATGCCAGTAAAGAGCCTTTATGTTTAAGAGTGTATCAAATGCAACTCAAATCAGTGTGTGCTTGGCCTAACACACACATGTGTTTGGGGTGCATTCTGAGATTAAACAGATGATGTCAAGCAATTCTGAAAGAAGTACAAAACTGATCTCTTGCAAAGGTTTTATTTGTGTTTGTGCACTTTTGACGAGCAGAAACAGGACATGATCATGATAGTCTTAATAAAACACACATGTGATTTGTTTGCGGACTGTCTGCACACCAGAAACACGTGATTTATTTCCACACAAATTAATCACACCTTGGGTTGTTGTGATAATTATGCACCGTACACACATTTTTAGTATTTTAAGATTCTTAAGGCCCGTTCACACCAAGGATGATAACTATAAATGTTAACGATAAAGATATAGTTCTAAATAAGCCAGAGCACAAGTGTAACGATAACGGCACAGCCAATCAGAATCCATCCTGCTTTAAAGAGATTGAGCATTTAAAGCGACAGACACAAAATTGCAGCATGTGATTGATGTAGACGCTAATATAGTTATCATTATAGGCTAGTTATCTTTATAGTCATTGTTCTTGCTGTGAACGGGCCTTTATGCTCACCAAAGCTGCATTTATTTGATCAAAAATACAGTAAAAATTGTGAAATATTATTCCAGTGTAAATCAGCAAAGTGTAATTTATTAATGTGATCAAAGCTGAATTTATCATCATTACTCCAGTCTTCAGTGTCACATGATCCTTCACAAATCATTCTCATATGAGGATTTGAGCTCAAGACACATTTCCGATAATCAATGTTGAAAAGAAATGTTCTGAACATTTTTTTCAGGATTCCGAATAGAAAGCATCGTTTTAAAATCTCATCCTGTCTGCAAATCCAGTCTCTTGTTTACAAACGAATCCGCGGTGAAATGAAGCGAACAAATGCAATGTCTTCCCCACGTGAGCTGGATCTTCATTAAAAATAAATCTTAACCATGCACCATGCACTTAATTCATGTTTGAAAAATGCCGTTTATTACTTTGAAGTTCGATCTGGTTTAGCTCCACGTGAGCTCCAGGCGCGAGTCGGTGGGCGGGGCTACAGAATCAGGAGTGAGTCTTCTTCTGCTGAGGCGGTGCTTCACTTCACTCTCACATCACAGCCGGACACATTCTGAGATTGAGCGTTTTCTGGGCCTGGTGTCTATAAAAGCTTTTCTTTGACTAACAAGAAAGTAACGTACAGGATATTCTTATATTACCATGACCTTTTATATATCAAAGGCTCAAGGGAAAGTTGATTTCTCAGTTCAGCACCTCTTTAAATTCATCAGAAGTGACAGTGTTCAAAAGATTCTATTTCAAATACTCTCTTCTGAAATAGAATCTCTTTGAAAGTTCTTTTCATCAAAGAATCCTGAAAATAAATGTATCAGTTTCCACAGAAATATGTGTTTTCAGCACTGATAATAATCATAAAATATAGCTGCAAGCAGCCATTATCGGGGCCAAGCGCAAATAAGAAGACAAGACATGCTAACATGGCTGGGAGTGTCAGATCAACAGCAGCAAGGAGCAATTAAACACATTTTAAGAAGATTTTAGGCAAAAAGGCTGAAAAATGCATCGTAGTTTATGGGAATTTCATGTTTTGTTCTATTATAGCGCCACCAAGAGGCACAATCCCACCATTTTTTTATGTGTCCTCGGAGTGAGCCCATACACGTGTGTGTCAATTTTGGTGAAAATATCTATTAGTTAGATAGTTAAAGACATTTTTCTGAAAAAACACGTAAAAAATGACTGACACCTGACTATAATTGGATTTTACTCCCCCTTACTATCAATATTTTCACATTTGGGCATTTGAGTAAGGCTATCGACCTATGTTTCCGAACTTCTGACGCTGGTTTCGTCTCTATCAGACTAGCGGTTTCGAAGATATCAGCTAATGTTTTTAAAGCGCTAAATTACAACGATGCACAAACCATACGGTGAAACCTGGCAAGTCTGGTATCGTTGGACTCGGCAAGGATTCAGGAGACAAAACAAGTTACTCCATTGAAAATAAGTCAACCGCACCCAAAGTTACAAGCATTTGGCCAAAAATATTCTCCACTTGGTGGCGCTGTTTCGAAACATCTCAGGCTTCTTCAGGGCATCGTGGTGATGACCCATACCGAGTTTCATAATAATCCGTTCATGTGTTCATAAAATACAGCATTTTATCACATTCAAAATAGCAGACAGACAAAATGAGCGATATGGTAAACATTTTTGGAGTTATAAGCAAAAATAGCCATTTTTCGTATCTCCGGACCAGTAGGTGGCGCTGCGCCGAAACGCTGCATGTTGCTTCAGGTCATGCTTGTAATGACATGTACCAAGTTTGGTTTGAATATGATAAAGTGTTGCAGAGATATAGCCTTAAGTGTATTTTCGCAACCATTACGTAAAATTTGTTTGCGCGTTTATCGAAAACAATTTGACGAATCAACTTGAATTCCATAACTTTTTGTCAGCACGGTCTAAAGATGATCTGGTTCAATTTTCGTGAAAATTGGAGCAACGGCCTAGGAGGAGTTCGCAAAAGTAGGTTTTTTGGTTTAGGAATTTTGTTTCTATCCCTTAGGGTTCAAAAGTTATTAAAATAAACATGAGTGAAACTTTGAACAGGTGGTGGTGCTAGAGGGATTGTTTTAGAGACTCCAAAATTGGTGCGGTTAATGCTGGGCCAGACCTCTATCTGTGTGCCAAATTTCACAACTTTCCCGCAAACGGTTCTATGGGCTGCCATAGACTTCAATGGCGGGATAATAAGAAATCTAACGGTTTCAATAGGTGCCTCCGCACCTTCGGTGCTTGGCCCCTAATTATTTGTGAAGGATCATGTGACACTGGAGTAATGATGATAAATTCAGCTTTGATCACAGGAATAAATTACACTTTACTATATATTCACATAAAGTTTTACACTGGAATAATATTTCACTATTTTTACTGTATTTTTGCTCAAATAATCGCAGGCTTGGTGAGCAGAAGAGACGTCTTTCAAAGACTTATCGACCCAAAACTAAAACGTTTAAAACCGTCAATGAACTTCAAAATGCATGAGGTCAAATTATAAACAACTTGCATTAAAATGTCTGTTTTGAATGGTTACGGTGATGAACTAACAGCTATGGATCTTATGTTTATGTATATCAATTAAATAACTTATATAAAGCAGGTTCAAATGCATACGTTGAGCATTTCTAGCCAAATGAAATTTGTAAATTGTTTTCGATAAGCAGTCAAATTCTGTCAAAAAAAACCCAAACCTGACAAATTGCACTTTGGTTTAGATTAAATTCCCATTAGCGAAGCTGGTCTGCCGAATTTTGCCTGCGATGCACCTAACTTGGAAAATACGAGAGCGTTCATGATCCACTCGGAGAACGTCTGAATCACATTAAAAACACATTAAAGTTTGCCGGGATGAAGACTTACTTCTCACAAACACATTATTTCCTCCTCTTTTGGCAGTGGTGATTTCGGGCCGAGGGCACCGTCTGGTAGCAGCCGCTCATCAACACCCAGGGCACAAATAGAGGCAGCCAGCTGTGGAAGCTCTCACATCACTTCCTGGAGTCGCTCTCTCCCGCCTGTCTGGAAACGCAACACTGTCATCCGTATGCATTGCTCTTTTTAGAAGACTTCACAGTCTGTGAGGGTATGAACTGCATCAAAGCACAGGGCTGAGGTGAAGCTCAAGAGGTTGAAGGTGTGAATATAACGCTGCGCATAGACTCCATATTTAATTTGGTGTGAACAAAACCAGGTCCTTTTTAAATGGACTTTAGTTCAAAGACTAAAGACTAGGATTTTTAAAAGCATTAGTTGGAGTATTATTTGTATTTTCATTTTTATTGAAGATTAATGGAATATTGGAGTATTATTTGATTTTAATTTATTAAAGATTTTTAGAGTATTAATTGGAGTTTTAATTTTTATGAAATATTATTGGAATTTTTCATTTTTATTAAAGATCATTTGGGCATTAGTTGGAGCATTACTAGAGTATTGGCTATTTTCATTTTTAATTGTAGATTATTTGATTTTAATTTATTAAAGTTTTTAGAGTATTAATTGGAGCATTACTGAAGTTTTAATTTGTATTAAATATTATTGGAATTTTTCATTTTATTAAAGATTATTGGAGTATTATTTGGAGCATTACTGGAGTTTTAATTTGTATGAAATATTATTGGAATGTTTCATTTTTTTATATTATTGAAGTGTTTTGGATTTTAATTTACTAAAGATTTTTGGAGTATTATTTGGAGTTTAAATTTTTATTAAAGATCATTTGGGCATTAGTTGGAGCATTACTAGAGTATTATTGGTATTTTCATTTTATTAAAGATTATTGGAGTATTATTTTAATTTTTATTAAAGATTATTGGAGTATTATTTTATTTTTTATTAAAGATTATTGGAGTATTATTTAAATTTTTATTAAAGATTATTGGAGTATTATTTTAATTTTTATTAAAGATCATTTGGGCACTAGTTGGAGCATTACTAGAGTATTATTGGTATTTTCATTTTATTAAAGATTATTGGAGTATTATTTTAATTTTTATTAAAGATTATTGGAGTATTATTTTATTTTTTATTAAAGATTATTGGAGTATTATTTAAATTTTTATTAAAGATTATTGGAGTATTATTTTAATTTTTATTAAAGATCATTTGGGCACTAGTTGGAGCATTACTAGAGTATTATTGGTATTTTCATTTTATTAAAGATTATTGGAGTATTATTTTAATTTTTATTAAATATTATTGGAGTATTATTTTAATTTTTATTAAAGATTATTGGAGTATTATTTTAATTTTTATTAAAGATTATTGGAGTATTATTTTAATTTTTATTAAATATTATTGGAGTATTATTTAAATTTTTATTAAAGATTATTGGAGTATTATTTTAATTTTTATTAAAGATTATTGGAGTATTATTTTAATTTTTATTAAAGATTATTGGAGTATTATTTTAATTTTTATTAAAGATTATTGGAGTATTATTTTATTTTTTATTAAAGATTATTGGAGTATTATTTGCGATTTCATTTTCTTAAAGATTATTGGAGTATTATTTGATTTAAATTTATTAAAGATTTTTAGAGCATTAATTGGAGTTTTAATTTTTATGAAATATTATTGGATTTATTGTTTTATTTTCTTCCCTTTTATTGAAGATTATTGGAGTTTTCATCTTTATAAAAAAATATTAAAGTATTAATTGGAGCATTATTGGAGTTTTAATTTTTATGAAATATTACTGGAATTTTTCATTTTTATTAAAGATCATTTGGGCATTAGTTGGAGCATTACTAGAGTATTATCGGCAGGCTATTTTCATTTTTATTGTAGATTATTTGATTTTAATTTATTAAAGTTTTTGGAGTATTAATTGGAGCATTATTGCAGTTTTAATTTGTATTAAATATTATTGGAATTTTTCATTTTATTATATTATTGGAGTGTTATTGGATTTTAATTTACTAAAGATTTTTGGAGTATTATTTGGAGTTCAAATTTTTATTAAAGATCATTTGGGCATTAGTTGGAGCATTACTAGAGTATTATTGGCAGGCTATTTTCATTTTTATTGTAGATTATTTGATTTTAATTTATTAAAGTTTTTGGAGTATTAATTGGAGCATTATTGCAGTTTTAATTTGTATTAAATATTATTGGAATTTTTCATTTTATTAATGATTATTGGAGTATTAATTGGAGCATTATTGGAAGTTTTAATTTGTATTAAATATTATTGGAATTTTTCATTTTTTTATATTATTGGAGTGTTTTGGATTTTAATTTACTAAAGATTTTTGGAGTATTATTTGGAGTTAAAATTTTTATTAAAGATCATTTGGGCATTAGTTGGAGCATTACTAGAGTATTATCGGTAGGTTATTTTCATTTTTATTGTAGATTATTTGATTTTAATTTAATAAAGTTTTTAGAGTATTAATTGGAGCATTACTGGAGTTTTAATTTTTATTAAATATTATTGGAATTTTTCATTTTTTAATGATTATTGGAGTATTAATTGGAGCATTATTGGAGTTTTAATTAAAGTTCGGTAAGTTTGACGAGAAACTGTCAGAAATGCACTTCATAAAGTCATGTTTGATTCATGTGTTGCGGTGTCTTTGTGAAACGCTGCAGTGATCAGTGAGTGTTTTGTTCAGTGTAGTGAGTGTAATGAGACTCACACCTGAAGCTGAAGCGCGCGGTGTGTGTTAGCAAGCGTTCTGGCTCAGTAAAGTGCTGCGTTCACCAGCGAGTCTCTGTGGTCTTTCAGCCTTCACCCGTTCTCTAATGAGCTTCACTCACGACTGACGCCGTTCTTTAATAATTTGTGCTCTTGCTGCTGTTCTGAATGCCCTAGCTGAGCACTTTCTCTGACATTCTGCTGATGGAACGACATCCAGAAGTGCTTATGATTACAAAAACCTCGTTTGACTCCTCCCACTTCCCCAATATTAGCTCGGCTGAAATCTATAAATAAGAAAAAAGGAAAGGCTTGGGAAATAAATAAGCCACAGCTTCATTTTCTCTGGGTGTTTTGCGCCACTTAACACATATTTGCAAATGCAATACACCCAGTTTGGCACAGGAGAACGAGGCGCTTGGTGTCAGAAGAGCTGGGAGAGAAAGTCAGGTGCCCAGTCCATGGCCGTCTGGGCCACGGCCAGCGCCGCCGCCCCTAACGTGGCCGACAGACCCCACACGGCCATTTTGATGAGTTGGTTAGTGTTCATGGGAAGGGCTGGCTGGTGCTCATGGCGCTGCTGAAGCTGCTGGCGCAGGACGGCGTCTGGACGCTGCCTCAGTGTGGACGACCGGAAGGCCGTGAAGCTGCTGATGGCGACTCTGAGGAGAGATCACACACAGGGTTACTGCGCTGGCATCATCATGTTAGTATTTAGTCATTTATATGTAGCATTTTCTGCGTGCAGTAGTTAAAGGAAGGTTTGGTCATTTTGTCGTGTGTTTATGTATCACTGATAGATATGCACGATTCAATTCAGTTTTGCTTTAGTCATTTTTAGTCAACAAAACTGAAACTAAATGGACATTAACAAATTTCATTTGACTTTTTAATATGTCCATTTCATTTCTAGTAGTTCAAAGTAAACTAATTGAACATTGAGTCATTTTTATTATAATTTTTTTAATGTCTAATTTATTAATTTTATTAAAATTAATTATATTAATTTTTACTTCAGCTTGTCATTTTATTACTTCGACTGAAACTAAATGGACATTAAACATTTTCATTTTAAATTTGTGTTTTAGTCATCATCACTTTATTTTTAAATATGTCCATCTATGTTCTAGTACTTCAAATTAAAGTACAAATTGGAATTTTGCCAAAGTTTTACTCATTTTTATTATTATTTTTAAATATATCTAACTTATTTATTTTATTTCATTTTTAGTTTGTCATTATGATTGACAAACTAATTATTAATTAATTAATTCATTAATTATTAATTTTGTTGCATTTTTATAAAATAAATTAATATGTCCATTTAATTTCTATTAATTTTTACTTCAGTTTCAATTTATCAGTTTACTACTTCAACAGAAACTAAATGGACATTAAACATTTTCATTTTAAAGTTGTTTTAGTCATCTTTTTTTTTTAATATGTCCATTTAATTGCTAGTGCCTTAAATTAAAGTAAACAAAAATTTTGAATTTGTCCTTTTTTTATATGTCCAATTTATTAATTTTATTTTAGTTTTACTTTGTCATTTTGATTAAAATTACACATTTTAGTAATTTTGCTGCATTTATATTGTTTTTTATTAATTAATTAATTAATTAATTAATTGGTAATATTGTTGCATTTTTATTTTATTTTTTTATATTTCCATTTAATTTTTAATTAATTAATTTCATTTCATTTCTAATACGTCAAATTAATTTTAACAAAATGTGGAATTTTGCCAAAGTTTTAGTTTATTAGTTTTTTTTATATGTCTAATTTATTCATTTTATTTTAGTTTTACTTTGTCGTTTTGATTAAAATTACAAATTTTAGTAATTTTGTTGCATTTATATTGTTTTTTATTAATTAATTAATTGTTAATATTGTTGCATTTTTTTTATATTTCCATTTAATTTTTAATTAATTTCATTTCATTTCTAATACGTCAAATTAATTTTAACAAAATGTGGAATTTTGCCAAAGTTTTAGTAATTTTTATTAGTTTTTTTATATGTCTAATTTATTCATTTTATTTAGTTTTAGTGCGTCATTTTGATGACGATTACAAGTGTTAAAATGTTTGAGTAATTTTGTTGTTGATTTGTTGCATTCTTTTCAATATGTCAATTTAATTTCTATATATTTTTACTTCAGTTTAATTTGTAATTTTAATACTTCGACTGAAACTAAATGGACATTAAACATTTTAATCTATGTTCTAGTACTTCAAATTAAAGTACAAATTGGAATTTTGCCAAAGTTTTACTCATTTTTATTATTATTTTTAAATATGTCTAACTTATTTATTTTATTTCAGTTTTAGTTTGTCATTATGATTAAAATTATACATTTTAATTATTAATTGATTAATTAATTCATTAATTATGTTGCATTTTTATAAAAGAAATGAATGTCCATTTAATTTCTATTAATTTTTACTTTAGTTTCAATTTATCAGTTTACTACTTCAACAGAAACTAAATGGACATTAAACATTTTCATTTTAAAGTTTTTATTATTATCTTTTTAATACGTCGATTTAATTTCTAATACATCAAATTAAACTAAATGAAAATTAGGAATTTTGCCTTCGCAACAAACTCAAATTAAAAACCTTTACTTTTTTTATATTTTATTTTTGTTCATGTTTCATTTATTTCCGTTAATTTTGTATTTTTGTTTTGGTTAACGATAACACTGATCATCTGGCTAGCCATTAGCAAAACTGCAAACGCAACAAATGCTATAAAGTATAAATGCGGTATGATTTAGTGTGAAGGTTTAATCAAGTTTAACCGTATCTTTAACGGGCGTGACACTACACTGTTAAAAATTGTCCCGTTAAAAAACAGTAAGTAACTGGCAGCACGGTTGCCAGCAAGTTACTGTTAAATTAACAGTGTCTTGCTGTTGTTGAAATTTACAGTTTCTTACTGTTTTTTGTAAATACAGCATAAAGCTGTTATTTTCTACATTAACAGTAAATTACTGTCAAAAGCATTAACAGTTAATTAATGTTTATTTACACTTTTAACTGTAAGCTACAAATATGTTATATTGAGAAATGGACTGCTAAGAATATATTTATTTGATAAGATATTTCTTTGATTTTTTTTTTTTTTTTTTTTGCTTTACAACCATGTTTTAATACAATGTACAAGTATAGCCTTTGAATTAAAAAAAAAAAAAGTTTAACACAATGCAGTGTAACTTCAAAATGTGCTTTATTAAAACTTTGAAAAACTTGAAAAAAAAGCCGCCACTTTAAATCACAAAATATTCTCAAAATTTGTGGCTGATGCAAATGTAATGACATAAGCTTCACATAAGCTTCAGAATAAATGTTATTTAACTGAATAAATAAAACATTAGAATGAATTATATAACATTAGAAAAAACTAAATGAGTGACTCAGAGAACTACTGAGTGAATAAGAATTACTGAATGAAGAAAGAAGTCAAAATTTAGGTATTCAAGAATGAACACCTGAAAAAATTGTGCGACTAGCACACTAAAAGCATGTTTTTGTTGTTTGTAAAAAGTATGTGTATGGTGTGCATGTGGTATGTTAGGGAATGAGTGGGTTCACTTATATGAAGTCCCACTCAAAGTCCATTAGCTTCTTAAGTAGGCTGGCAACCCGAGTGTTGACTGTTTTCTTCTTGTGGGCGACCTTCCCTGTCCGCTTCGATAGGACTTGTCCACCCTTGGTGCCTTTTTCAGGATTAATTCCAATGAAGCACCTGAAAACAAAATGTGTAAATTCAGAATTACTGTGGGTAAAAGTTTATATAATGAGAATGCAAATAGAAATTAATATATTAATCTAAGCATCTAACCTATGAAAGAATTCCAATGTGGATGCAGCCTCAGCTTGGTACTCCACATTGAAATTGTAGAAAGTTGAAAAAACAGCAGCAAGTCCAGACAGAAAACTTGGCTGGATGCCCTCACAGATTATTTGCCCCTCAAAACTAATCATCCATTTATGAATGCAGCTTCCTGGTTTTTCACCTAAAACATTCCAAAGAATAATCAATGCCAGGTAGTCACATAACATATTCATTTTTATGATTCATTTAACTATTTTTGCTCAATATAGTTGCGGTTAAAAAATTAAAATGTAGTAGTTAATTAGTCACCCTTACTTTCAAAAAAAAATTCAAAACACAAATGAAGCTATTTTTAATATTCTTTCATAATTTCTGTTCATCCATTAAAAGTCCAGTCAAATCCAGGGTAAATGGAGACTGAAACGTGCTAGCCTGACACACGGGATCAAACCTCACTGGTTCTCACGTCAAGCAAGCATGTTTGAGCTTATTTGCTCCATGTATGCTCAATTTTTATACATGAATAAACAAAATGAAATTCATACATTTACACTAACTTTAACTTTTTGAAGCATCAAAGGTTTTTTTCCTTTTGGACTTTCCAAACAAAAATGATGAAAGAATTGTATTAATATATTCATTTATTTCCAAAGATGAATAAAAGTCTTAAAGGGATAGTTCACCCAAAAATGAAAATTCTGTCACACACATTCTTCAAAATATCATCTTTTGTGTTCAGCAGGACAAAGAAACTCTTACAGGTTTGGAACAACTTGTGTGTGACTAAATGATGACAGAATTTTCATTTTTGGGTGAACTATCCCTTTAAGGGCTTGGAATGACATGAGTGTGGGTAAAAGATGGCAGAATATTTATTTTTTGTGAACTGTTCCTTTCAGTGTTGTACAAAAGCATTTTGTTTGCTGAAATACAAAAAAAAAAAAAACATGTAAAATAGACTATACATTCATACAGTTCTATACATACCAAGGAGTATCAGTCGAGGAGTTGCAGGTAGTTCAAGTGTCCTTTCTACATCAGCTGCAGTGGAAGATGCCTAAAACACAGTTACAATGATGAGGACATAGAAACAAAATACACTAACAATAATGCCTTTTTATGCATTTAATTTTTAAATTAGGAAATTAAGAAAAAGCATGTCAACTATTTCAGTTGTTAGGACAATAATACCATGATAGAAAATAAACAACAACAACAAAAAATCTTACATTTGCAAAAAGGATCAGCCCTTCCTGAGTCTCAGAGAAGTGAGCCATTAGAAGTTGGATGATGCAGAAGGGTTATGTGCTTCACATAGGCCACTGGAGTACTGCATTGTTGCCCACATAACTGACACGCAAACATGCTGACAAGTCAAAATGGACAGTCTTTGGGCATGAAAAAACAAAACAAACAAAAAAATCTTCACTAAAATAAAATGTCCATTAGGCTACTGTACTGGACAAAGTAACATTACAAAACAACCCATCAATACAAAAAAAAATGTGAACAGGAATTATCCTTACTGAGTATTGTAATGCATAACTTATTCTAACAAGCTAACTTGGATCTAAGCAATCCAAAATACAGCCAACACTAAAGAAACAAAACAGCATCACTAGTAAAGAAAAACTCCACAGTATATCCACAGTATATACAGTTATGTACAAATAAGAACAAGCTTACCCAAATTTCGAAATCAACATTTTGTCTAATATAAACTAAAGGTAACGTTACATTAGGCAATAAAGGAAAAGACCTCAAGCTCAAATTAGCAAACGAGATGATGATAATATCAGCATGTTACAGATACATCAATATTACTTTATTGCTATGATGTTAAAGGCTTACTTTGCAGAAGAGTTTATAGATTGAACTCACCGTGTAATCGGGAAATATATCTGAGTCAGAAATCCAGCTCCACTATGACACAGTTTGCACGTTGAAGGGGTTTAGCACTGAAATGGACGTATAAATCGTTATAAGAACAGCATCCACAATAACTATAGTTATTTGCACAGTTATTTGTATTAGAAACGTGTATGTTGTGTAAAAGAAACGAGGCAAAGGTGCACTCACCGGTTAAATCACAGTGCATAGACGGATGAAAATCCACATGTGCTTGCTGCCGTTTCAGTTCCAAAAATACTGTTATATACTGTTTTCTTCCCTTCGTGTAATAAATACGGTAAAATGCTGTAAAATCTTCTCTACGTCATTTCACCAACCGTAAAAAAACAGTAATGCACTGCTTTTTAAAATAACAGGATAATACTGTTCATTTTTTGCCGTAAATTAACAGCAATTTTTAACAGTGTAGTGTGACGGAACTTTTCTCTTTCCTGAAGGAGAAAAGCTTCAGGTTCGAGGTTTAAAATCAAGAGGCATTCACAGAATAGAAAACAATCAGTTTTCCTTCAGAATAACATGCACCCAAAAAATGCGAGTTATGTGGGACCAATGAGATTTAAGGAGAGAAATAGAAACCAAGCGGCCGACAAAAAGGGCACATTAGACGCCTGGTTAGTGAACAACAGCACGAGAAGAAGAACTGGGTGAATCATGAGAACAAAAGAAAGAGGGAACTGAGGCATGGCCTCTAGTCCTGATCGGATCCTCATTTCTAGAGTTTTCCCAAATCCTGCGGAGCCCATGCTGAGGGCTACACGACTTTCTCTCGCCAGTTTAGAGGAAAAACATCATTAAAAAATCATAAAATATTCAATTCCATTTCATTACGGTCTCCATGGAAGAATAGTAAACATGGAATGCAAATGCCTTTCACTCAAGATAATAAAAAACAGGCAGAAATACATTCGACATTTAATGAAAAAGTGCACAGGCAGGCGCTGACGGGCTCAGCGTCTTTAAGTCTTCATTGGTTTTTATGCTTATTTCCTCTCCTGCCTGCGATTCTGGCTTCCCCCAGTTCTCATTAGTATCTCCGGCTAATGCGCCACCGCTGGAAATAGCTGACAGGTAACAGCAGAGCAATTAACTTTTCAACTTTCCCTTTACCAGCGGAAGGCCCACGAGAGCCGGCGGTTTGCGCTGACGAAACCCCGGTATAAAGCGGGGACGCCCTGTCACTCAAAGTGGCCGAAAGGATTTTGGGAAGCTCTTTTCCATTCAGCAACAGTTCATCAAAACCCCAGCGGTCAGGTTACTAAAAGCTCCAAAGAACTTCTCAAAGGTCTTCTGAAATCAAAGTGCAAAGCAGGGTTATTACGGTTAAATAATCTTCAAATAAAAGCACAAAAACACAATGTACAGCTGCTGTAGTTGCCAAGACGCACATTTATTCAGCTTAAAGGTCACTTCAGTGATTTAGCATTAGGCTTTGTATCAGTAGAAACCCGGTAGTATATTCAAATTATGGTACTTTCCCACCTCATGTCCCCCTGAGACGAGAGAATTATGTAGCGTTCACACCGGACACGATTCGCGCAAAGGTGGACGCTTGAACATTTTGAGTTTACTCGCTTCATTCACGCGTGAAATTCGCGTGTGACAACTACACAACAGACGCGAATTCGCGTCATGGGAGGGGCTTCTGCCCTATATGAGCCAGCTCGTACTACTATTAATGTGTGACAAAACGTAGTTTAAAGACTTTTTCAGGCGATAATATAGTTGTTTAAAGCTCAAATCTGTGGTTAATTTATAAAAAGAGTGCCTATTTGAGCATTTTATCTGGCGTTTTCGGAGTTGTGAGATCCAGGGGATCAGTGACATTCCGCGCTCGTTTACCCGGCGAGACCCGCCTTTCCTCGGCTAGTCCTTCTCACATTTGCCACTGGCTCTGGCTCTTTTTTTCTGCTCCTGTCTCGTTGTGAAATGGCTCACTTGGCCCACAATGGCTCACAATAACTCACTTTCTTCCAAGCAAGATCCTTTTTATTCCTTTATTCCTTTTATTCCTGTTCCTGTAGTGATAGGATGATGTATCATACAGCTCCGGGTATCCACATACGGCCACGATAATCTTGTCCTCCATTGTTGTTGGGATTTCTGCCTCCGCTTGTAAATGCGTCACTACTAGAGCAAGCTCGTGATTGGTTAACGCGGCGCAAAATATCCGCCAAAGTTCAGATTTTTCAACTTGAGCGATTCACGCGTTCAAAACGCACAATTCGCGCCGCCTCAATCGCGCGAATCTCCCCACCTCAATCGCGCGAATCTCGCCGCCTCAATCGCGTGAATCTCGCCGCAGAATGCCATTTCGCGTCTCTGCATTGACTTAACATGTAAATCACTCGCGCGAATCGCGTCCGGTGTGAACGCACCTTTACGCATTTTAATTCTGGGAAAAATTTTCTGGAAAATGTATTTCTGGAAAGATTTTTTGGCCAGAGGCTAAAGACTACAGCCACTAGATGGAGCTGTTCCGCATGTTATCAACCCGCCCATAGGGGAGAGATCTCACGCACAGAATGTAAGACACAGACGGCCGCACGGACAATCATAATAACGGAGCGGTGCAGAGCAAAGTGAGTGTTTCAACTTTTCATTGAATCCCTGTGATAGTTTAGCTTCCATATGCGATCTGAAAACGTGCCAGACTGGCGCTTACCTCAGCTCTTCTCGTGCTGAAGGAAATCTGCGTCTGTGACGTGACTTTCGTTCGGCTCACTCACACTTTATTGAAAAGACACGTTCAGTTTTTAATTGTAGTGTTTATTCTCCAACTGAACGAAATTATTGTATTACTATGAAGATCAAAACGACGGTGTACGGAGTGGCCTCGTAGGGCAGCGAAGCAAGTGCATTCTGGGAGTTGTTGTCTTTCATCCACATGTCTTTTCTCAGTCTAGAAGGCGCCAAATTCAAAAAGAATCTCACATTTCTACTGCATAAATGACCCAGTTTAAATACAAAGCTTAATGCTAAATCAATGAAGTTACCCTTTAAACTAAACCTGTAAGGATCTTTAGACATATAAGAGGTCATAGTCAGGGTTCCCACTCTTTCATGAACACCAGATTCAAGGACTTTTTAAAGCACCTTTTATTTTAAATCAAGCACAATAAATACGATAAAGGTGGGTGTGTTACTGCCAATCTGCACAGTATAACAAATACCCACTGTACCTGTGTCAATCATTACTGCAGTAACGCTAAGGCATATACTGACAACTAAATAGGGGCATGTGACTTAAAATCCAATGAGGAAAAAGGCTGGTAGAGTGTACAAGAGGTGGAGCGAGTTTTAACGAGAGATGCAGTTTGCAGCGCTTTTATTCCTGCTTTTAACATTTATTCACACTGTTTTTTTATTTATTTATTTATTTATTTTATAAATCATTACTTAATTAAAACATCAAAATATAGAGATAATATTGTATACATGAATTTTCCAATTACCTGAAAAGATATGGACACATTAATTGTTAGGCATTAAAAATATGCTAAATTATTTATTATGTACATGTACCTTTTTAAAAATCTATTTTAAGGCTTTTAAGACCTGCACACGGTGATATCAGTGTTTATGGAAAGTTTCCTAAACCATAAAATGACTGTAAAAAAAGGACTTTTCTTTATATTAATACTAAACATATTAATATAAATATTAAGTTGTATAATTGTATAATACAACTTAATACTCTAGATATGTTATAAAAGCACATTAGCTTCTCATCGATCCACCAGTTAACATTTACAACTCTGTGTGTAAGCGGTGTAAAAATATGGGTTAATATGCATTAGTCTGAACAAACCAACTGACTTTTTGTAATGATCTATGTTTGTTTTCAAGCGTGGGAACCCTGCACCGTACTATAAAAATGTCCAAAAACAGCTTTTATTGAAACTCGCTGCCAAACGTCTCGTTACAGTGTGACATCATAGTGTGATGTAGGACCGCCTCTGCGTGAGATCGACGCCTACTTCTACATCACAGCCTCTTTAGCCCTTCCCACGATTCGTGCATATCATGTGGTAGTAATCAGGGCTTGACATGAAGGTTTTTGCTCAGCAGTCACTGTGGCAAGTGGTTTTTCAAAATAACTAGACCCTCATTTTCACTAGCCACAGTTTTGACATTGATAACATGGGGAAAATATATACACTTTGTACTGTATATAAAACCTATATATATATACAGTGAGGAAAATAAGTATTTGAATATATATATAAGCAACCATCTAGGCATTATTATTATTAATAGAGACGTATTATTATTACATAGAGACGTAGCTAAATCTACTGTACAGCAGTAGCCTAATACAGTGAGGAAAATAAGTATTTGAACACCCTGCTATTTTGCAAGTTCTCCCACTTAGAAATCATGGAGGGTCTGAAATTGTCATCGTAGGTG
Organism: Romanogobio albipinnatus; assembly: GCA_023566225.1. Classification (NCBI taxonomy): domain Eukaryota; kingdom Metazoa; phylum Chordata; class Actinopteri; order Cypriniformes; family Gobionidae; genus Romanogobio; species Romanogobio albipinnatus. The sequence goes on along the minus strand of CM042261.1, from coordinate 41,285,287 downwards.
CATGTCCACTGTGAGAGACATAATCTAAAACAAAATATCCAGAAATCACAATATATGATTTTTTTAACAATTTATTTGTATGATACAGCTGCAAATAATTATTTGAACACCTGTCTATCATCTAGAATTCTAACCCTCAAAGACCTGTTAGTCTGCCTTTAAAATGTCCACCTCCACTCCATTTCTTATCCTAAATTAGATGCACCTGTTTGAGGTCGTTAGCTGCATAAAGACACCTGTCCACCCCATACAATCAGTAAGAATCCAACTACTAACATGGCCAAGACCAAAGAGCTGTCCAAAGACACTAGAGACAAAATTGTACACCTCCACAAGGCTGGAAAGGGCTACGGGGAAATTGCCAAGCCGCTTGGTGAAAAAAGGTCCACTGTTGGAGCAATCATTAGAAAATGGAAGAAGCTAAACATGACTGTCAATCTCCCTCGGACTGGGGCTCCATGCAAGATCTCACCTCGTGGGGTCTCAATGATCCTAAGAAAGGTGAGAAATCAGCCCAGAACTACACGGGAGGAGCTGGTCAATGACCTGAAAAGAGCTGGGACCACCGTTTCCAAGGTTACTGTTGGTAATACACTAAGACGTCATGGTTTGAAATCATGCATGGCACGGAAGGTTCCCCTGCTTAAACCAGCACATGTCAAGGCCCGTCTTAAGTTTGCCAATGACCATTTGGATGATCCAGAGGAGTCATGGGAGAAAGTCATGTGGTCAGATGAGACCAAAATAGACCTTTTTGGTCATGATTCCACTAAACATGTTTGGAGGAAGAAGAATGAGTACCATCCCAAGAACACCATCCCTACTGTGAAGCATGGGGGGGGGGTAGCATCATGCTTTGGGGGTGTTTTTCTGCACATGGGACAGGGCGACTGCACTGTATTAAGGAGAGGATGACCGGGGCCATGTATTGCGAGATTTTGGGGAACAACCTCCTTCCCTCAGTTAGAGCATTGAAGATGGGTCGAGGCTGGGTCTTCCAACATGACAATGACCCGAAGCACACAGCCAGGATAACCAAGGAGTGGCTCTGTAAGAAGCATATCAAGGTTCTGGCGTGGCCTAGCCAGTCTCCAGACCTAAACCCAATAGAGAGTCTTTGGAGGGAGCTCAAACTCTGTGTTTCTCAGCGACAGGCCAGAAACCTGACTGATCTAGAGAAGATCTGTGTGGAGGAGTGGGCCAAAATCCCTCCTGCAGTGCAAACCTGCTGAAAAACTACAGGAAATATTTGACCTCTGTAATTGCAAACAAAGGCTACTGTACCAAATATTAACATTGATTTTCTCAGGTGTTCAAATACTTATTTGCAGCTGTATCATACAATTAAATAGTTAAAAAATCATACATTGTGATTTCTGGATTTTTTTTTAGATTATGTCTCTCACAGTGGACATGCACCTACTATGACAATTTCAGACCCCTCCATGATTTCGAAGTGGGAGAACTTGTAAAATAGCAGGGTGTTCAAATACTTATTTTCCTCACTGTATATGTGTGTGCGCTTCAGATCGAGTGCGAAATCTGCGAGTAGAATTAACGTTATGTGCAATCCCGCGCAAAATTCAGACCGGTCACACCAATACTAACGCTGTCATAAAGAAAAATCCAGCAGAACGCGCGTTCACTGTGAGGGTTAACTCACTGTCGGTAAGAGAGGAGAGCGTGGCTGGTATCGATACTGTAGAAAATGAGTATCGTATCGTTCCGTTTCAGATATTTCAGTATCGATACATATCGAAATATCAATATTTTTGACAACACTAATATAGTGTGTATAGAGCAACAAAAACTCAACCGCTTTGACTGAATAAACCTACGATTACTAAACACAACAACATACACATGCCAAATCAAACATTATCCTTCCTGAGTGTGTGTGGAAACAACTTGAAGTGCGATCAGTGATAGAGAGCACACACACACACACGGTTTGTTCTTTGTGTATGAATACTGTATGACTCCTGTACGCCACCAAAATTGCGCTCTTCAGAAACAATCACAGAATACGACAGAGCTTGTGTACATGTACGGCTGAATTTCACCGGTTGACATTTTTCAACATCGAAAGCTTTCAAAACAATTTCACAGGTTGAAAATTATTTTAATATGCGAAACTGTTAGCCAATCACAGCAGTGGATGTTAACTTCCAAGTATTGAATGCGCACGCCTATCAAAAACAGGAGAGAAAGTAGCTTATTACTTCTAAATTAGGATGTTTTTGATGTAACAAACCTTGCTAACATTATAAGTAGGCCTAAAAGAAAATTATAAAATAAAAAAATGAGGTTAATGACCCCTTTAATGAAAAATATATAGAGATTAAAAGGTGCAGCGTGTGAATTTTAGCAGCATCTAGTGGTGAGGTTGTGAATTGCACCCGTCCACCGCTCACCCCTCCCTTTCAAAGCACATAGAGAAGCTACGGTGGCCGACACAGGACAAACATATCATTGTCTGAGACAGCAGAGAGTAGCCATCGCTCTGGAGAGAAGTTTGTCCGTTTAGGGCTACCGTAGAAACATGGCGGCGCAAAATGGCGGCTTCACTGTAAGGGACCCGCGGTGTGTAGATAGAAACGGCTCATTCTAAGGTAATAAAAAACATAACGCTTCATTATGTAAGGGCTTTATACACCACTGGAAACATAGTTATGTATATTATATTGCATTTCTGTCAATAGATCCTCATAAATACTACACACTGCACCTTTAAAAGAAATTATACAAATTAAAACCCACTAAAACATTTTTTTTTTTACATATAATTTAAAACATTACCAAAAAATAATACTAAAATGTACAATATTTACTGAAATCATATTTGCAACAATGGTGCCTAGTTGCTTTGCTCCAGGTTTTGTAGTCATTGGTCCCAAAAACAACGGATTCTCCTGAATATGGGGAATGAAGCACAAAGCTTCGGAAGACTTGCGTATGGTCCCTATTTTGGTGTTGTTGTCATTTTTGGAGCTTGTCCGAAACTATGCTGTTGTATGGCAAAACCTGTGAGATAATTTCTACACAGATTCTATTCTTTGTATATACAAGACACAAGGGTGCGCAAATAATGACCGAATTTAATTATTTTGTGGGCGAACTGTCCCTTTAACTCCTAACGCAATCAGCTCTGCAGGGAACCTCTCTTCCAGCATCTTCAGAGATGAATTCTCGTCTTTGGTTTCCTCTAATCGCTCTCTTCAAGGTGGCACGTCTGACGGTCTTTGATCGCTTTTTCTCCCTCCCTCTTGTCTCTAAAACAGTTTCTAATTTTACCGTTTCCTCTCTCAGAAGCAGCAGATTGTGTGACCTCTGTCACATCATTCTTCTGTTTCTTCCCTCACCCTCTTCCTCTTGCTCAATCTGTTCTTGCTGTGGTGAAGAAGACACAGCCGATGATGGATGTGTTTACACTGGAGGAACATTTCCACGACTGCACTCAGTCAAACCATCACAACTCCACAGTCTTCACGGAAACACGATCCTCGTCTTCCTCCTCTTCGAGAGCCTCGTTCACTAATCACATGCACGCATACATCGAGGGCAAACGTTTTATATAAGACTTCTTATGTCAAACACACACACACACACAAAATCCGTTGAACATTAATGTCATTCATTATTGTAAATAATAAAGTTACGACCTCTGCCGATGTTAGAACTAAGTGCTAAATATACACTGACCCTAAAATTGCCTGTAAACCTGATCACCATTAAAGCCTTGGGAGCCTGTTATTGGCTTTTAGAGCATAACTTAAACCCTTCTCTCTCTCGCTGTCATAACGTTATGGGTTAACACAGTTCAGTGGGATGCTCTAATTCAATGCGTCCTTCCATCTAACACGCATGATGGCCCTATTATTAGACACTTGCTTCTGAGATGGTACGTCCAATTACCCATCAGTCTGCACTCGGCTTGTGTGTTTGTGTGTGTGTGTGTCCTGCAGGCATTTGCGAATCAGCCCTGGTTTGATGACCTGTAAGTGCTGGCGCTTTGTCACATCACCATGAGCTGCTCGTTCAAGCGTGTTGTGATGCACCAAAGGCCTTTCCTTACTGGACGCTCTTAAAAACACATACAAGTTACAGGTGGAGGTTACATGCTCCTATATGCTGAAGATCTGAAGGTTTTCAATACGCATTCACTTACAGTGATCCTTCCTCAGAAGAGCTCATTGTGATGTGGGAATTTGTAAATGTGGCTTTGGTTTTCATAAGAATAATTAAAAACCCAGCCAAAAAAAAAAGATTTGAGATTGACGTTTGATGCATGCTGCCAGTTTTGTTTCTCCTTCGCTGCACATTTTAGATCTCCCTTATTTAGCACACCTGATTCGACTGATTAGCTCATCAAGCGCTCTGTGACCTGAATTAGGCATATCAAATAAACCAAAATGTGCAGTGTTGTGGGGTTCTGCAGAAAAATAGCCTCAAAATTGCAAAAAGCATCCAAAAACCGTATGCAATACAACATGCAACGGACTAGGGCTGGGCGATATGACCAAAATATCCTATCACGATATAAGTCATCTCATATCCCGATAATTATATATATATATCGATATAGTACCTTTTCTGTAAATTCAATCAATTAATAGTTTGATCACATGGAAAGGACTATTTCTTTTGTTTACATTTTAAAGAATATACTCAGAAATGTACTCATTTGTGATTATTTTTCTCCCTTTATTTAGAAGTGTTTGTCATTGAATCATTCATTCAAATCCATTTATTTAATTTTATAATGTATTCTGAGGTGTACTTATATTGTTAGTATGATTTTTACATCATAAAATGTCATAATTTAGAAATAAAACGCATTTCTTCTATACTGATGTTTGCCCTCTGGCTGAACGCCCTGTTTCAAGGGGCGTGTCTGCTGTGAGACTTCAGTAAAAACGCCCACTGTTGTGATTGGCTGACATCTTTGCATTTGAAATGAGCGGAGGGGGCGTGGTTTAACGAGGTCTACGAGGCACAAGGCTGTGCCAGAGAGACGGATGTCACTTCTCATCAGTTCTCAGTCTCAGTTCAGTGAACTGTTGTAGTTACTAGCATATACTTCAGGTTATTTGTTTATTTCTAGTCGGAGGGACTGTCACTCATGTCAGAAAGTTAGTCACTTTTGTAAATGATGGATCAGCGCTGACTCGAGACGCCAACCGTTAAGAACGATTCAGTCCAATTTGGTGAACTGGTTCGACAGGTTCACTAAAAAGAACCGGTTCAAAAGAACGATTCGTTCGTGAAACGGACATCAATGGACCAGAGACGGAGAGATTGCTAACAAAGTTATATATGTGACCAGTCACAGAAAGTAGGGACACAAGTCGGTTCTGGGGCATTTTGAGTTATGCACAGATTCTGAAAGTGTAGTCTCCAAGCTTTCCAACAATGTGTAACACTGATAATATTTGGAGAAGTTGTGGCCATTTGAAAGTAGGCACTCAAAAAAGCTTAATAGGGAGAAACGACCTCTAAACATTGTGCAGTTCTCACCTGTTGTGAGTGACAATAGGGCTCATTTAGATAAGCCATACCCCCTGTAAAGCTGCATGGTTGCAAAGCAACGACAGACCCAACGGGATGCATTGTGTAGCATTAGGACTTTTTGAACAGGATTCTGTGATAACCGTGATCACTTTGCCAGCACTACCATCTAAAAGCCCATTATAGTAATGGAGGTTTTTGGCAAGTGATACGATGCTAACGATTACAATTAAAACAATTAAAACGTCATTATGGTATGGGAAGGTCTATACAAGGACTAATCATGATATAACGTGTATGTGTTCTTAGAATGAACACAAAACGACAAACTTTGATGTTTATGGAAACTCACCCCATAAGAAACAGAAAAGTATTCGTTGCCTCCGATGAAATAATTCGTTCGGGCACACTTTCTCTTTGTCTGGGTCTTCTTTGTGGATGTAACGATCTCCGAAGTTTGCAGTGTGCGTCTGTTTGCCTCTAAATGTCCAATAATTTGCATGTCCTGCCACTCTTTTTCCGCCACTAAAGAATCCAGCCGTATGTTGTACATAATGTCTGGAGAAAGCCTCTGGCTACAGGACTGTCTCCCATGCAGAGAGTTCTCTTTTATCCTCGTGTAGCATTTACAGTCAAAGTTACGGATTTTCCCCATTTCTCTGTCTTTATCCCCATCAAATGTTACTGCGATCGGTATATCTACGATAATCTTTGCGGCGTCCTTCTCCATTGAATTTTGATATTACAGTGAGGAAAATTAGTATTTGAACACCCTGCTATTTTGCAAGTTCTCCCACTTGGAAATCATGGAGGGGTCTGAAATTGTCATCGTAGGTGCATGTCCACTGTGAGAGACATAATCTAAAAAAAAAAAATCTAAAAATCACTATTTGATTTTTTAACTATTTATTTGTATGAAAGACTCAAAGACCTGTTAGTCTGCCTTTAAAATGTCCACCTCCACTCCATTTATTATCCTAAATTAGATGCACCTGTTTGAGGTCGTTAGCTGCATAAAGACACCTGTCCACCCCATACAATCAGTAAGAATCCAACTACTAACATGGCCAAGACCAAAGAGCTGTCCAAAGACACTAGAGACAAAATTGTACACCTCCACAAAGGGCAACGGGGAAATTGCCAAGCAGCTTGGTGAAAAAAGGTCCACTGAGCAATCATTAGAAAATGGAAGAAGCTAAACATGCCTGTCAATCTCAAATAACAAAATAAACAAAAGCCGGCTTTTCCACACACAGACAATGACACGCCCCTACTGCATGCTACAATCTCCGAAAAACAAGCCGATTTCAAATTCAAAATGTACGCTTTTAAATATACCAATACTGCCATCTCAAACACGGAGAGGCTTCTTCGTGATCTCAACTAACAGATTCTGCAAAAAAGCGAAAATCACCCATTTGGAAAAAAAACGCTTCTTTCTCATTTTGCTCGAAAGTTGTGCTGCCAACTTGTGTCCCTGGTTCCCGTGACGGGTCACATATTGTACCTACTGAGTTGTGAGAGCACTGTCAGCGCGAGTATATTTAGTTTGTATCTGAGAGTTCTGAACAAACACGAGTCCCAGCCACGCCGAGCCCGTCTTCCTCCTTATTACCAACTTTGTAACACATGTAATGTACCATTACAGGAGATGAATGAGTTACGAGCAAGTGTTGATTATAGCATTATTTTTAGATATTTTCCTATCATATGAAAAGTGCATGTGATGCGCATTGAGTACACAGCGCAAACAAAGACACAACAGCAGTAATCGAATGTAATCCAGTTTATTGTGGGGATAGCTGGCTAGCCTAGCCCGGATACGCTCACGCTTAATCTCACGCCGCGTTTGGTGCCTCCGCTGTGGGCCAGATGCAGTACTGGGGGTCGGTGATGTTGAAGGCCGACCGGTCAGTGCAGACCAAGCTTCGGCGTGCGTGAGGTTCATCTCTAAAGATGTGACTCTGCCGATGTCGAGCAGAAACTCACGACTGTATGCACATTTTAGAACAGATAGACGCGACGAGGACGTACAAAAACACTGACTCACAAGATAGAAAACACAAAAACACTGTTCTGTCGGGCGAGAGAGAAGCCGCAGCACGAATAATAAAGTTCTGTGTGAACTTGAATAATTAGCTACACATCAGAAATCACTAATCACAGATCAGAAGCAACTGAAAAAAAACTTCTGTTTTCATCTTCTGTTTCTGTACATCCAAACACGGAGAAACTGCCAGCATTCACTCCTTCACAAGCCATGATCTCTCGAGGACAAACAAATATGGCGCTCACATGGGCGTGCCAAATTCTCTGGGCGGAGGAAAGGGAGGTAACCGTTCCTGTTATGACGTCATAACAGGAAAATTCCAGATCAGCTCGTCATTTTCTCAAAGGCAGAGAGAGACAGCCAGAACTCGGTTTACACCCATCAAAATGTCTAGCTACTTGGGGACAATATTCAGGCTATTAATGTTGAAAAACCTCATAGAATGAAAATGCCATGCCATGGGACCTTTAAAGGATTTATTAAAAAATGAATAATGAGATGAATGAGACATTGACTTCATTCAAATTATTCCATCTTTGCGAGTCTCTGTTTTATGGAGTGGCGCGGGCAAAAGCCTGTTCTAACGTTTCACACGTTTTAGCACCTGACATAGTGAAAAGTAATCGGTTATTTCGGTTTTTAATCCTGTTAATAATTTCCCCTTAAAAACATACTACAGCGTGTGTTGTCACGTGACTCCGCCCCTTCCAGTCACGTGACCCCCCGCTGCGTCCAATCAGTGGCATGGAAGCAACACGAGCCATGCGGTTATTCATCCTTGCGGTGGCGTGTAAGACTGCAGTCATCCAAATGACGAAAAAGTATTGCCGTAAACAATGTATTTTGCAACACCACGAAATAAACGATAGAGCATAATTTGAAACAATAGACTTTTTATTTCGTTCATCCGATATATATCGTCAAATTGCACAGCCTTAGGTCATTCACTTCGGCCTTTCCAAGGTATGCAGGAGATGGTCTAGTGGGTTAAACCACTGAACCACTGTAGGGGCGTGTTTGTGTTGGTGATTTGAAATATTAATCGGCTACCAGAAAGCCCTTACCCCACCTTTAAGAAACTAATTCTTGATTACAAAGCCGCGTTTCCACCGCAGGAACTTTACCCCGGAACCAGGAACTTTGGGGGGGAACTCGGTGTGTTTCGACCGCAGGAACCAGGGTCTAAATGAAGTTCCGGGTAAATATTTCCCCCTCCAAACGGCCCTGCTTGCGAGGTGGTACTTTTGAAAAGTTCCCGAACTTTCGGGGGTGGGACTTGGGCGCTGAACATGCTGATTGGTTGAGCTGATGCAGCATTTTATTTCAACCGGCATTTTTAAAAGTCTTTTGCGAGGATCATTCAGCGTTCAGCAAATATCAGCCTTGCTCTTTCTGTCCGATGGCGCGCGTTCGTCTCAGCCATTGCACGGTCAATGTCCGTAATAGCTGATGATAACATACTTTGTCATGTTTTAAATCTAGCTTTACAAGCTTTCAGAATACGCTTTAGTGTCAGTGCTCGTCTCTTTTCCGCCGTTTTGTTAATTACCTCAGTAGTAAACCAATACATAACCAGCAAAAACAGCGCTGCTTGCATCTCCTCCATACTTGTTATTGTGGCAGACAGTGTCGCGCAAAAGTGATTACTGTCCGTCTGTGACTGGGAGGAGCAGTCTCGCGCATTACCACGTCACCGGACTAATTTGCCTAATCTTCCCGGTACTTTAGACCGCGGTGGAAACGCAGACAGTAGCAGGTCTGGGGGAGAAAAAGTTCCTGGGAAAAAAGTTCCTGGTACAAATAGTTCCGGGTAATTTCGGTGGAAACGCGGCTCAAGTTGCACAACTTAACTTAAACCTGCACACATGCTCACCCACCAATCGGAGAACTCTATGGGATACAAAAACAGTCACATTACTGTGAGATAAAAGCTGCAATTACGAAAAATAGATGCAAATGGGTGATTTGTGAGAAGAACAGACGCAATTAGGAGAAATGATAGAAGAAAAATAGATGCTGGAAATAGAACTGGAAGGTATAAATTTGCAATTATGAAACACAATTGGGAGATAAAGTTAGATCTGTGGAATTTTTTTTTTTTTAAATTCACTATTATGATAAATACATGCACTCGGGAGATATAAAACCAGAATAGTGAGATATAAAGTCAAAATTCTGAAAGATAGTCGCAAATGGGATATATTTTACGAAAAATAGACGCAATTGTGAGATCTGAAGTACCGGAGACAATCTGCACACAAACACCCTCAATCCACAGATCCATCCCCCTATAACAGACACACACACACACACACACACACATATTACAGACGCTTGTAAACTCTCCTCAGTTTGTTTCTTTCCTGAACATGCGTGATCTAATCAAACCCGCAACAGGCAGCGGTAACTAACACCGAGAGATGAGATCAGAGCATCGTTCTGGGTGATAATATCATTTTACTGCGTTTATGAAGTCGGATGCGAGCGGAGGGCAGGGTGTTAGCCTGAGGGTGTGTGCAGGGGGTATTAATGAAGAACATTTGGGGGTCAAAGCCATTAGGGAGGACGTGCCACTCCTCATTACAGCACTCCACAGGGTCAAACAGAACAATAGAGATCAAGGTCACAGGTCACGGCCTCGAGAGGGGCTGCTCATTTCACTGACACACACACACACGGTATGTTCAGCGAGGCCACAGATGCTGCTGGGGGAGGGGTTATGCAAATTAGGGGAGAGCCTTAATAACCCAGAGAGGCGGGGCTTACTTATTGCAGGACTGATTTGCATAAGACAGGCAGAAAGAAAACATCTTTTTAAGTCTTTCTCGTTTTAGTGTTAATATCTCTCTCTCGCTGTCCCTCTCTATCTCTCCTCCTCATTTCCGTCACTTCTGTCTCTCTCTTAATCTTCATAGGCGACAGCAGACGCAGGGAGATCTTAAACAAGACAGATCTCTCCTCTGATGGCTTTTTCAGCGCTGAGGGACTCAGATTCAGTTCCCGCTGAATGCCGGAGGAATCGTTTCCGGCTGCCGTAAGAGATAAATCATTAAAGTGGCTTCACCTGCATCTGCAAATGCAATCTGCAGACTGACAGCGAGTGTTTAGACACACTGGGCCGAGGCGCAGACAGCTCCGGCTGAGCGTCCTTCACGTCACAACAGGGGCGCAACAGTCTCACCGTGTGCAGAGGGGAAACTATATCACTCTCAATAGCTCCACCTGATGGACACAGGTGAAAACCAACACCCTTCAGGGACAAAGATGACAGTTTAAACGTGTGAGTGTGTGTGTGTGTGTGTGTGTGTGTATGTGAGCGTGTGTGATTCTGTGTCTGTGTGTGTGCACTGAATCCTACAGTATAACCGCACTAGAACAGGTGTGTTATTTGTATACTAGGTAGGGCTGAACTATTTGGGGATATTAAAAAAAATCTATAGTGATTCCTCTGATAAAAATTGGATTGTGATTTAAAATGTGAAATAATAAAATAAATACTGTGATTGTAAGGCTGCAGAATTAGTCAAATCAAATCATAGCGTGATTATATACGACTACACAATAATAATAATAAAATAATATTACTGTTAAATAAAATATTAAATAAAACAAGAAATGTATTACTTTTGTGATAATGATTTTGTACTGTATTTAAAAAAGTGCATACACACACACACACACACACACATATATACATTTACACATATATATATACATACATACATATATACATACATATATATATACACATATACATATATATATATATATATACACACACACACATACATACATACATACATATATATATATACATATACATATATATATATATATATACACACACACACACACACATTTACACATATATATATGTGTAAATGTGTGTGTGTGTGTGTGTGTGTGTGTGTGTGTGTGTGTGTGTGTGTGTGTGTGTGTGTGTGTGTGTGTGTGTGTGTGTGTGTGTGTGTGTGTGTGTGTGTGTGTGTGTGTGTATATATATATATATAATCTAGAAAATAATACAGAAAATTTGTATTTAATAAAATAAAAAATATCTTTTACTGCATAACCGTAAAAAAATTTGAATTGAATAAAATTTATATTTATAATATATAATTTATAATTTATATTATATTATAATTTTTAAAATACTCCAGAAATGAATGCTAAAAAAAAATTGTATTTAATGAAAATTTTATTTTTATTTTAATATATAACTGTACAAAAATAATAATAATACTCCAAAAATTAATACTAAAAAAGTATTTAATGAAAAATATTTTAATTTTAATGCATAACTGTAAAAAAAAAGACATTAAAATACTAATACTTAAAAAAATATATATAAAAAAAAAACGTTTATTTTGTTATCATATAACTGTAAAATGTCAATACTAATACACCAGAAATACTCAAAAAAATTGCATTTAATAAAAAATAACCCTTTTATTTGATTGTATAACAGTAAAAAGGACAATACTAATACTCTAAAAATTGAGCATTTAATTAAAATATATTTTTATTTTACTATACAACTGTGAAAGTACAATATTAATATTCTAGGAATTAATCATTTGAATTTCTTTATTTTGAAACATTAACCATTTTATCAGAAAAACGCAGCCAGGGAGATTTAACGTTTATAAACCTTTCTTATTATAATCAGAAGACACCAGATCTTCATCTGCTCACGTGTGACAGGACACAGTGCAGCGCTTCACTCTGAAACACGCAGCGCATATTAAATGCCCGCCGGTGTGGTGTGATAATCGCACTAAGCCATGTCGTAATTTGGATGAACCATTGTGTGTGTGTGAGTGTTTGAGTCTCACATGTTGCGCGACTGCAGCGCTGCAGACTGGGTCAGCAGAGAGGGCGGGCAGCTGATGAACAGGCTCTCAGCTCGACCAATCAGCTCCTCGTACGGCAGATCCTGAGGCATCTGAGACAGCAGGTGATGAACGCTGGCCATATCACACTCGCTGCTCTTCACTTCCTTCTGTCTGTACAGCACAATCTGACGAGAGAGAGAGAGAGAGAGAGAGAGAGAGAGAGAGAGAGAGAGAGAGAGAGAGAGAGGTGAGCAGAGCGTTACAGTCTCAGCGTCAGACGCCCACAGATCCTTCACTGACCGTCTGACCGTCTGACGCTAAAATGACAATTCAATCTGAATATCAGTCATGTTTATGATGTTAAAATGAGCAAGAGAAAGTCACTCAAGTAGACAACGTTAGACAAGTACTATACATTTAATATACAGGTCTGATCAGGTTAGAACAAGAAACAAAAGCACTGAAGAAATGTGTGTCACACAAATTCTGCCCTATTTATTTGGTGCTTACGGATTTAAAATCCTTTTTTCTTGTTTTAAGCATACAATTATGATAAATGAATTAAAACCTTAATTCTTAAATTTAATTAATATATTCTACAATTTTGTTTCACATAAATATATATTTTTAAGGAAGTTTAGATGCTTTTAATAAAACAAAGACAGAAATTATAGTGCAGTAAATAATAATAATAAATATATAATACACAAAAATACTAACTGAATGATTTTTGTAATTAAAAAAATGACATAGAAAAAGTTATATTTATATATTATATTATTTTGTTCAATTTCTACACAAGATTTTTTTTTATTAATGTAAAAAATGTATATAAATTATATATAATAAAAGATTTTTAAAATATTATGATAAATTAATTAATTAATTAAAACCTTAATTCTTAAATTGAATTAATATATTCTACAATTTTGTTTCACATAAATATATTGTTTTAAGGATTCTTAGATACTATTACTAAAACAAAAGACACAAGTTATAAATTATAATGCAGTAAAAAATAATAATAAAAATATAATACACAAAAAACTAACTGACTGATTTATGCAATTTAAAATCATATAGAAAAAGTTTGATTTATATTTTATATCATATTTTGTTTGATTTATACTTAAATATGGTTTTAAAAATCTATGTAAAAATGAATACAAAATATTATAAAATATTTAAAAATAAATATATTATGATAAATTAATTAAAACTTTAATTCTTAAATTTATTTCAAGATATATTCTCTGAAAGCAAGTCTTAATATATTCTATAATTTTGTTTCATATAAATATATTATGTTTTAATGATGTTTAGATTCTTTTAATAAAAAAGACAAAAATTGTAAATCATAATGCAGTAAATAATACAAAAATACTAACTGTGAATGATTTATGTAATAAAAAAATCATATAGAAAAAGTTTGATTTATATTTTATTTTGTTCAATTCATACTTAAATAAGATTTTAAAAAATGAATGTAAAAAAAAGAATATACATTTTATATATATATATATATAATTTATAATATATATATAATTTAAGATTTAAAAAAGCATGATAAAATAATAAAATAATAAAAATAATGTTTAGAAACTTTTACTAAAAAGTTGTAAATTATAATGCAGTAAATAACACAACAAACAAAAATACTAACTGAAGGATTTTTGCCATTTAAAAAATCATAAAATATAATAAAATGTTATAATATTATTTTGTTTGATTTATACTTCAAAAATATATTTTGTAAAATCTATGTTCATTTAAAAAAACAAAATAAAAATAATGTAAAAATGTTCATTTAAATGATATATAAGTAGTAAAAAAGATTTGAAAAATGAATGATAAATTAGCCGAAATTGTGTATCGAGCCCCGTTTCTGCTAAAATGTGTTTTATTTTAGTTTTCAAATGGCCGTTTCTAGTTTTTAAGCATAAAACCTCAAATTTGTTATACCCAAATTAGAAAAAAAGAAACGTCGTAATGTCGTATTTGCTTCTTTGTAATTGATCCTGTTTTAAGGATATTCATAGATGTTTACTTAACTTAATAAATACTAATAGTAAATGATATTTGCAGTGTAAACATCACATTGGTAATAACTGCGGTTGGTCACATGTTGCTCAAACGGTCTTTTCCAGGCTTAGCGGAGGATTCTGGGTCAGAATGAGATGCAAAATGGACCTGAACTTGAGTGGGAAAGTCTTGGTCCTTCACTTATGAGCAAACAGCATGTCCAGTACACCCTCCTCACGGCCGGTCAGACTCATCCCAGCAGAGGTCGAGCAAGAGCACATCCACTACCTAAGATGCAGGATGAACTACATTTCCTGCCGGCTTTCTTATCCTGACTTCAAACGGCCCCTGGCCCCCGTTGTCTCTAGCAGGGGAGCGGCTCGTGGAGACAGAAGAAAGAGGATTCTAGCACAAACACGCAGCCTTCCACACAAACCTCTGGTGAATTCATTAGAGTTGTTTAATTAACTGATCCCGCTACAACAAAGTGCCCTCGATTCTCGCGTCAGATGAGGAAGGAGTGGGGAAATAAAGAAGGTTCTCTGCCTCTCTTTGGAAAGACGTTTGTTGTTGTTGTGCTGATGGATTAGCGGTCGCCTAAAGACGTGAATGAACAAATACGCAGGCAAAACATGGCAAACAACTTCCTCTTGTTATTACTGAAGCTCGTGTGTAATGTCAGGTGGACACGTACAGCCTTTTCTACAAAATCACCCATAGTTACGTTTAACATTCATTGGTTTATAAATGATCAGTTTAGAGATCATGTGTAAACAGCACGTTTTGAGAAATTATCGTCAATTATCATTTTCAGCACTTGAAATAAAATCAAATATAAATATTAGATAAAAACATAAATGTATTTATTTCAGTTAGTTGCAAAGCCAACATTTCTAATTGTCATTTATTGTCATAATATTTATATTTTATTTTATTTCCTCTTTCTTTCAATTACTGAAAAGGATCACTGAAGATCATTTCTTTAAAAAAAATGATATATAAATTATGAATAAAACAATAAATATTATCATTATTATTATTAATACTAAACTTGAAAATGAACTGAAGTAGATCTATCCCATAATGGGGACCTGGTAACATTGTTGGGATCAGTCCCACACGTGGTGATGACGCTGAATCTGAGATAGCGGAACAGCGCGCGATGCGTTCGTTTATGATCGTTTATGATGACATGAGAGAGACAGAGACAGAGACAGAGAGAGAGAGAGAGAGAGAGAGAGAGAGAGACAGAGAGAGAGAGAAATTGCGGATCATAAGCAAACTGCAGAGACAATACACATCACATCCATGTCACGTGTCTTTACTGGATGCGTGTGAACCATAAGGTGTGTTGGACATTGGCTGCGGCTGGATGGAGCCGATCGGAGAGAGTAGCCGCGTGCAGGAGCTGCAAACGGAGACCTGAAGTCGGACACTTTCTGCTTCCCGCAGTGACGCTCGCGCTGTGTTTGCATATTTATCAGCTGAAGTGAAATAAATGCAATATTTGGCAATGCACAGACGTTTCAGAGACATTATTGTCATGTAATACTTTTTGCACTGCTTAATACAGCGTGTGTTTGTACAAGAATAAAGTTCCACATATAGACGGTTTCAACGGCAACAACATAAACAAACGTTACTGCGCATGTGCGCTTTTGTGGCCCAAACTTAACTTCCGGTAGTCGCCCGCAAACACTCAATAACAACAGAGGCTGCGTTATCTTTCTTATGCGCTATCATCTTTCATTTTAATTGGGCAGCATTATCTTAATTTACATGTTTTTATTGTTTCAGCATGTTTATTATTAATAATCTCCCATTTCTGTCTGCAATATAGAGTGGGGGAAACGCCCCCCTTAAAGGGTTAGCTCACCCAAAAATGTAAATTCACACATTAATTACTCTCCCTCATGTCGACCCCAAACCGTAAGACCGTAGAGAAGAAGAGAATATCTTAATTTGTGTTCCGAAGATGAACGAAGGTCTTACAGGTTTGGAGCGACATGAGGGAGAGTAATAATGACAGAATACATTTTTTGGGTGAACTAATAACCCTTTAAGGACCGTGTAATGCTGTTTTCTGTACTATAAATGCTTGCGCGCTCGCCTTCAATCATGCAATGCATCGGAAAAACATGTTTCTTTGTTTCATAACATAAGATTAATGTTGGGAAAGTTAACTTGTAGATAAAGTTCCCTATTTGAGATTGATTGTATATGAATGCATCACAAAAAATCCCGTGCTCTATTGCCATTAATAGAGGACAAAGCGAAAGTTGTTTTGCACTCCGTGATAAAGGCACATTTAGATATTTTGCGGGAAACATAAATCCGATCAGTTATCCAGATGGCGGCCACTTGATGTGAACAAATGTAAACTCGCCTGATTGACTGAGGATCACAGTGATCGCATGTTAATGCCAGGTGTAAACGCAGCCAGAATAAGTTCCTCTAGAGTAGATTATTTCTGATAACAAGCAAAATAAATAACAAGTAAATTACATCAGACATACAGTCTAAATTACATTAGACGCTGCTCTCGTATGAATGGATATTAATGAAGCATTTAAGGCTTTTTGGTGAGTCACACACTGTTTTTGCGCTGGTGTCATATTCTCTCTGCTTGATCGTTAATATTTATATCATGTTATCCAAGAATAGTACGTCAAAAATGTTTTCTACTGAGTAGTGCGTCATACTATCCCCTTGCCAGACCGATAAACAAACACAGACCGGAAGTTAACTTCGGGTCAGGCGCGTAACCGTGGCAATGCGTCCGATGAAACCGTCTATAAGCCTACACTATCAATGAAGTGGGCTCTACGTTTTTAATCAGTTTTATTTTGATAAACATGACAATATAATATCGCAACTACATGAAAGGAGGTTTTACCGTTATAAAAAACTGATTTGTGGAACTGAAGGTTTTAGAATAAACAGGAAACACATGATCGCTGTCATGCGGTGAATTTGGCCAATCGTGGAACAGCTTTGATGCCATACGTCACTGTCACGTGGCGTCAACGCTGTCTTAAGTCGGACAACATTTCTAACCAGCATGCACTGCTTCAAGTCAGCCGCCGATCGGTCTGCACATCGCTGGGTTAAGTCCAACAAGCCTATAGACTGTAAAAAAATATGAACGTAGTGTTCGTGACGTCACCCATAGGATTCTGAAGAGCCGTTTTGAAGCGTAAAGTCGAGCTGGCCGTTGCCATCTTGGCAGCGCGTCATCGCGTGTCACTCGCGAATAACAGAAAATGGGCAAAGAGGCGGGACGTGGGCGGAGCTGAGGTAACAGACAGCAGATAAATGGCAATCCACCTGTCACTCAAAAGGCCACGCCCTTAATTATGCAGAACTTTAAGGCTTTATATAATGTAAACGAATGAGTTATAAAAAAATTAGCCGTATAGACCAAAACCACAATTTGTCCCAGACTGTAAACATGTGTTCTTCTGCTGTAAAGTTGGGCATTTTAAAGCTACACTGTGTGATATTTTCCCCCATCTAGCGGTGAAAAGGTATATGACCATCCTGTAAATATTAGTTTCTGTTCCTTCCAATTCCGATTTCGTTTTAACTCCTACGGTGGCCGATTTAGTCCAAGATTAACATGGCTTCCAGTTCAATCCAGCAATCCCCCTCTTCACATTCGACACGGTGCCATCGAGTGTTAAAACGCGAAAGGTGAAGCTTGAATTTACGGGTATGTCCCTCTTTGGCTAATGTACTTTCAAGATGGAGGGGCAACATGGCGACTCCCATTCGAACCCCTTACCCGTATGTATTTTCAATGGCATATTATAAACTTACAAGAATACTTTATCACTTGAAAGAGGTAAATATACATTAATGAGCACATATATTTTTGAAAGAACTAAGTGTTTTTAGCTAAGAATAAACTAAAAAAGTTACACAGTGTAGCTTTAATACTGAAAATGAACCATGGTTTTACTACAAATAAAGCCACAAAAAAAACATGGTTATTGTTGTCAAACCACGGTACCCACAAATCAAACTATGGTATTTGCAGTAAAAAATAATACAAATGGTAATCAATCCACGAAAAAAAAACTAAATAAATATTAGTTTCTGTTCCTCCCAATTCCGATTTGGTTTTAACTCCTACGGTGGCCGATTTAGTCCAAGATTAGCATGGCTTCCAGTTCCACCTCGTCCATTAGTGTTGATTTGCCTGTTGTGTTGCCGTCTTAATTCTCTTTTTCGCTTCCTTGGCGACTCTGTTACATCTCCTCGAGAATAAGAGTGATCCTCCATCAGCAACAGACTTTCAAAAAGGCTTTCAGGTTTTCATAAAGCAGTCTCAAGCAATCCCCCTCTTCACATTCGACACGGTGCCATCGAGTGTTAAAACGCGAAAGGTGAAGCTTGAATTTACGGGTATGTCCCTCTTTGGCTAATGTACTTTCAAGATGGAGGGGCAACATGGCGACTCCCATTCGAACCCCTTACCCGTATGTTTTCAATGGCATATTATAAACTTACGAGAATACTTTATTACTTGAAAGAGGTAAATATACATTAATGAGCACATATATTTTTGAAAGAACTAAGTGTTTTTAGCTAAGAATAAACTAAAAGAGTTACACAGTGTAGCTTTAACATGAGCTCAATGAGATTCTGCTCCTTCTGGAGTCTGTCTCTAGTGGCCAGTCGAGGAACTGCAGTTTAAGTCACTGCCGTATTGGATTCAAGAGAAACTACGGGAGGTTGCCACTAGGTGTGAACGCACGCACAGACTCTGGAAAATCACTGGCACTGTGAATGAACCAAAATCAAACGATCCCGGGACAAATTATCAGGGTATTTTCCGGAGTCTATGTGTGAAAGAGGCTTAGCTGAAATACATAAGTTGAGGTGAAGTGAGGTACTAAAATCAGTCAAATATTTAATAAAAATAACCAGTGTGAGCACATACAAGGTCTGGATGCCTCGCATCATGTCTTGCGATCGTGGTCTCACGGTTTTAAAAACGTTGTCAAATTGGACACATGAGTCTAAAGAGCTTCTGCTACTGATAGTGGTATCTTACCAGTAAAAATGGTGTATTTGTGTATTTAAGATAAAAAAAAATGCTGAAAAGCCATCAAGTTGACTTTTACAGTAATATGAATGTGTGAAAGCAGCTTTTTCAGCATCTTGTGGCGTGAGCAGGACGCCCGGTCACGTTAAAAATAGTTTTAAAAGACACTTCAGTCCTTCTCTCTCTCACGAACACTGAAAAGGTCAGAACGCAGCACTGGCTCGATGGACTGACTAAAGTACAGACTGCGGAGAGAGACGCTCCTCCTTACCACAGCGGCCAAGTAGATGGCCATGAGTGGGTGAGAAGCCAGGAAGAAATCATAGAGCCGCAGAACATGCCGGAAATCTGACAGGACATAGCCGTACCATGTGATCAGCCAGCTCAGGGCGAAGATAGTGCCCACCTCAGACCTGCAACACGAAAACAATCAAATATCAGCGTAAAGAACACTTTCACATAATATTAAGTACACAATTGACCGTTCGCAAAGACCCGCCCCCTTTAGTTACTGTTGCTATGTCCGACAACATTTATTAAAAATTTTAACAATGCAGTTTTGTGTCTCTTTAATGTCGTGATTGCTGTAGCGCCTCAGTTAAACCTGCTCGTGAACCGATCATCTCTTCCTTCTAGTTCATTTATAGCATTAAATAAACATAAATGAACATCAGCGATGATGGGTAGCGAGGACCGGTTCCAAATTGCCCAAAACCGCACATTTCGATTCTGCTTATCGTTACTGTGTGCGCCTTTTATTGTGATTTTTAACCATTTGAGCACAAAAAAAAGAATGAACCGAGTTCGCTTCCTCATCTTTTTGCATTGCACGTGAATGGAAAAATACACAAAAACATGTCAAAATACTAGGGCTGAACGATTAATTGCATTTGCGATAATATCGCGATATGATAAAACACGATTTCCTAACCGCAAAGGCTGCGATTACAGTCTGGTCACGTGACACGCGAACGTAAAGTCTGCAGAAGAAACATCAACTTGGCACGTTACACATATCATATGCCAGGCCTAAAAGAAAAAAAATGTTTGTGTTTAATCTGTCTAATATTGTGTTGGTCATACTATACCCTCACCTAAAGGATTATTAGGAGCACACACTAATCCTGTGTTTGACCCCCTTTCGCCTTCAGAACTGCCTTAATTCTACGCGGCATTGATTCAACAAGGTGCTGAAAGCATTCTTTAGAAATGTTGGCCCATATTGATAGGATAGCATCTTGCAGTTGATGGAGATTTGTGGGATGCACATCCAGGGCACGAAGCTCCCGTTCCACCACATCCCAAAGATGCTCTATTGGGTTGAGATCTGGGGACTGTGGGGGCCATTTTAGTCCAGTGAACTCATTGTCATGTTCAAGAAACCAATTTGAAATGATTGGAGCTTTGTGACATGGAGCATTATCCTGCTGGAAGTAGCCATCAGAGGATGGGCACATGGTGGTCATAAAGGGATGGACATGGTCAGAAACAATGCTCAGGTAGGCCGTGGCGTTTAAACGATGCCCAATTGGCACTAAGGGGCCAAAAGTGTGCCAAGAAAACATCCCCCACACCATTACACCACCACCACCAGCCTGCACAGTGGTAACAAGGCATGATCGATCCATGTTCTCATTCTGTTTACGCCAAATTCTGACTCTACCATCTGAATGTCTCAACAGAAATCCAGACTCATCAGACCAGGCAACATTTTTCCAGTCTTCAACTGTCCAATTTTGGTGAGCTGGTGCAAATTGTAGCCTCTTTTTGCTATTTGTAGTGGAGATGAGTGGTACCCGGTGGGGTCTTCTGCTGTTGTAGCCCATCCGCCTCAAGGTTGTGCGTGTTGTGGCTTCACAAATGCTTTGCTGCATACCTCGGTTGTAACGAGTGGTTATTTCAGTCAAAGTTGCTCTTCTATCAGCTTGAATCAGTCGGCCCATTCTCCTCTGACCTCTAGCATCAACAAGGCATTTTGGCCCACAGGACTGCCGCATACTGGATGTGTTTCCCTTTTCACACCATTCTTTGTAAACCCTAGAAATGGTTGTGCGTGAAAATCCCAGTAACTGAGCAGATTGTGAAATACTCAGACCGGCCCGTCTGGCACCAACAACCATGCCACGCTCAAAATTGCTTAAATCACCTTTCTTTCCCATTCTGACATTCAGTTTGGAGTTCAGGAGATTGTCTTGACCAGGACCACACCCCTAAATGCATTGAAGCAACTGCCATGTGATTGGTTGATTAGATAATTGCATTAATGAGAAATTGAACAGCTGTTCCTAATAATCCTTTAGGTGAGTGTAGGCTACACTAGAGGTGGGAGAAAAGATTATCTCTCAAATGATTCTGAGCTTAGATTTTAACTGCAGGTGTGCGGTGGCGCCGCGTGTGTTTTAGAAACACCTGTATTCGGATTGCTTCCATTATATCTCTCACACACACACCACTCGAACCATAAAATAATATCTCATAACGTTCGGAAAGGTTGAAGCGAATTGCAATGACATTGGCGGGCTTCATTGCACAGGATATGCGCTGTGAGAAATGTGCGCTTTGCTTGATGTCACGCTTACAGTGTGTGTTCTCGCCCGCCGGTATTTTCCTTACAAATGCTCTACGAAGGTTTAATTTATGTCGTTTGGAGTGCAGTGTGCTTATATATTAAAAACAAGAAACTCAAATGACAGAAGACTTTCCGTTTAAAATGCTCGTGCTGCGCTTTGTGAAGAGACGCAAAATTAATGTAAACACCGTCAGTCATGTCTTAATGGATTAAACAGGGCAAACCCCCTCTTATATTTCAAAAGAGATCTGTGCATTAGTGTGAACGCAGATCTCCCGCTGTATATGATTTCATTATTAATAATCAGGAACAGTAAAGCTGAGAAAGAGAAAATTCACTCACAGTTCAGATACTCTTAAATACTGTAAGCACGCTTTGTTCATTGCTTGTAATATGTTTTTTGTTCCTCTTTATGATTTACTAGCTTTTATGTTTTGCAGCTATATTAGTTAATATATTTAAAATTATTAACATGCAACTGTTTTAATTAAAATGTTATAATGTGTAGTTATAAAAACCCTTATAATTACATATATCATTTAAAAAAGATTTGAAGTTTTTAATAAATTAATAAGATTAATTAATAAGGAAAAAGTTCAAGAATTGTGAGGTGCCAAAAGATTTCCACCATTACCATACAATGATGTATTGTTGAATAATACAGACGATAATGAGTAAAAAAAAAAATTGCATATTAAATCGCAATCGCAATATTGGTAAAAAAAAAAAAAAAAAGCCAATTCGATTTTTTCCCAAAATCGTTCAGCCCTACAAAATACTCTCGTAAACACAGTCGTTGTTGCCTGACGTCGTCATACTCAATTCTAGTCAGAATATGAGTCTGCTCCTGCTCCGTTGGGCGGTGATTATGGGGTGTGTTTAAACCGAACCAGGAAAGACCTCAATTGGATAGACCTACAACCAATCAGAGCAACGGAGCGACGCATAACGTTAGTTGTCAAATGTCAACAGAACTCAACTGCACTGTGTTGCCAAGTCCGCGGGTTGAAGCGACCCCAATTATGGGATATACAGACCCAGGAATGCGAAATTTAGCAGCCGTGCCAAAATAACACATATTTTACCCAACAAATGACATTTTTCCCGGAGAACCCCCCCACCCGGAAAGCTATTGGGCTTGTTTTTGGCTAGTTTTGAGTAGCAATTGGGCGAGTTTTGCTGTAAAAACTTGGCAACCCTGTCTGTGTGCTGGAATAAGTCACGTTAGAAGAAGAAGATGAGTGTAAACGATCTTTGCCGGTGTTGTAAAAAAGAATTTAAGGATACACAGAGTACTTACCAACACCATCATCATTTCTGAGAGAAATAGTAAAGGTGAATGCATATACGAACAAGTTCTCCGTTTAGGATTAGAGCAAATTCAACCCAAGCGCCTTTGATGACGTGGATGATTACGTCACTGTTTATCATCTGTCCATCATCGTCTAAAGCCCGCCCTGACAATTTCATTGGTCCGAACAGTTTCTGTTTGGGCATAATCACTTCTCTACGGATCAAGTCCAGACCGAACTGCCCGTGCAAAAAATTTTGTGGGCGGGGCTAAGTTCGTCTGGCATCCAGGCTACAGTCGTTGGGTCGTTGACGGCAGATTTTCTTGATTTGTCTTTATGAAAACGTTAATCAAACAACAAAAGACGAGAAGATTCACTCGCTGTTCTAGACAGAACAACTTTTGTGACTATATTTGTAATGTATAGAGGGTTTCTGCAGGTTTCACCAAGTCAAATGTAAGACCTTTTAAGACCGTTATGAATGACCTATAAAAGGAAATGCAGTCACAAAATTACTTGCAAAGTAAATGAATTTATTCAAATTGAACAAATCGATAAACTTGCACTTCCTCATAGCTCAATCCCACCAGGATTTCGCAACATTTTTTGTGATTTTTGAGATCAAAATGACTGAATTTGTGGTGGTAATTTCCAGAAATTACCATATTTTCATAATTTACCATATATTATGTTAGATGCACAATAGCCACACATGACAATAGAACAAACACAATACATAAATCTTGTTTATTTTGGTTACGAATAATGCAGGATCGAAATGCATGTTGATTTTTCGTTGTATTAGTAATCCCAGAAAAACTGGAGGACTATAAAATCCATTTTATGTGTCTGTGGTCCGATCTGAAAGAGACTCCAATAACACGAAAGCTGCAATATAAGCTGCATATTGGTCTCATTTGTAGTCGGCAGGGAATTATATTTGGACTAGCAAAAGAACGAACTACAACACCCTGGAATAAAACACACACACACACACACACACACAAAAGTGCTACGGGAGCATTTCAATGAGCAATAGAGATAGCGTTACATGGACGTAGGAAAATTAAGACCTGTTTAAAATGATTTAAGACCTAGAACAGAATACTTCAGCGAATTTAAGACTTTTTAAGGCCTAAAATTTAGATTTTGAAATTCTAGACTTTTTTTAGACCCCGCGGGAACCCTGGTACAGCACTTTATTGATCAAATATAGGTTGTGTTATTTTACATTTGATTACAGTTTCTGTACCTACCTGAAAACCTTTATTTCAATCCTATCTTTATTCAATTGAATTTTTTTGTGCAGTTGCTAATTTGTTTATTAATGCTAGCCTGTTGATTTTTTTTTTATCCATCATAAAAGTGCATCCATCCATCATAAAAGTGCATCTCTCATCATAAAAGTGCATCTCTCATCATAAAAGTGCATCTCTCCATCATAAAAGTGCATCTCTCCATCATAAAAGTGCATCCATCCATCATAAAAGTGCATCCATCCATCATAAAAGTGCATCTCTCCATCATAAAAGTGCATCCATCCATCATAAAAGTGCATCCATCCATCATAAAAGTGCATCTATCTATCATAAAAGTGCATCCATCCATCATAAAAGTGCATCCATCCATCATAAAAGTGCATCTCTCATCATAAGTGCATCTATCCATCATATAAGTGCATCTCTCCATCATAAAAGTGCATCTCTCATCATAAGTGCATCTATCCATCATAAAAGTGCATCTAACAATCATAAAAGTGCATCTCTCCATCATAAAAGTGCATCTATCCATCATATAAGTGCATCTATCCATCATAAAAGTGCATCTATCCATCATAAAAGTGCATCTCTCCATCATAAAAGTGGATCTCTCCATCATAAAAGTGCATCTCTCCATCATAAAAGTGCATCTATCCATCATAAAAGTGCATCTCTCCATCATAAAAGTGCATCTCTCCATCATAAAAGTGCATCTATCCATCATAAAAGTGCATCTATCCATCATAAAAGTGCATCTCTCCATCAAAAAAATGCATCTCTCCATCATAAAAGTGCATCCATCAATCATACAAATGCATCTATCCATCATAAAAGTGCATCTATCCATCATAAAAGTGCATCTATCCATCATAAAAGTGCATCTATCCATCATAGTGCAGTCTTTTTTAGACTTTTTTAGACTTTTTTGGAACCCTGGTATAGCCCATATTTTATCAATAAAGTGCTGTGTTATTTTACATTTGATTGCAGTTTCTGTACCTACCTGAAAACCTTTATTTCAATCCTATCTTTGTTCAATTGTATTTATTTGTGCGGTTGCTAATTTGTTTATTAATGCTAGCCTGTTGATTTTTGTTCATGGTATTCAGCTACAATTAAATGTTTTTTCAATAATAGCCTAATAATAAATGTGAATGATATCTAAGATTTTTTTAAAGGACGTGAAAAAGATTCTTCCAAACCATGTATACAAAAATCGATAATACAGGCATTTGCGAACTGCACAACAATGAAAAGAGTTCAAGAAGGGATAAAGAAATAACCAACCTCACAATAAAGCCAGCTTTCCAAAAAATTACACACACAAGTATGTGCAAGGAAATATTGTTTAAGAATCGAAATCGCAATATTGATTAAAAAAAGCAAGCTCATTTGCATTCAAAATGAGTAATTTTGCGACACAACGCAGGTACATGTTGCATTCGGCATGTACAGCGTGACCGTCCGCATGTAGAGCATGTATCTGGCATAAGTAAACACGCTCAATGGCAACATGACCTTTTGAAAGAGCCTCTAATCTGTGAAACCGACATTCAGACATGACAGGACACAGCAGAGCTCCCACCGATCCTCCCGAAGTGTGTGCAAAACACAAGAACGCATGTTTGACACGTTCATTAATCACAGTCACTGATATTCCACGCGAGCAATTTAACGGCGCTGTAGGCCTTTTCTCCGTCTTGTAAACGCGCCGCAAGGTCACGAGCACACGCTAGACGAGAATAAAACTGTCTGCGTGACCAATAACAAAGGAGTCGCAACGATTGGTAAGAGCTCAGTAAATGCTTCTCTGTACGGAACCGGAACATTTCTTTTTTTAGGGCTTTTTAGAAGTTCGGAAGTTTTATTAACTTGTTTGGAAAGATTCATAAAAGCAAAAGCAACAGCACCTGAGTGAGCAACACCATTAAACCTGTGGACGAGACGCGCCCATGCAATATTGATGAACAACCTCTTACTCTCTACATTTTAGATGAGTCGCCATTAAAAATAACCTGCTTTTACAAACTAGAGCCGGAAAAGCCTCACGCAAAGCAGAGCTACAGATTTACGTGAGACACACACACACACACACACACAGTTTTGGGATGTCTTGAGTGAATCACATATCAGCGATTCTAGCTTGTCAAAGCAAACGGCTCTCACATAAACAAGATGGTCGCACTGCAAGAAAGCACGCAACTTTAAGCATCAGGTTGCAAAGGACAAATAAACAACACGTGGCTGTCAAAAGCTAAAACGCAGGATGGCATCGAGAGCGTGTGGGGAATACGCAACACTTTAAACTCTCTGACACAGGGCTCAACGATAAAGACAGTTTCAGCCCAGCTCCTACCATCTATCTTATAGTTGCTGAACAGCATGTGCATGCATTTCTATGCAAACTTGAATATTTGTGATTTCTGTGAGGTGTAACTACTTCTGCTGATGTAAATATGCATGTTATCTAGCTAGCAGACATTAGATGAGGGTTTATTAATATTGCGAGAATGAAGGAACCAGCAGCTGCTGTAAAACAGAATTTTGTAAACAAACCAGTCATGTTTTGCACTCTACGACTTCATCTCCAGATATTTTAATGCAAATTAATATGAACAACAAAACAAAAATCAACAACAAAACAACTCTATCATATATATTATATGAGATAAATGACATTAATTGTTTTCTTCCAAAAATAAAAATAAATAGGTGCTGTCAAATTGATTAATCGCTTCCAGAATAAAAGTTTGTGTTTACATAATATATCCGTGTGTGTGTGTGTGTATAATTATTATGTATATTTGAATACACACACATGCATGTATATATTGTATATATTTATATTATATATACATATTTTATACATAAATATAACAAATGTGTGTGTATTAAAATATACATAATTATACACACACACACACACACACACACACACACGGATATATTATGCAAACACAAACTTTTATTTTGGATGCGATTAATCACGATTTATTAAATCTCGACTAAAATAATACAAAATTAGAAGAATAAATAAATTCCAGAGTAGAGGCACATTATGCATTTATGTCTTAATAATTAACATTTATTATAGAATACATAATACATATTATAGAATATACAATTATTATTTATTATTATAAATTACTTAAAAAAGTGAAAATTTCTCTTAAAAGAAAAAACACATTTTGCCTATTTATTTAAAACACATTTTCTCTACTGGTTGAACAATGATTGGTTGTTAAAAATACATATTTTAGATTTTTCTGGCACTTATGATTATTAATAATAATGCAGATTAAAACGTTGACCAGGGAAGTAAAACTCTGGCCCAACCGTAACAAATCTTTACTATTGAGCCCTGTGACAGTGACTTTGACGAAGGGTTACACACAAAACTGTCTCCCGTGAGAATATTACATAAAGCGCGTGTGTGTGTGTGTGTGTGTGTGTGTGTGTGTGTGTGTGTGTGTGTGTGTGTGTGTGTGTGTGTGTGTATGTATGTGTGTGTCCTTGCGGGGTTTCAGTTTTATAAGTGACAGAGCTGAAGCGAACGGCATCCACTGTGCATCTGTACACACTCCTACTCCCCTTCTCTCACCTGATGCAATGTACACAGCTACTGGCAACAAACCTATAGACACCCGAGATCCACATCGCAGCTTTCAGCAGCTTTTACAGTCTCAGACGGAGTATGATAGTGATAAACCTGTTAGCTGGCGTCACTCTCTCATGACTACACATTTAAAGACGCCCTCTGCTGCCCTCTTCAGGACAGAGACCTGCATTAACCTCAGCCGCTCAGACAGAAAAGGTTTCAGTTTACACACACTTTCATTCAATCATTCCTTCACAAGCATTCCAGAAGACGACGCCCCTGCTTACATCAATTCTTCCATACTGAAATGTGTGTTATTTGATCTGTAAAGATGCATAAATTGCCCTATTTAGAGGTGAGACTTTTTTTTTGATTGGAAGATGAATTTCTGGTTATGAGAGTTATGATCATTTCTGAGGGTCAAGTCATTTTTTGTCCTATCGACAGCTTGAGTTTTACTTGTATTTAACCCGGCACATTCAGTCAAGATAACTTAGGGTTTGCTAAAGCTTAATAAATTATATACAGTAGCTTTACGTCACATCTACTTCAAACCTACACGGAACAGTTCATCTACTAAAGCCTTGAGTTGTGTACCGCTCTCATAAAGTGCTGCCAACAACAGCAGTTTAATAAAAGACACCAATGTTCAATAAATAATTTAGCAATACTAAATCATTCACAACAAAAAAGCAATATCCGGTAGTTTATTTAGGGCCCTATGAAATCCGTTTTATTTTTCTTTATATATATATACACTCACCTAAAGGATTATTAGGAACACCATACTAATACTGTGTTTGACCCCCTTTCGCCTTCAGAACTGCCTTAATTCTACGTGGCATTGATTCAACAAGGAGCTGAAAGCATTCTTTAGAAATGTTGGCCCATATTGATAGGATAGCATCTTGCAGTTGATGGAGATTTGTGGGATGCACATCCAGGGCACGAAGCTCCCGTTCCACCACATCCCAAAGATGCTCTATTGGGTTGAGATCTGGGGACTGTGGGGGCCATTTTAGTCCAGTGAACTCATTGTCATGTTCAAGAAACCAATTTGAAATGATTGGAGCTTTGTGACATGGAGCATTATCCTGCTGGAAGTAGCCATCAGAGGATGGGCACATGGTGGTCATAAAGGGATGGACATGGTCAGAAACAATGCTCAGGTAGGCCGTGGCATTTAAACCATGCCCAATTGGCACTAAGGGGCCTAAAGTGTGCCATCCCCCACACCATTACACCACCACCACCAGCCTGCACAGTGGTAACAAGGCATGATGGATCCATGTTCTCATTCTGTTCACGCCAAATTCTGACTCTACCATCTGAATGTCTCAACAGAAATCCAGACTCATCAGACCAGGCAACATTTTTCCAGTCTTCAACTGTCCAATTTTGGTGAGCTCGTGCAAATTGTAGCCTCTTTTTCACTTTAGTCCCATTTTGAGCACTACGCCGAGACCTAAAGCACGATCAATGTAGAATTCAACAGCTTAGATACGACGCCTCTTCCTCTGCTTGTAAACTAATCTCCTCCTCGCTTCTGGGTCATGTGTCCGAACGCCGGTTCTGCATCATATTCTCGCGCATGCGTCGTGGTGCTTCGTGAGTTCACGTCCGAGGCCTACACGGAAGACAAGAACAAGTTGGATAAAGTCGTTACTTTGTTTTGTTTTTTTGCGCACAAAAACTATTGTCGTCGCTTCGTAAAATTATTGTAGAGCCACTGTAGTGAGATGGACTTTGTAATGACGTTTTTAGTGCCTTTTATGGGTCTTGTGAGTGTGAATGTACTGAATGCCAATGGAGGCCTTTCTCAGCATCAGCTTTCAACAAAAATATCTTCATTTGTGCTCCGAAGATGAACGGAGGTCTTACGGGTGTCGAACGACATGAGGGTGAGTAATTAATGACATAATTTTCATTTTTGGGTGAACTAACCCTTTAAGAATCAATTCTATAAAAAAAATTTTTTTCAGAAATTCTGTGTTGTGTATTAAAAATGTTCTGGCAATCAAGTGAGGCATAAAACATTAATTTATCTTTTAATCATATGAAGTTAAACTAACTTTTTTTGTCAAGTGGCCTAGAAATCTAGACGCACCCTAGCAGCAGCAAATCTAATTAGTTTTTCATCCAGGGTAGTCTAGCAACTCTCCGTTGGCGTGCGAGCTGGAAAAACCAAACTCTGGTCAGGCCAATCACATCGTGTATAGAGTCGGTGGGCGGGATATTTTTAAATATGGATATTTTTCTTACACAAACGCATCGATTCGCTTCAGACGTTATTTGACGGACAGATGCATTTTTTATGGACTTCAAAAACAGAGCAACAACTACTGCCATTATAAAGCTTGGAAGAGCCTGGACTTTTTAAATATAACTCTTATTTTATTCGTCTGAAAGAAGAAGGTCATATACACCTAGGATGACTTAAGGGTGAGTAAATCATGGGCTATTTTTCATTTTTGGGTGAACTATATCCCTTTAACCCTTAAAGACCTAGACAGCGGCTAAAAATAACTATCATTCTAAAATGTTTAATAACTTTCAAACCGCTAATCCAATCTGTATACTGTTAAATGCACCGTAAAGAGGAGAATCTCAGCTTTTCAGAAACATCACAAATATCTCGCGATTGATTATTCAGAGGCTCAGTGGTGCGCGTGGATGCGTCATCAAAATCTGCAGCATTGATTCGTCGAGGAAACGCATGTGGGTTGTTCCCCTTAGCCAAACAGAAACGATTGTTGATCATTAGTCCCACCTCCCCCGTGCCCAGATTCGTTAAAACTGTCATCAACTCAACCAATAAACATAGTGTTTGGTCTTTTGAACCACCAATCACATGTTTCTCACAACGTGAAAGTGGGTGTGTATTTGAGTGCATGGAAATAAACAGAAATAAACGCATACAGAGCACTCTCTCTAGCACAGCACACAAAAGTCAGTATATTTCTCTATTCGTATGTAGTTTGTGTTTTACACTGTTTCAGTGTTCTGTTATTATATAATCTATCTATTTACTTTAATCCCTGAACTTTTTTAGACACATCTACATTGTCAGTAAATTAAATACACCTGTTTTCACTCAAAAACGTCTAGAATAATATTATAATAAATGGCTATAACTTGCTGAGGGACTGTTACATGTAGACACAATTTCATCTGGAAGTCTAAAACAACCAAGTCTAACTTTCTAATGGAAAAAAATCCAAACTTCATGAAGCTCTGTTTGAGTTCAAAGTAAAAACACCTAATTTTTCCTGCCATTTTTCTTACAATTCTATTAATTTAATCCATTCTTAGACTAAATAAATGTAAAATTGCGACTTCAAATGAGCTAGATGGAAACTTTGTGTTCTCCTGTTTGAAATGATATATGACACTTGATGCTAACGGCTAGAATGGGTGAGAAAAACTAAGAAAAGTAGAGGCAAGTCAGGCGCCCCAAAAATGTTCTAGGTCTTTAAGGGTTAAGAAAGGAAGATGTGTTCGGAGTTTTGCCGACCGGATACGGCGAAAGTTTAATCTATCAACTAGCTCCACTTCACCTTCTTCGGTGCTCTGGTTGGTTGTAGCGCTATCCAATTGCGTGCAGAGGGAATTTGAAAGACAACTGTTTATCCCGCCCCTCAGATTGAGCCCTGCCAAGGGTGCGTTCCCAGACCCAACATCTTGATGTGGGTCTGGCTTGTCAGGCTAGGTACAACAGAACTGTTCAAATTAAAACATTTGTGATTATTCCTTAAAAAATAATGTTATAATAATAATAATGTTAGCATTATTATTGCATTGAGACGTAGCTAAATTCTACTGAATAATACTAATGTATTTCTGTCATAATTTCTTCAGGTTAAACCGAAGTTAGAGTGGCTCTGGAGATGAAGTTCATGCGGCAGAGGCTGAAAATACCACGAGCGTCGCGTGTGTGTGTGTGTGTGTGGGAAATGAAACCATTGACTCAAATGAACTCATTTACACAGAGATACGCTGAACATGCAGGATTCATATTTAAATAGTCTTTTTGCAGTTTAATATTCACAGACACTAGTCTATATTGTGATTTGATTTAACTGTATTGACCTGCTTTTGATTTATTCAATTCCATGTTAAACCGTAAATTCAGTTTTTATGACTGGATTCTGCGATTCTGTCCATGTTTTCCGCATCTAACTATCTATTAGTCAAACTAGAGACTGTTTACAGCTGAATTTAGAGCCAGAACTATCTCAGTGTTTAACCTGTGGGAAAATAGATGTAGTGTAGAATGTGCTCAGAAGAACGTGGATCAATCACAGCTTACCTTATCATGAAGTCGTGTAACTCTCGGTCCACTCGCTCCAGAATGGGCATCAGGTAGTTCAGGATGTGCTTTGTGTTGTCCATGGTGGGGTCCATGAAATCCCTGCCATTCCCAACAGAAGAAAACCAGAAAACAATGTCTGAGGATACTTATCAGAGTCAAACGAAAAGAAGCACTCCTGGAGCTCAAATAGAGTACAGTGCTACATTGTAAAAAATATGATATACAGCTCAGTTTAATTTCGATTCAATTCAGTTCAATAACAGCGTCTGTGCTGAACAACTCATCAATTATGAAACCAATTCGATTCAGCTGTAAAGCAGCTCTACAGAAGAAAACAGCGTCCGAAATGTGAGTCGCTTTGGATAAAAGCAAATTAAAGCAAATGTAAAAGGTAATGTTGCAGAAATGTTTTTGATTTACAATCCAAAAACAGCAATTTGTGGCTCATTACTGGATGAATCAGCGTTTTTGAACAAATCTCTTGAGTGAATGATTCAATGACTCGTTCAAAGACTTCACTTGTTTCATTACTGGATGAATCAGCGTTTTTGAACAAATCTCTTGAGTGAATGATTCAATGACTCATTCATAAAGGCTTCACTTGTTTCATTACTGGATGAATCAGCGTTTTTGAACAAATCTCTTGAGTGAATGATTCAATGACTCACTCATAAAGGCTTCACTTGTTTCATTACTGGATGAATCAGCGTTTTTGAACAAATCTCTTGAGCGAATGATTCAATGACTCACTCATAAAGGCTTCACTTGTTTCATTACTGGATGAATCAGCATTTTTGAACAAATCTCTTGAGTGAATGATTCAATGACTCATTCATAAAGGCTTCACTTGTTTCATTACTGGATGAATCAGCGTTTTTGAACAAATCTCTTGAGCGAATGATTCAATGACTCACTCATAAATGCTTCACTTGATTCGTTACTGGATGATTCAGCGTTTTTGAACAAATCTCTTGAGTGAATGATTCAATGACTCACTCATAAATGCTTCACGTGTTTCATTACTGGATGAATCAACGTTTTTGAACAAATCTCTTGAGCGAATGATTCAATGACTCACTCATAAATGCTTCACGTGTTTCATTACTGGATGAATCAACGTTTTTGAACAAATCTCTTGAGCGAATGATTCAATGACTCACTCATAAATGCTTCACTTGATTCGTTACTGGATGAATCAGCGTTTTTGAACGAATCTCTTGAATGAATTATTCAATGACTCACTCATAAAGACTTCACTTGTTTCATTACTGGATGAATCAGCGTTTGTGAACAAATCTCTTGAATGAATGATTCAATGACTCACTCATAAAGACTTCCCTTGTTTCATTACTGGATGAATCAGCATTTTTGAACAAATCTCTTGAGCGAATGATTCAATGACTCGTTCAAAGACTTCACTTGATTCGTTACTGGATGAATCAGCATTTTTGAACAAATCTCGAGCGAATGATTCAATGACTCACTCATTAATGCTTCACTTGATTCGTTACTGGATGAATCAGCGTTTTTGAACAAATCTCTTGAGTGAATGACTCGTTCAAAGACTTCACTTGTTTCATTACTGGATGAATCAGCGTTTTTGAACAAATCTCTTGAGTGAATGATTCAATGACTCGTTCAAAGACTTCACTTGTTTCATTACTGGATGAATCAACGTTTTTGAACAAATCTCTTGAGTGAATGATTCAATGACTCGTTCAAAGACTTCACTTGTTTCATTACTGGATGAATCAGCGTTTTTGAACAAATCTCTTGAGTGAATGATTCAATGACTCGTTCAAAGACTTCACTTGTTTCATTACTGGATGAATCAGCGTTTTTGAACAAATCTCTTGAGTGAATGATTCAATGACTCGTTCAAAGATTTCACTTGTTTCATTACTGGATGAATCAGCGTTTTTGAACAAATCTCTTGAGTGAATGATTCAATGACTCGTTCAAAGACTTCACTTGTTTCATTACTGGATGAATCAGCGTTTTTGAACAAATCTCTTGAGTGAATGATTCAATGACTCGTTCAAAGACTTCACTTGTTTCATTACTGGATGAATCAACGTTTTTGAACAAATCTCTTGAGTGAATGATTCAATGACTCGTTCAAAGACTTCACTTGTTTCATTACTGGATGAATCAGCGTTTTTGAACAAATCTCTTGAGTGAATGATTCAATGACTCGTTCAAAGACTTCACTTGTTTCATTACTGGATGAATCAGCGTTTTTGAACAAATCTCTTGAGTGAATGATTCAATGACTCGTTCAAAGATTTCACTTGTTTCATTACTGGATGAATCAGCGTTTTTGAACAAATCTCTTGAGTGAATGATTCAATGACTCGTTCAAAGACTTCACTTGTTTCATTACTGGATGAATCAGCGTTTTTGAACAAATCTCTTGAGTGAATGATTAAATGACTTGTTCAAAGATTTCACTTGTTTCATTACTGGATGAATCAGCGTTTTTGAACAAATCTCTTAAATGAATGATTCAATGACTCACTCAGAGACTTCACTTGTTTCATTACTGGATGAATCAGTGTTTCTGAACTAATCTCTTGAGTGAATGATTCAATGACTCACTCATAAAGGCTTCACTTGTTTCATTACTGGATGAATCAGCATTTTTGAACAAATCTCTTGAGCGAATGATTCAATGACTCACTCATAAAGAATTCACTTGTTTCATTACTGGATGAATCAGCATTTTTGAATAAATCTCTTGAGTGAATGATTCAATGACTCGTTCAAAGATTTCACTTGTTTCATTACTGGATGAATCAGCGTTTTTGAACAAATCTCTTAAATGAATGATTCAATGACTCGTTCAAAGATTTCACTTGTTTCATTACTGGATGAATCAGCGTTTTTGAACAAATCTCTTGAGTGAATGATTCAATGACTCGTTCAAAGACTTCACTTGTTTCATTACTGGATGAATCAGCGTTTTTGAACAAATCTCTTGAGTGAATGATTCAATGACTCGTTCAAAGACTTCACTTGTTTCATTACTGGATGAATCAGCGTTTTTGAACAAATCTCTTGAGTGAATGATTCAATGACTCGTTCAAAGACTTCACTTGTTTCATTACTGGATGAATCAACGTTTTTGAACAAATCTCTTGAGTGAATGATTCAATGACTCGTTCAAAGACTTCACTTGTTTCATTACTGGATGAATCAGCGTTTTTGAACAAATCTCTTGAGTGAATGATTCAATGACTCGTTCAAAGATTTCACTTGTTTCATTACTGGATGAATCAGCGTTTTTGAACAAATCTCTTGAGTGAATGATTCAATGACTCGTTCAAAGACTTCACTTGTTTCATTACTGGATGAATCAGCGTTTTTGAACAAATCTCTTGAGTGAATGATTAAATGACTTGTTCAAAGATTTCACTTGTTTCATTACTGGATGAATCAGCGTTTTTGAACAAATCTCTTAAATGAATGATTCAATGACTCACTCAGAGACTTCACTTGTTTCATTACTGGATGAATCAGTGTTTCTGAACTAATCTCTTGAGTGAATGATTCAATGACTCACTCATAAAGGCTTCACTTGTTTCATTACTGGATGAATCAGCATTTTTGAACAAATCTCTTGAGCGAATGATTCAATGACTCACTCATAAAGAATTCACTTGTTTCATTACTGGATGAATCAGCATTTTTGAATAAATCTCTTGAGTGAATGATTCAATGACTCGTTCAAAGATTTCACTTGTTTCATTACTGGATGAATCAGCGTTTTTGAACAAATCTCTTAAATGAATGATTCAATGACTCGTTCAAAGATTTCACTTGTTTCATTACTGGATGAATCAGCGTTTTTGAACAAATCTCTTGAGTGAATGATTCAATGACTCGTTCAAAGACTTCACTTGTTTCATTACTGGATGAATCAGCGTTTTTGAACAAATCTCTTGAGTGAATGATTCAATGACTCGTTCAAAGATTTCACTTGTTTCATTACTGGATGAATCAGCGTTTTTGAACAAATCTCTTGAGTGAATGATTCAATGACTCGTTCAAAGATTTCACTTGTTTCATTACTGGATGAATCAGCGTTTTTGAACAAATCTCTTAAATGAATGATTCAATGACTCACTCATAGAGACTTCACTTGTTTCATTACTGGATTAATCAGTGTTTTCGAACAAATCTCTTGAGCGAATGATTCAATGACTCACTCATAGAGACTTCACTTGTTTCATTACTGGATGAATCAGCATTTTCGAACAAATCTCTTGAGCGAATGATTCAATGACTCACTCATAAATGCTTCACTTGTTTCATTACTGGATGAATCAGCGTTTTTGAACAAATCTCTTGAGTGAATGATTCAATGACTCGTTCAAAGACTTCACTTGTTTCATTACTGGATGAATCAGCGTTTTTGAACAAATCTCTTGAGTGAATGATTCAATGACTCGTTCAAAGACTTCACTTGTTTCATTACTGGATGAATCAGCGTTTTTGAACAAATCTCTTGAGTGAATGATTCAATGACTCACTCATAAAGGCTTCACTTGTTTCATTACTGGATGAATCAGCGTTTTTGAACAAATCTCTTGAGCGAATGATTCAATGACTCACTCATAGAGACTTCACTTGTTTCATTACTGGATGAATCAACGTTTTTGAACAAATCTCTTGAGTGAATGATTCAATGACTCACTCAAATGCTTCACGTGTTTCATTACTGGATGAATCAACGTTTTTGAACAAATCTCTTGAGCGAATGATTCAATGACTCACTCATAAATGCTTCACGTGTTTCATTACTGGATGAATCAGCGTTTTTGAACAAATCTCTTGAGCGAATGATTCAATGACTCACTCATAAAGGCTTCACTTGTTTCATTACTGGATGAATCAGCATTTTTGAACAAATCTCTTGAGTGAATGATTCAATGACTCACTCATAAAGGCTTCACTTGTTTCATTACTGGATGAATCAGCATTTTTGAACAAATCTCTTGAGCGAATGATTCAATGACTCACTCATAAATGCTTCACGTGTTTCATTACTGGATGAATCAACGTTTTTGAACAAATCTCTTGAGTGAATGATTCAATGACTCACTCATAAATGCTTCACGTGTTTCATTACTGGATGAATCAGCATTTTTGAACAAATCTCTTGAGCGAATGATTCAATGACTCACTCATAAAGAATTCACTTGTTTCATTACTGGATGAATCAGCGTTTTTGAACAAATCTCTTGAGTGAATGATTCAATGACTCGTTCAAAGACTTCACTTGTTTCATTACTGGATGAATCAGCGTTTTTGAACAAATCTCTTAAATGAATGATTCAATGACTCGTTTCAAGATTTCACTTGTTTTATTACTGGATGAATCAGTGTTTTTGAACAAATCTCTTGAGTGAATGATTCAATGACTCGTTCAAAGATTTCACTTGTTTCATTACTGGATGAATCAGCGTTTTTGAACAAATCTCTTGAGTGAATGATTCAATGACTCGTTCAAAGACTTCACTTGTTTCATTACTGGATGAATCAGCGTTTTTGAACAAATCTCTTGAGTGAATGATTCAATGACTCGTTCAAAGACTTCACTTGTTTCATTACTGGATGAATCAGCGTTTTTGAACAAATCTCTTGAGTGAATGATTCAATGACTCGTTCAAAGATTTCACTTGTTTCATTACTGGATGAATCAGCGTTTTTGAACAAATCTCTTGAGTGAATGATTCAATGACTCGTTCAAAGACTTCACTTGTTTCATTACTGGATGAATCAGCGTTTTTGAACAAATCTCTTGAGTGAATGATTCAATGACTCGTTCAAAGATTTCACTTGTTTCATTACTGGATGAATCAGCGTTTTTGAACAAATCTCTTGAGTGAATGATTCAATGACTCGTTCAAATATTTCACTTGTTTCATTACTGGATGAATCAGCGTTTTTGAACAAATCTCTTAAATGAATGATTCAATGACTCACTCATAAAGGCTTCACTTGTTTCATTACTGGATGAATCAGCGTTTTTGAACAAATCTCTTGAGCGAATGATTCAATGACTCACTCAAAGACTTCACTTGTTTCATTACTGGATGAATCAGCGTTTTTGAACAAATCTCTTGAGTTAATGATTCAATGACTCACTCATAAAGGCTTCACTTGTTTCATTACTGGATGAATTAGCGTTTTTGAACAAATCTCTTGAGCGAATGATTCAATGACTCACTCATAGAGACTTCACTTGTTTCATTACTGGATGAATCAGCATTTTTGAACAAATCTCTTGAGCGAATGATTCAATGACTCAAAGACTTCACTTGATTCGTTACTGGATGAATCAGCGTTTTTGAACGAATCTCTTGAATGAATTATTCAATGACTCACTCATAAAGACTTCACTTGTTTCATTACTGGATGAATCAGCGTTTGTGAACAAATCTCTTGAATGAATGATTCAATGACTCACTCATAAAGACTTCACTTGTTTCATTACTGGATGAATCAGCGTTTTTGAACAAATCTCTTGAGTGAATGATTCAATGACTCGTTCAAAGACTTCACTTGTTTCATTACTGGATGAATCAGCGTTTTTGAACAAATCTCTTGAATGAATGATTCAATGACTCGTTCAAAGACTTCACTTGTTTCATTACTGGATGAATCAGCGTTTTTGAACAAATCTCTTGAGTGAACGATTCAATGACTCGTTCAAAGACTTCTCTTGTTTCATTACTGGATGAATCAACGTTTTTGAACAAATCTCTTGAGTGAATGATTCAATGACTCGTTCAAAGATTTCACTTGTTTCATTACTGGATGAATCAACGTTTTTGAACAAATCTCTTGAGTGAATGATTCAATGACTCGTTCAAAGACTTCACTTGTTTCATTACTGGATGAATCAGCGTTTTTGAACAAATCTCTTGAGTGAATGATTCAATGACTCGTTCAAAGATTTCACTTGTTTCATTACTGGATGAATCAGCGTTTTTGAACAAATCTCTTGAGTGAATGATTCAATGACTCGTTCAAAGATTTCACTTGTTTCATTACTGGATGAATCAGCGTTTTTGAACAAATCTCTTAAATGAATGATTCAATGACTCACTCAGAGACTTCACTTGTTTCATTACTGGATGAATCAGTGTTTCTGAACTAATCTCTTGAGTGAATGATTCAATGACTCACTCATAAAGGCTTCACTTGTTTCATTACTGGATGAATCAGCATTTTTGAACAAATCTCTTGAGCGAATGATTCAATGACTCACTCATAAATGCTTCACTTGTTTCATTACTGGATGAATCAACGTTTTTGAACAAATCTCTTGAGCGAATGATTCAATGACTCACTCATAAAGAATTCACTTGTTTCATTACTGGATGAATCAGCATTTTTGAACAAATCTCTTGAGTGAATGATTCAATGACTCGTTCAAAGATTTCACTTGTTTCATTACTGGATGAATCAGCGTTTTTGAACAAATCTCTTAAATTAATGATTCAATGACTCGTTCAAAGATTTCACTTGTTTCATTACTGGATGAATCAGCGTTTTTGAACAAATCTCTTGAGTGAATGATTCAATGACTCGTTCAAAGACTTCACGTGTTTCATTACTGGATGAATCAGCGTTTTTGAACAAATCTCTTGAGTGAATGATTCAATGACTCGTTCAAAGATTTCACTTGTTTCATTACTGGATGAATCAGCGTTTTTGAACAAATCTCTTGAGTGAATGATTCAATGACTCGTTCAAAGATTTCACTTGTTTCATTACTGGATGAATCAGCGTTTTTGAACAAATCTCTTAAATGAATGATTCAATGACTCACTCAGAGACTTCACTTGTTTCATTACTGGATGAATCAACGTTTTTGAACAAATCTCTTGAGTGAATGATTCAATGACTCACTCATAAAGGCTTCACTTGTTTCATTACTGGATGAATCAGCATTTTTGAACAAATCTCTTAAATGAATGATTCAATGACTCACTTAAAGACTTCACTTGTTTCATTACTGGATGAATCAGCGTTTTTGAACAAATCTCTTGAGTGAATGATTC
Source organism: Romanogobio albipinnatus (assembly GCA_023566225.1). Taxonomy (NCBI): domain Eukaryota; kingdom Metazoa; phylum Chordata; class Actinopteri; order Cypriniformes; family Gobionidae; genus Romanogobio; species Romanogobio albipinnatus. Next base: position 41,244,720 of record CM042261.1, on the reverse strand, counting down.
AATGACTCACTCATAAAGGCTTCACTTGTTTCATTACTGGATGAATCAGCATTTTTGAACAAATCTCTTGAGCGAATGATTCAATGACTCACTCATAAATGCTTCACTTGTTTCATTACTGGATGAATCAACGTTTTTGAACAAATTTCTTGAGCGAATGATTCAATGACTCACTCATAAAGAATTCACTTGTTTATTTACTGGATGAATCAGTGTTTTTGAACAAATCTCTTGAGCGAATGATTCAATGACTCACTCAAAGACTTCACTTGATTCGTTACTGGATGAATCAGCGTTTTTGAACAAATCTCTTGAGCGAATGATTCAATGACTCACTCAAAGACTTCACTTGATTCGTTACTGGATGAATCAGCGTTTTTGAACAAATCTCTTGAGTGAATGATTCAATGACTCGTTCAAAGATTTCACTTGTTTCATTACTGGATGAATCAGTGTTTTTGAACGAATCTCTTGAATGAATTATTCAATGACTCACCCATAAAGAATTCACTTGTTTATTTACTGGATGAATCAGTGTTTTTGAACAAATCTCTTGAGCGAATGATTCAATGACTCACTCAAAGACTTCACTTGATTCGTTACTGGATGAATCAGCGTTTTTGAACAAATCTCTTGAGCGAATGATTCAATGACTCACTCAAAGACTTCACTTGATTCGTTACTGGATGAATCAGCGTTTTTGAACAAATCTCTTGAGTGAATGATTCAATGACTCGTTCAAAGATTTCACTTGTTTCATTACTGGATGAATCGGTGTTTTTGAACGAATCTCTTGAATGAATGATTCAATGACAGATACATTTTTTAACAGTCATTTGTTGCCACCTACTGGTGCAACAATTCAATTCAATTCAATTCAATTCAATTCAATACAAATTACTGTAATTGATATCTTTATTTGAAGTGCCAAGTTACTTTCAGAAGCTGATTTACTCTATTTTGATCACTACTGTAAACATTAGTGTTTATATCTGAACTATAAACATTTCTCCCAGTACTTCTGTGGGATAAAAGTTTACCTGTCAAAAGTTAAATAGAATCGCTGTCATTTAGGAATAAGATTGCGTGTTTAGCGGTTAATCGTGCAGCTCTAGGTCAGTTTAATTCACCTGAGATGATGATTGGACAGTTTCTCCATTATTGCAATGGTCATCCTCTCTCCCACCACCAGCAGGAAGGTCACTACGAGGTCATGATAACCCTGGTAATAGTGCAGTTGAGGGTTTCTCCTCAGAACATCCAGAATGATGTCTATCAGCTGCTCCTGGAGAACCTCTCGCTCGTCCACACGCATGCCTGAGAACCATTACATCAACAACAAAACCAGTCATTATGAGCAGGATTATCACAGGATCAAACACACCCTACAGACATGATGATGTGTAAAAGTCTCCCTTATTCTTGTGACCTAAAACCTCAACGGTCCAAATATCACATGGGAAGCTCCATGTATTTGTGATCAGATAGATAACACACAATATCCAGGCATTGTTCCAGACGCGCAGCAAGGGAATATTACTAGGGATGCACGATATATCGGCAACATATCGTTATCGGCCGATAAATGATTATTTTTGATGTTATCGTTATCGGTCCAATAAGAAAATTTGACCGATATATTCAAGCCGATTGATAATGTATTATTTCCTTCAGCTGAGACAGACGCGCTGTCCACCATGATGGGTTTGAATTAGGGGTGTAACGGTACACGTATTCGTATTGAACCGTTTCAGTACAGGGCTCTCGGGTCGGTGCACGCGTGTACCGAACGGTTATGAATGTAATCTTTAACAGTTAACAGTCGGCTTGTTGTAAGCGCGGAACACACTTCAATCCGAGTTCCCACACGAACATATTAAGTATTCAGTCCATTTTATCACGAAATTCAAACGATAAATGCAATTTTAACGCTCTTTAATGTGACGTGACTGATAGACGCGTATCAGTTCAACTTAAAGCGGCAGCGCGCGAGTCAATGCGATCATCTCTTCCTAAAGAATAAACATAAATTAATACATCTTAAGGTATGTTGAGGATACATTACAACTTACTGAAATGTATCATATGTCGTGTAATCGCTCCATCTGTGTTTCAACCGCGGAAAGACAATAAAACTGCTTGTAAACAATGTCATGCAGAATCGCGTTTACTCAGAAGTCATTCAGTGTCCACAGCTGTAGCTCACTAGAGAAATCAACTCTTTCACTGAATACATGCACTATATTAGCCGTTATATTCATTATATTAGCCGTTATATATTCATTATATTAGCCGTTATATTCATTATATTAGCCGTTATATTCATTATATTAGCCGTTATATTCATTATATTAGCCGTTATATTCATTATATTAGCCGTTATATTCATTATATTAGCCGTTATATTCATTATATTAGCCGTTATATTCATTATATTAGCCGTTATATTCATTATATTAGCCGTTATATTCATTATATTAGTCTATATATATTCATTATATACTACTTAGCCTGTTAGTGATGTCTTGTTTAATGTATGTTTAAATAAACCTGTCATGAAAATTACAGCCATTAAATGATTATATTTCAACAACGAATAAAAATAATTAGATTTAGAAGTTAATGCAAAAACTGCCTTATGTGAAGCTTATGAGTGTTGATTATTATATCTAAAAATAAATAGCAACTGAATTTAGGCTAATAGTTTGGGCTCTGTTGTTAATCTTTAATAGCTATATGTAAGTAAGGGCTCCCTATATAGTTTACAGCATTATCTTTAAGAAACTTTTAGTTATAATTTAATTCATTTAAGGACAGACACAATTTTTTTCATTAAACCACTGTTGAATAAAAATTAATAAAAAGCAATTTTGTAAAACTGCTGTACCGAATCCATACCGAACCGGGACTTCAAAACCGAGGTACGTCCCGAACCCTAATATATATATATTTTTTTTTAATTTATTTTTTTATTTTTATTCATGCAATTCCCAATTTAAATATAATTTTTGTCAGATAAAATTGTTCCCGCTTCTGATGTCAACTTCTGTGGCATACAAGACAAACTTATATAACTTCTATCATCTCAAGCGGTTCATCTTACCCCTGACTGGATGTATCCGTCTCAAGACTCTCCAGTGTGAGTGTGTGATGGTGTGTCACTGATATATCAGATACTGACCTTTCGGGAAACGCCGCATTGATCTCCTGACATCGAGCACCACCTGTCTGTAGTCCTTGTGGTCCTCTCGGACATCTTTGGCTTTAAAAGAGGAAAATAAGAGAGTAAACGTCATTGGAAGTTTTTGTGGCACGTTCCAGACACACACACACACACACACTTACAGGGTTTGGCAGGCAGACTGTACACGTTGACACTGAGGAGTTTGGGCCAAACTTTTCTCCTAATGTCATCCGTCAGCAAACCGCCTTCGCTCACAGCCGCCCGCCGAAGGGTCTCGATGTCCACGGGGTCACTGTTCAGGGCCTGATGGATATCCAGAAGCTTCTGTTTCTTCAAGGGCAATTGCTCTGCAGATAAAGCACATGACATATGAGGCTGGATGCTAAATTAACACCAAATTGAGTCAAATAGTTCACTTTTACCTCAGTGGGAAAGTTAAAAGGCAGAAGTTAGACAAACTTGTTCATTCATTGTAGCCAAAAATGTTCACAATTGTGCGGTTAAACCACCAAAACTAAACATGAGGAACCAATTCATGATTGAAGTATTGATGTTTTTCACAGAGAGTAAAATGTAAATAAAATGTACATTTAAAAAATATATATAGAGAGATCATTTATACCAATTAGACCACAAATAAGGCCTATATTTTGCAATGACATCATAATGGATCTTATTCAGGGATGTGATAAGAAGGACCCTAATTCAATGATATCATAACAGTAGCAATGACATCATAATTGGACCTGTCAATCATTAAAAACTGTCACCGTCCCACAGGTGGGACGCCTGGTGCTCTTTTTTTGATTGCCTTTTTTTTGTATCATATTTTTAAGTAATTACCATAAATTAGGTATCATTTGAAAGCTTACAAACTCAAAATTCATCCTGTGAAAACCATTTTGAAATTGGACATTGTGTTACCATGGAAACCTTACTCTAAATTATTCTAGCGGGCTCCTCCCCTAGTGGGCGGTGTCATGTTTCATATTACAACAATTATTTTAACTACTTTATATTCAAAATCTTTTCCAATCTTGACAAAACGCATATTGTCGGAAAGGTCTGAGTCTCAAGGGTCCATATTTGGTGACTGTTTTGTGATGGAAGTGACATTTGGACAGAAATTTACAGGAAAATGCATAAAAAAAACAATCAATGGAATTTGAATGACACCTGGTGCTGTTTTTGGTATAATCTCATGGCAACTTCAATTTTTGTGATGTCAACTTCAAATTTGGAACACAAATTGGTTAGACATATGGCTTTGATTTTATAGTAATTTTAGAGTGAATTATTTTTGTAAAATATATATTTTATATGAAATAAAAAAATATTTAGTACAGTATTTTTCATTTACAGTAAATTTAAACTTCCATAACTCTTTCATACTTTCATATTTTCACTTCAGCAATAATCTGCAGAGTGTCGTCTTTAAAACAAGACCAAACTTTGGTCTATATTCCAAAGCATTCTTGAATTACAGCCCTTTAAGTTTGGATAGTGCATTTTCATGTGTATTCTCAAAAGGGGGGTGACAGTTAAAGGGTTAAATAACAACATAATGGACATTCGTACACATTCAGTGACATAACATATGTCTTACACACGTTCAATGATCTCCTAATGGATCAGTGATCAATGCAGCAGAACTCTAACACGTTATAACTGATTTCCCACACACATTGAGTAAGTTTATAATGGACCGAATGGACAGCGGTACCTTCATGTCTCCTGACAGACGCTTGCGATCCACTCGCCGGCAGTCGCTTTCTCGCTTTTCTCATCTCTTACTGCGACTCACAGTCATGAGGATATCAAACACATGCTTTTGTGATCACGATCATATCATTTTAATTCAGAACTGGCCGTTGAAACGAAAGGGAAGTGGCATATTATGATTCCCCTCAGACCCGCGTCGTTACGTGGAGAGGAGTGCGCGTCACACGAGCTTTACTAGTCTCTCACTGGATGAAAACGCCGGTGGTGAGTCACTCAACCCTGACTGCTGTCGACGTCTCAGCTGATTGGTTTAAAGCGATTTAAGACGTCAAGGGGCGTCAACGCCATTGGCTCATTTTAAACCTGATTCTCCACCTGCTCATGCGGCGTGTTTGTATTTACATGTTATGTAATATATCAGATTAACTGATGATGAAGCTGCTCAACCGCAATTTCAAGTTTTCCAGTTTCAGTTAATATATATATATATTCTTTTTTTTTCTGTATAGTTGAAGCTTCACCAATATTAATAATAATTATTTATTTAAGATTACCAAGATAAAATAACCATATATATTTAAATATGCATTATATTATATTATATTATATTATTATATTATATTATTAATTATATTATATTATATTATATTATATTATATTATATTATATTATATTATATTATATTATATTATATTATATTATATTATATTATATTATATTATATTATATTATATTATATTATATTAATTATATTATATTATATTATATTATATTATTATATTATATTATATTACATTATATTATATTACATTATATAGTGTTATATTATACTTATATATTAAATTATATATATATATATTTTTCTGTATAGTTGAAGCTTCACCAATATTAATAATAATTATTTATTTAAGATTACCAAGATAAAATAACCATATATATTTAATAATGCATTATATTATATTATATTATATTATATTATATTATATTATATTATATTATATTATATTATATTATATTATATTATTATATTATATTATATTATATTATATTATTAATTATATTATATTATATTATATTATATTATATTATTATATTATATTATTTTATATTAAATTAAATTATATTATATTATATTATATTATATTATATTATATTATATTATATTATATTATATTACATTATATTATATTATATTATATTATATTATATTATTATATTATATTATATTATATTATATTATATTATATTATATTATATTATATTATATTATATTATATTATATTATATTATATTATATTATTATATTATATTATATTATATTATATTATATTATATTATATTATATAGTGTTATATTATACTTATATATTAAATTATATATATATATTTTTTTCTGTATAGTTGAAGCTTCACCAATATTAATAATAATTATTTATTTAAGATTACCAAGATAAAATAACCATATATATTTAATTATGCATTATATTATATTATATTATATTATATTATATTAAATTATATTATATTATATTATATTATATTATATTATATTATATTATATTATATTATATTATTATATTATATTATATTATATTATATTATATTATATTATATTATATTATATTATATTATATTATATTACATTATATTATATTATATTATATTATATTATATTATATTATATTATTATATTATATTATATTATATTATATTATATTATATTATATTATATTATATTATATTATATTATATTATATTATATTATATTATTATATTATATTATATTATTATATTATATTATATTATATTATATTATATTATAGTATATTATATTATATTATATTATATTATACTTACTATTATATTATATTATATTATATTATATTATATTATATTATATTATTATATTATATTATATTATATTATATTATATTATATTATATTATATTATATTATATTATATTATATTATATTATATTATATTATATTATACTTACTATTATATTATATATTTTTAGCAACACCCATATTATTAATTATAATAATTATTAAATAATAATAATTTATTTAAGATTACCAACAAAATAAATAACAAAAAAAAAATGTATAGGCCTATTTATAAAAAATATATATTTATAAAAAATTTGACACAATGAACTTGTCTTGGTGAAGCTTTAATAAAAATAATTTAATAAAAATTATAGTATAACTTTATATTATGTATTCAAATCTTATGTATACAAACAGTTGATGGACCCCATTGTGAAAAAAATATGTCCCACTTTATTTCACAGTGTCATGTTATACAGTTACTGTAGTAATAACAGTAAATGATGTATAATTACACGCAACAAAGCTAATCCAACCCTAACCCGTTAGCACATGTAGTTAATTAACATGGAAGGCTCCAGTTATACAACTCTGTAACTCAATGGGTGTCGTCAGCTGTTTGGCTTCAGAATATCTTCTTTTGTGTTCAGCAGAAGAAACTCATACAGGTTTGAAAGAAGTAAATGACGGCAGAATTTACATTTTTGGGTGAACTGTCCCTTTAACCTCAGCTTGTGTTTCCATTGCAGGCCCAACTTTGACTTTAAATAAGACCTAAATGTGAGCACAGAACCAGTCCTGAGTCTCACGGGTATCTGTGGCAATAGCAACAACACATTGTACGGGTCAAAATTATTGATTTTTCTTTTATGCCAAAAATCATTAGGATATTAAGATCATGTTCCATGAAGATATTTAGTAAATGTCCTACTAAAAATATATTATTAGTAGTAATATGCATTGCTAAAGACTTCATTTGGACAACTTTAAAGGCGATTTTCTCAATATTTAGATTTCTTTGCACCCTCAGATTCCAGATTATTGTCATGCCAAATATTGTCATCTCCTAACAAACCATACATCAATGGAAAGCTTATTAATTCAGCTTTCAGATGATCTCAATTTCCAAAAATTGACCCTTATGACTGGGTTTGAGTCACAGAGATGTATAGAAACTTTCCAAATATGTAATATATCAGATTAACTGATGATGAAGCTGCTCAACCGCAATTTCAAGTTTTCAAGTTTCAGACAGTTAATTTTTTTTTTCTTCTGTATACTTGAAGCTTCACCAATATTAATAATATTATTAAATAATAATTATTTATATAAGATTACCAAAATATATATTTTTTTAATCATGCATTATATTATATTACATTATATTATATTATATTATATTTTATTTTATTATTATATATTACTTATATATTAAATCATATATATTTATATTAGCTACACCCATATTATTAATTAAAATAATTATTAAATAATCATTTATTTAAGATTACCAACAAAATAAAATAATAATAATAATAATAATAATAATAATAATAATAATAATAATAATAATAATAATAATAATAATAATATTTAATTTTGGTGTACAAAATAAAAAATATGTATAGGCCTATTTATATATATATATATATATATATATATATATATATATATATATATATATATATATATATATATATATATATATATATATATATATATATATATATATATATATATATATATAATAAAAATGATTAATTAAAAAAAATAGTAATAAAAAAAAAATATATATATATATATATACCAAAATAAAAAAAATATCATTATTTTATTTTGTTGGTAAGCCTTAATACATAATTATTATTTAATAATTATTATAGTTAATAATATGGGTGTAGTGTAGCTATAAACATTAATTCAGCTTTACAAAAATGGACTGGTTTTGGGTCACATATATGTATAGAAACTTTCCAAATCCATGTGTGCTTTGGAAAGCAGTAAATAAACAGTGTGTAGGTTCTTTATATATAGCCTACCTATAATTATAATCTCACTCTTGTTTTATTTTTAAGTTCTTTATCGACATGTTAGGTTCGCCAATGGATCAATCCACCGCTTGAAAGCACATGTGTTTTATGATATCTGGCAAATCTTGTGTCTGACTGTAAATCAGTGTAATCAGTGGCTTTATGGCCGGGTGAATTATGCCATGGTGCATCTGGGTGTCGCCGCGCGCATTGCGCAACGCTCGCGCAGCGCGGTTGGCTTGATGCGCCGTGCCCGACTCGATTCCGCGCGGTGATATCAAACATGAGAGAAACAATGTGTGTTTGTTTCACTGTAACCGTATAACATGGGCGACAGAAGCGAGAGGGGTTCGGGGAAGCACAAGCGGAGAACCACGGTCTCCGGAGACGCGGCGGCGGCCGCTCAAGCGAAGCGCAGCGGGGCAGGAGACGCGCTCAGCGGGCAGGGGAAGGAGAAAGAGCCGCGACACGAGACATCCGCGAGTAAACCGAAGAACCACAGCGATGCTGGAGAGGACGCGTTCAGGTGAAATATGCTGTTGAAAAACAATGTTTTGACTTGATGTGTGCAGCATCTGTGCATGATAACACACACACATATAGGCCTTTTCACACTAGCATATTATATTTCCATCTTCATTTGATATAAAGATCAACAGAGGCACCAAAACGTATGTGGACACTCCAGTTACAAACATTTCAAATGATAAAATACATATTTTTTTACATAATTACATACAATTTTCTATTTTAATATACTTTAAAATATTATTTATTTCTATGATCAAAGCTGAATTTTCAGCATCATTACTCCAGTGTCACATGATCCTCCATAAATCATTCTAATATGCTTATATATTTATATATATATATATAACACGTGATACTTTTTTCAGGATTCTTCCATGAATAAGAAATTAAAAAAGAACAGCATTTATTGAAAATACACTGAAACGATCTACTCAATTTTTCTTTAGCAAGTTTTTGCACACATATTCTTAAAGCTACACTGTGTAACTTTTTTAGTTTATTCTTAGCTAAAAACACTTAGTTCTTTCAAAAATATATGTGCTCATTAATGTATATTTACTACTTTCAAGTAATAAAGTATTCTTGTAAGTTTATAATATGCCATTGAAAATGCATACGGGTAAGGGGTTCGAATGGGGGTCGCCATGTTTCCCCTCCATCTTGAAAGTACATTAGCCAAAGAGGGACATACCCGTAAATGCAAGCTTCGCCTTTGGCGTTTTAACACTCGATGGCACCGTGTCGAATGTGAAGAGGGGGATTGCTTGAGACTGCTATATGAAAACCTGAAAGCCTTTTTGAAAGTCTGTTGCTGATGGAGGATCACTCTTATTCTCGAGAATATGAGTCGCCAAGGAAGCGAAAAAGAGAATTAAGACGGCAACACAACAGGCAAATCAACACTAATGGACGAGGTGGAACTGGAAGCCATGTTAATCTTGGACTAAATCGGCCACCGTAGGAGTTAAAACCAAATCGGAATTGGGAGGAACAGAAACTAATATTTACTGGATGGTCATATACTTTCACCGCTAGATGGGGGAAAATATCACACAGTGCAGCTTTAAGTAAATTTCACATATGAAATTAAAGCTGCTGTCTGTAACTTTTTTGTGTTCAAGATTTACAAAGATTATATAATGAGACTGTACAACATGAATCCATTTTCCAAACCGTGTTTGTGTCTTACCCTGAATCATTATGGTACACTTATAATAAGTGTTTATATTGGGACTATTTCAGCCCAGTCTGGTAGAAGCGCTGCGGAGGAGCACAGTCCCTGCGTGACTCGCCATAGACATAAACAGAGAGAAGTAGCGCCGGCTGCAATGTTCTTCCGCGAGACAGTTGTGTTTATTAACCGCCACAGCGCAAAAAGTCTGCAGCTTTAAGTAAACTTTACTTAACTAAGTTAAGTACAATAACAAAGAAATAAGTCATTTTAACTTGGCAAGTAAAAGGTTGAGTAATTTCTACTTAGTTGAAGTGTCTTTTGCAATACATTTTACTAAAATGTATATGTCAATAACACAATAGATATTGCGTAGATACCATATCTAATAGAAGTAACGCAGCACTTGACCTACAATACACAATGACGGTAACATTTGAGTTCGTTTTTGAGTATGAATGTGTCATTTTGAATGTCACAAAATAGCAATTTACTAAACCTAACAACAAAAGCAATGATGAAACAGTGTAAATACTGCCAAAAATCAACCTTACTTAATTATTCAAACCCCAGTGCATGATGGGAACACCAGTATCAGAAGTAGTTTCACTTAATTAAAAAAACTAATCTTGCCTGAAGTGACTTTTCATGTAGAAACCACATTCATTTTTTTCTGTAGTATTTACTTCACCATAAAATGCACAAAAATATACACTACCGTTTTTTTTTTTTTTTAAGAAATGTACACTTTTATTCAGCAAGGATATTAAAGTGATATTAAAGATTTATATTGTTAGAAAATAATTTTGAATAAATGCTGTTTTTTTTTTTACTTTTTATTCATCAATGAATCCTGAAAAAAGTACCAACAAAATTATTATACACATAAATCATCATATGAGAATGATTTCTGAAGGATCATGTGACACTCTCAGGAAAAGAAAAAGGTACAAAAGCTGTCACTGGGGCGGTACCCTTTCAAAAAAGTACACCTTTGTACCTAAAGAGTGCCTGTTAGGACCTCAAAGGCACATATTGGTACCAAAATTGTACATATTAGAATCTTTTTAATGGGGACCGTCCCAGTGACAGCTTTTGTACCTTTTTCTCTGAGAGTGTGAAGACTGGAGTAATGATGATAAATTCAGCTTTGATCACAGGAATAAATTATATTTTTAAATATTAAAATAGAAAACCATTATTTTACAATGTAATAATATTTCACAATATTTCAGTTGTTGTTTTTTTGTATTTTTGATCAAATAAATGCAGCCTTGGCGAGCATAAGAGACTAAATATACATATATATTTGAACAAATAATGTATGTGTGGATGTCACTGTCAAATCACAGTAAATTGGGCTAATTTTCTAGTCACACTTTATTGTCTACACTCACCTAAAGGATTATTAGGAACACCTGTTCAATTTCTCATTAATGCAATTATCTAATCAACCAATCACATGGCAGTTGCTTCAATGCATTTAGGGGTGTGGTCCTGGTCAAGACAATCTCCTGAACTCCAAACTGAATGTCAGAATGGGAAAGAAAGGTGATTTAAGCAATTTTGAGCGTGGCATGGTTGTTGGTGCCAGACGGGCCGTCTGAGTATTTCACAATCTGCTCAGTTACTGGGATTTTCACGCACAACCATTTCTAGGGTTTACAAAGAATGGTGTGAAAAGGGAAACACATCCAGTATGCGGCAGTTCTGTGGGCCAAAATGCCTTGTTGATGCTAGAGGTCAGAGGAGAATGGGCCGACTGATTCAAGCTGATAGAAGAGCAACTTTGACTGAAATAACCACTCGTTACAACCGAGGTATGCAGCAAAGCATTTGTGAAGCCACAACACACACAACCTTGAGGCGGATGGGCTACAACAGCAGAAGACCCCACCGGGTACCACTCATCTCCACTACAAATAGGAAAAAGAGGCTACAATTTGCACGAGCTCACCAAAATTGGACAGTTGAAGACTGGAAAAATGTTGCCTGGTCTGATGAGTCTGGATTTCTGTTGAGACATTCAGATGGTAGAGTCAGAATTTGGCGTAAACAGAATGAGATCATGGATCCATCATGCCTTGTTACCACTGTGCAGGCTGGTGGTGGTGGTGTAATGGTGTGGGGGATGTTTTCTTGGCACACTTTAGGCCCCTTAGTGCCAATTGGGCATGGTTTAAATGCCACGGCCTACCTGAGCATTGTTTCTGACCATGTCCATCCCTTTATGACCACCATGTGCCCATCCTCTGATGGCTACTTCCAGCAGGATAATGCTCCATGTCACAAAGCTCCAATCATTTCAAATTGGTTTCTTGAACATGATAATGAGTTCACTGGACTAAAATGGCCCCCACAGTCACCAGATCTCAACCCAATAGAGCATCTTTGGGATGTGGTGGAACGGGAGCTTCGTGCCCTGGATGTGCATCCCACAAATCTCCATCAACTGCAAGATGCTATCCTATCAATATGGGCCAACATTTCTAAAGAATGCTTTCAGCTCCTTGTTGAATCAATGCCACGTAGAATTAAGGCAGTTCTGAAGGTGAAAGGGGGTCAAACACAGTATTAGTATGCTGTTCCTAATAATCCTTTAGGTGAGTGTATATATTCATTTAATCTCTAATAAATGCAGTATTTAGCAAACACTACTAATTGAATTAAGGCTTTGTGTCTTCATATGCACAGTGAAGAATGGCAGGAAAGTTTAGGGAGGTCAGGATTGAGAAATGGTGCAAGCAGTCACATTATTTAGATATTTCCCTCTGGATCGGTTTGAGCAATGACCATCAAGATAATGCCAATCTCTAAAGAGAGAGTGGAAGTGAAATATCGTCTTCCCATGCATGCGAGCACACTGCTTCCTGCACACTGTGCAATACTGTACAACGCATACTAGGGGTATAACAATATATCTTGCCACAATACAAAAATGCAACAATCTGTATTGTGTATAGTTCAAGTTTACAGAGTTTTAGTGTCACATTAAACTTTCGGAGGGTTTGCCTTCGCTTTGCTTCCTGGAAGTAGGGGTAGGAAGTTGGCAGCCTCATGTGACAGGAAGGAAGATAACACTTTTTTTTTCTTGAAATCCTTTATTTGGTTGTTTTCTTGTGTGTCATTAAGATATAAAACATGGATACTATCTAGAAAAATACTTACAGAAGGAAAATGACAACTATACACTGCGGTGGGCTTAACAATTAACGGGGGGCGCAAAACTCAATCTCGCCTAAGGCAACCAAAGAGCTAGAGCCGGCCCTGCATATTTTTAATATAGTGATGTAGTGGCAATATAATGTTGGTCAGACTTTAGATTAGGGTCCCATTCTCACTATTAACTATGACTTTTGCCTCAATAAACTCCTAATTAATTAGTTAGTTAGTATAATTATGACATAATAGGTTGAAATGATGCAATATGAAGTTATAATTATGACATCAAAATCATGATCAAATTTGAAAGTGACACACTTAGTCATAAGTATGACATAAAAAAAATCAAAATTATGACATAATTATTATGACAATAAGTTATGACACAAAAATTCAAAATCATGACATGTTATAATTATGACAATCAAAATCATGATAACATTTGAAAGTGACACACCAAGTCATAAGAAAATTATGACATAATTATGACAATAAGTTATAGTTATGACACAAAAAGTCAAAATTATGACATAAGTCGAAATTATGAAATACGAAGTTATAATTATGACAATCAAAATCATGATACAAATTTGAAAGTGACACACTAAGTCATAAGTATGACATAAAATTCTAAATGTCATAATTATGACAATAAATTATAGTTATGACACAAAAAGTCAGAATGATGACACAATTATGACAATAAGTTACAATTATGACACAAAAAGTCAAAATGATGACAAGTTATAATTATGACAATCAAAATCATGATAACATTTGAAAGTGACACACCAAGTCATAAGTATGACATAAAAAATGAAAAAGTATGACATAATTATGACAATAAGTTATAGTTATGACACAAAAAGTCAAAATTATGACATAAGTCGAAATTATGAAATACAAAGTTATAATTATGACAATCAAAATCATGATACAAATTTGAAAGTGACACACTAAGTCATAAGTATGACATAAAAAATGAAAAAGTATGACATAATTATGACAATAAGTTATAGTTATGACACAAAAAGTCAAAATTATGACAATTATGACAGTAAATTATAGTTATGACACAAAAAGTCAAAATTATGACAATTATGACAATAAGTTATAGTTATGACACAAAAAGTCAAAATGATGACACAATTATGACAATAAGTTACAATTATGACACAAAAAGTCAAAATGATGACAAGTTATAATTATGACAATCAAAATCATGATAACATTTGAAAGTGACACACTAAGTCATAAGTATGACATAAGATTCAAAATGATGTCATAATTATGACAATAAATTATAGTTATGACACAAAAAGTCAAAATGATGACACAATTATGACAATAAGTTACAATTATGACACAAAAAGTCAAAATGATGACAAGTTATAATTATGACAATCAAAATCATGATAACATTTGAAAGTGACACACCAAGTCATAAGTATGACATAAAAAATGAAAAAGTATGACATAATTATGACAATAAGTTATAGTTATGACACAAAAAGTCAAAATTATGACATAAGTCGAAATTATGAAATACAAAGTTATAATTATGACAATCAAAATCATGATACAAATTTGAAAGTGACACACTAAGTCATAAGTATGACATAAAAAATGAAAAAGTATGACATAATTATGACAATAAGTTATAGTTATGACACAAAAAGTCAAAATTATGACAATTATGACAGTAAATTATAGTTATGACACAAAAAGTCAAAATTATGACAATTATGACAATAAGTTATAGTTATGACACAAAAAGTCAAAATGATGACACAATTATGACAATAAGTTACAATTATGACACAAAAAGTCAAAATGATGACAAGTTATAATTATGACAATCAAAATCATGATAACATTTGAAAGTGACACACTAAGTCATAAGTATGACATAAGATTCAAAATGATGTCATAATTATGACAATAAATTATAGTTATGACACAAAAAGTCAAAATGATGACACAATTATGACAATAAGTTACAATTATGACACAAAAAGTCAAAATGATGACAAGTTATAATTATGACAATCAAAATCATGATAACATTTGAAAGTGACACACCAAGTCATAAGTATGACATAAAAAATGAAAAAGTATGACATAATTATGACAATAAGTTATAGTTATGACACAAAAAGTCAAAATTATGACATAAGTCGAAATTATGAAATACAAAGTTATAATTATGACAATCAAAATCATGATACAAATTTGAAAGTGACACACTAAGTCATAAGTATGACATAAAAAATGAAAAAGTATGACATAATTATGACAATAAGTTATAGTTATGACACAAAAAGTCAAAATTATGACAATTATGACAGTAAATTATAGTTATGACACAAAAAGTCAAAATTATGACAATTATGACAATAAGTTATAGTTATGACACAAAAAGTCAAAATGATGACACAATTATGACAATAAGTTATAGTTATGACACAAAAAGTCAAAATTATGACAATTATGACAATAAGTTATAGTTATGACACAAAAAGTCAAAATGATGACACAATTATGACAATAAGTTATAGTTATGACACAAAAAGTCAAAATCATGACAAGTTATAATTATGACAATCAAAATCATGATAACTTTTGAAAGTGACACACCAAGTCATAAGTATGACATAAAAAATAAAAAATTATGACATAATTATGACAATAAGTTACAATTATGACACAAAAAGTCAAAATGATGACAAGTCGAAATTATGAAATGCAAAGTTATAATTATGACAATCAAAATCATGAAAAAAATGAAAATTGAAATCGACATACTAAGTCATAATTATGATATAAAAATTGAAATGATGACATAATCATGACATTAAGTTGTAGTTATGACAAAAAAGCCAAAAATGATTACTTAATCATGACATTAAGTTATAGTTATGACAAAAAGTCAAAATTATGACTTACTAATTCATAATTTGGATATAAAATGTCAAAATTAGGACAAAGATTTGAAATTGATGTACTAAGTCTGACTTGAAAAATTAAAAATTATGACATAATTATGACATTAAGTTATAGTTGACAAAAAAAGTAAAAAATGAGGAAATACTTAAATAAGTATTTTAAATAAACTTTAAAAATTCTGTCCACAACATGTAAGGCTCATACTTCAGCTTAAAGGTGGGAGAAAACAAATATTAATTTTATATACATCAGTCAGATTTAAGATTTAGGGTCCAATTCACACTATTAACTATGACTTTTGCCTCAATAAACTCCTAATTACTGCTTAATAATACTTAGTGGTAGTTGTTAAGATTATTTTAAGGGATGTAGAATATGATCATGCAGAATAAGGCATTAAGATGAGCTTTATAAGTACTAATAAACAGACAATATCATAGTAATATGCATGATAATAAGAACTAAAGTGTTACCATAATGTTTTCTGGTTCTATAGTGATCATTTTGTCAAATGTAGTCGGTCATGAATCTTTAAAGTAGTATTCACCGCATATGTACAGTATAGTGCAAACGTTGCATGAGTAGTTTGGCAGTTCTGAAAATATAAAGCTATGTAATGAACTATATCTAGAAGTCAAGTTTAACCCTAACCAGAGGTCTTCAGGTAAAGGTGTGAAGGTCGAGCCACTCGTTGAGCTGTTGTCACACCTCATTGATAAGATCAGTCTTTAATAACTTTAGCGACCAGCCCTTTCTAACTCACACACACTCTCGTCCTTTCGTCGCTGATTTCAACACTGGCTTGTCCTCATATAAACTCAGTGTCAGGCCGCTTAAAGGATTAGTTCACTTCAAAATGAACATTTCCTGATCCGTTACTCACCCCCATCTCTTTCAAGATGTTCATGTCTTTCTTTCTTCAGTCGGGTTTTTTGAGGAAAACATTCCAGGATTTTTATTCTCCAGTTGGCAAGTGCTATTCACACTAGCTCCGCCTAACAATGCCTGTTTGGGCCAAACAAGATTTTTAAAAAGGCGCTTCTTTGAACGTCTTCAGTGGTGCAGTCAGTAAAGTGTAAGGCTTAAAGGGATAGTTCACCCAAAAGTGAAAATTAGCCCATGATTTGCTCACCCTCAAGTCATGCTGGGTGTATATGACATTCTTCTTGCAGACGAATAAAATCGGAGTTATATTAAACAAGAATAGACTTTTGTCCACTGTAGTGGACATTATATTTTAGTGAATTTCTCTGACATCATACATGTCAGATTTTGGTTTCATTTGGTTTGCGAATTTCCGACAGTTTTATGGACAATCTTCAACTCCTTCCTGAGATCGCTAGGACGCCCGAGGCGATGCGCGTAACCCGGCCGGGCGGAAGTGCACGCAGAAGGCGGCGTGATCGTAAACAAAGGCGGGGGAAGCGTGGAGGATTGCGGGCTAAGCTAACGCGTTCTCCACATCGGCTCTCTTTACCCAGCATTTTCCTTGCCAATGTACGGTCGCTAGTGAACAAAATGGAGGAGATTCGACTCAGCATCACACACAGTAAGAAACTTTTGAACTGTAACGTCCTAATCTTCACTGAAACCTGGTTAAACAGCGGAATACCGGACACCGCTATTGAGCTAGCGGGACGCCACACACTCCGGGCAGATAGAACATTAGATGGCTCCGGGAAGACCAGAGGGGGTGGATTGTGCATTTATATTAACAAAGCTTGGTGCACAAACTCTGCTATTGTTGGGAGTCATTGTTCAGCTAACCTGGAGTTTCTCATGGTTAAATGTAGACCGTTTTATCTACCGCGGGAGTTCACTTCCACCATTATTACTGCTGCTTATATTCCACCCGATGCTGATGCCAAGCTTGCTATGAAAGAACTTCACGCAGCCATCAGTAAACAACAGACTGATCACCCTGAAGCTGCATTTATTGTTGCAGGTGACTTTAATCACTCAAACTTAAAGTCAGTGCTACCCAAGTTTCACCAGCATGTTTCTTGCCACACCAGAGGAAACAAAACCTTAGACCATGTTTACACAAACATGGCTGGAGCTTACGTTGCAACACCCCTCCCCCACCTGGGACAGTCAGACCACATCTCTTTGTTCCTCAGCCCCAAATATGCACCCCTCATCAACCGTGTGAAGCCATCAGTGAAGACAATCAAGGTGTGGCCTGCGGGGGCAGACTCCACACTCCAGGAAAGGTTTCTAAACACAGACTGGAGTATGTTTGCTTCTCAAGCCACCAGTGGCGCTCACACGGACATTGACTCCTACACCTCCTCAGTATTGGATCATATCAATACCACCATTGACAGTGTTACAACCCAGAAACAGATCACCACATACCCAAATCAGAAGCCTTGGATGAACAGGGAAGTACGACTCCTGCTGAAGTCACGCAATACTGCCTTCAGATCAGGAGATGCACAAGCCTACAGCACATCCAGAGCAAACCTGAAGAGGGGCATCAAAAAGGCCAAGCACTGCTACAAGCTAAAGATAGAGGGACACTTTTCCAACTCTGACCCTCGACGCATGTGGCAGGGCATTCAGGCCATCAGTGATTATAAACCCACCCACTCCACCCCCACAGCCACTGATGTCAACTTCCTGAACGAGCTAAATTACTTTTATGCTCGTTTTGAAAGAGACAACAGAGAAACTGCCACCAAGCTCAAACCCTCAGCTGACCACCCACCAATCACACTCTCCTCTACAGATGTCTGCAAGGCACTGAGCCGGATCAGCGCGCACAAGGCTGCTGGACCAGACAACATCCCTGGTCGTGTTCTCAGGG
Organism: Romanogobio albipinnatus; assembly: GCA_023566225.1. Lineage (NCBI taxonomy): Eukaryota > Metazoa > Chordata > Actinopteri > Cypriniformes > Gobionidae > Romanogobio > Romanogobio albipinnatus. The sequence goes on along the minus strand of CM042261.1, from coordinate 41,225,336 downwards.
CATGTGCGGAGCAGCTCGCTGGGGTTTTTACAGACATTTTCAACCTGTCTCTCGCCCAAGCAGCTGTACCATCATGCTTTAAACGCACTTCCATTGTGCCAGTGCCGAAACACTCCAGCCCGAGGTGCCCTAATGACTACCGCCCTGTAGCACTCACACCCATCATTATGAAGTGCTTTGAGCGGCTGGTCCTGGAACACCTAAAAGACTCTATACCATCCACATTGGACTCACACCAGTTTGCCTACCGCAGCAATAGGAGCACAGAGGATGCAGTTTCCATGGCACTGCACTCTGTGCTCACCCATCTGGACAGTAAAAACACCTATGCACGCATGCTGTTTGTTGACTTCAGCTCAGCATTCAACACTGTCATCCCATCCAAGTTAATTGCCAAACTTGGAGACCTGGGCATCAACACTTCAATGTGTAACTGGATTTTGGACTTCCTAACTGACAGACCACAGAATGTTCGATCAGGATCCACCTGCTCCACGTCCATCACACTCAACACTGGTGTACCACAGGGCTGTGTGCTAAGTCCGTTTCTCTACTCCCTCTTCACCTCCGACTGCAAGCCTGTGTATGGAACTAATTCCATCGTCAAGTTTGCGGACGACACTACGGTGATTGGGCTCATCAGCAACAACGATGAGACTGCCTACAGGGAGGAGATCCAGCACCTGGCCACATGGTGCACTGATAATAACCTGCTCCTCAACCCCACCAAAACGAAGGAGCTCATCGTGGACTTCAGGAAGGAGTCAAGAGGCACACACGACACCATCCACATCAATGGAATGGCTGTTGAGCGTGTCTCCAGTTTCAAGTTCCTGGGGATCCACATCTCGGCGGACATGTCGTGGACGACCAACACCTCCAGCCTGGTCAAGAAGGCTCACCAGCGCCTCTTCTTCCTGAGGACACTGAGGAAGAATCAGCTCTCCTCGGCTATCCTGGTGAACTTCTACCGCTGCGCAATAGAAAGCATCCTGACCAACTGTGTGGCAGTATGGTATGGGAGCTGCTCTGTTGCGGAGCGCAAGGCACTGCAGCGGGTGGTGAAAACTGCCCAGCGCATCACAGGGACTCCACTACCTGCCATCGAGCACATCCAGAGGAAACGCTGTCTGCATCGAGCTCGCAGCATCCTCAAGGACTCCTCTCACCCAGCCCACAGACTGTTTTATCTCCTGCCCTCCGGCAGGCGTTTCAGGATCCTCCGGACCAGGACCAGCAGACTAAAGAACAGTTTTTTCCCCAGAGCTGTCTCTTTACTGAACTCAAACCACCGTTGATCCACTTCCCTCATAAACTGCAAACTCTCCTACCTCACATCTACATTCACTTTGTTATTTGCACTACTGACTGTTTATTACAGTAACAACTGTTTACTTATGCATTTTGCACCACCATATCTTAACTGGAATATGCTCATTTGCACTGCCGACTGTATTTACAGTAACCATGTTTACATTTGCATTTTGCACCGTACTTCTAACTGCAATATGCAACCACTTTCCACTGCACTTTTACACTTTCTTTCGGATAGCTCTGTCCATAATTTATTGCACTACCTTAATCCACTGCTATTCCTCATATTAGCCTAACATATTATTGTATACCTCTATCTGTAAAATTCTGTTCAAAGTAATAGCCATCTGTATATTATATTCATAGTACATATTCACCTGTACATTCTGTTTACATTCTGTTTATAGTAATAGCCATCTGTATATTTATATTTATTCACTGTATATATTCATCTGTAAATTCAGTTCTGTTTATAGTAATAACCATCTCTCTACTTATACATATTTATATATATATTCAGTACATTTTTATGCCCAGCACTTACGCAACCATTGTATATATCCTGCACTTGCTGCTATTGCACTTCTGGTTAGACCTAAACTGCATTTCGTTGCCTTGTACTTGTACTTGTGTAATGACAATAAAGTTGAATCTAATCTAATCTAATCTAATGTCACATGTCACAGTCTGGATGTCCAGTAAAGAGCACATTCGGGGCTTAGGGAAATAGGGAAAGAAATTACATATCAATATTCCTATGAAATATTAGATATTATTATGAAAATGTTGCCAATTTTTCCTCCCATTATTACACTTCTTTTTTCATTACATGTTGCACCAAGAACACATTAATATGCAAATTAGATGCAGTGAATAGATACATTGTATTGAATGGGTCCAAGTATTGTCATTTTACCCACATATTTAATAAAGTAAAATGGTATATGAATGCATTTCATTATATCTTTCATAACATAGTTCAGAATCATCTTTAAATAAAGTTTGTTTAAAAAAAACCCTGAAACCTAAAAATTGATTGGTGAATTAAAAATAAATCCCATTGTTTTTGCCTATACATGCAATTTCATGTCATTTAATTTTTTTAACAACTGAGTCCTGCTGTCAACTACAGAGGACATATAACATATGAATAAAATATCATTTTTCAAAAATGTTTTTTTTCCATTTGTTTCTTATGCTCTAAACAATGTAATGGCATAAAAAAATACTAAATTCAAAAAAAAATAATGTCTGGGTCCCAGGAGGATATCCACCATAAGATACCAAGTAGCCTAATATAAAAAGATATAGGCTAATGAAAAAATGTAAAATCCTACTGTTTAAATTAAAATGTCCAGTAAGTTATTATAATCAGTATATTCTTTATGAAATACTGTAATCATCACTTGGTGCCTGCCTCTGAAAGGATTCTGCTAAAGGCCTCGAGCCAGAAGATCATGAGGGTTGTGACTGTGTTACCGCCTCAGCTGTGCTACTTCATGCTCTTTAGGGTGTTTAAGGTTTAGATGCTTTGTCACGTTTGTGGTATTGCCACAATGGCGAATTGTTTGTTGACAAATGTCATGAAACATGAAACTTCATCGTTGTTAACTGGAGGGCAATAAGTCAAGTCATGACGGCAGCAATGCACTCGAGTGTGCTGAGAGATTGTGGTGCTTACCGCTGTCACTGTGACATGAATACATGATAAGCACAGACACAGCGGAAGAAGAAATAGTTCCCATTGATGTTCATATTTAAGTCAATTTATATACTATAGTAATAATATACAATGTACAGTATACAATATGTTCACAAATTGAAATCCAAAGTGCAATAGATGCTGTATGATAAATAAATGTGTATATAATGTGTGTGTATCTACAGTGGGTTGTGCTGAGTGATATTCTGTCCAGAGTGTGTTATGATCCTGATGGATCAAGAGTTAAGTAGTCTGATTGCTTGTGGGAAGAAGCTGTTCTGGAGTCGGCTGGTGCGTGTTCTGATGCTGCGGTACCGTCTGCCTGATGGCAGCAGTGAGAGCAGCCCATGGTTCGGGTGGCTAGAGTCTCTGATGATCCTCTGAGCTCTCTTCACACACCGCCTGGCGTAAATGTCCTGGAGGGAGGGAAGCTCACCTCCGATGATGCAGCTGGCCGTGCGCACTACCCTTTGCAGGGCCTTGCGGCTGCGGGCGGTACTGTTGCCGTACCAGGTGGTGATGCAGCCAGTCAGCAGGCTCTCGATGGTGCTGCTGTAGAAGCGTGTGAGGATGTGGCGGTTCATTCCAAACCTCCTCAGCCGTCGCAGGAAGAAAAGGCGCTGATGAGCCTTCTTCACAACGGCCTCAGAGTGGACGGACCATGAGAGTTCCTCTGTGATGTGGACACCGAGGAACTTGAAGCTGCTGCGAAGTCTGTTCTACTGTCCTACTGACGTCATTTATGAAGGAAGTACCAGGATGTAGTCCAAGCCGGCCGTTCGCTGTAGGCTTCGAAAGGGAACTTCTGTTAAATAAAATATCTCGCTTGGCATTGAACTTTGAGCTTTATAATTTTACAGGTATTATTTATGCTCTAACAGCAACATTACACACTAACTAAAGTTTGAACAGTGGGATCACAAAGAACGGGACCTTTAATACTTCTGAGATGATTTGACAGATCCCAGATCTTTTAATCGTGATAACTGATGTCTGGCTGATTTGGTTCTTCAAACGAATTTGCGGATTGGATTTAAATATCTGGATTAAATGATCTGAGATCACTGCGCGTTCTTGTTTTCCCTGAAGAGGGCAGATGCATCGATACTCGAAACCATGATCAGCAATGCAGCGATTGGCTGGCGTCAAGACAGCAACGTAATGACATCATATAATTAAAAAAGCCACCTGGCAAAAAACTTGGCAAATTACACAAAAAAACCCACGAATATCTGGAGCTTTATAAGGAAACAGCTAAACGACCAAACCAACATAAAAGTTATAATAGATCTATGATAAATGTTTTTTTTTTTTTTGTACATGATTACCAATTATTTATATTCACGATTTTATACAGTATTTGTACACCTTTACATTTTTATTTCAATGTTGTAATTCAATGTTGTAATTCAATTTGAAGCAGTTTTGTAACGTGACAGTATTAAAGTTTCTTAAGGGTCAAGATCAAATTCTCTGCATCTCCTGCGCTGCATCAAGCCCATCCCATAATATCCGTCATCACTTAAATGAATGCACGGCTCAGATTAACTGTACAACATGTGTGCAAACCTCCAATAAAATTATAAAGTAATTATTCCATTACAAATAAATCGCTCAATCTAGTGGCTGTGTCTATAGTATTATACACAACATTCTCATATACAATTTAAAATGTGTATATTATTATTATTATTTAAAATGATTATTATTGCCCCTGGTTCAGTAATGAACTCTTGTAATAAAGTAGCAGTGGCTGGGACAGATTTTAAGCATCACCTCGAGATGCGATCTAATCCTGTTTACATGAAATAAGCCGCTCGAGCAGGTTTAAGCTTCCGGACCTGTTGCTACGACAGCAAGTCCAGGATGAGCGTCGAAGAACCAAACAATCCAAGATCATGCCAAATCGTCAACAACCAAATCCTGCTAACTGAGTTAGCGAGGTACGAAGAACGGGCCCTAGATGTTTAAAACATACAGAGCACTACAGTACCTGTTGCCAAATCATTATAAAGTAATTCATTTCTTGACTAGATGCTGCATTAACGGTACATAACAGCAGTGTGTGTGTTTGAGAGGCTGAGAGGACGCTAACATTAGCATTACCTCAAGCAGTTAAAACAATGTGCTAAAAACACATCCAAGTCCGACACAAATGTTGCACGTATAAAATGAGTGATGTGAGAAAGCAAACTGTATCGTCATGCTGCGACAGAAACATAAACAAAAGCAGAGCATTCGTGTTTTTATTAGATAATCTCCTTCTAAAAAAGCAGACTGTTTAGATTTACGGTGTATGAAATGGTAACACTACAATAAGATTCCACTTGTAACATTGACTAAGGTTAATAAATGCTGTGGAAGTATTGTTCATCGTTAGTATGTTCATTTCAACATTAAATTGGTTGAATTTTTATCTGTTAACCTTGGTTAATGCACTATGAGCTAACATGAATGATCAAGGTACAATTGTATTGCTCATATTAATACATGCTGTAAAAATGTATGCATAATGCATGTAGTTCATGTGAGCTAATACATCCTTGTTGCACAGGGACTTGCTTAGTGTTACCTATGAAATGTACATGCATGTTTCTAGGTTATAGGTAAAAAAACAAATTTGACCTGTAATATTTTAATTTTTAAAGGTCCCGTTCTTCGTGATCCCATTGTTCAAACTTTAGTTAGTGTGTAATGTTGCTGTTAGAGCATAAATAATACCTGTAAAATTATAAAGCTCAAAGTTCAATGCCAAGCGAGATATTTTATTTAACAGAAGTTCCCTTTCAAAGCCTACAGCGAACGGCCGGCTTGGACTACATCCTGGTACTTCCTTCATTAATGACGTCAGTAGAACAGACTAACCTCCGCCCACAAGAATACGCGAAAAAGGGGGCGTGGTCTTGTTGCTGTCCCACGTGGAGAAGAGGACGGTCGCGTGGAGAAGAGGAAGTGTTGCGTGGAGAAGAGGAAGTGTTGCGTTTGAGTGTGTTTGTCGCCATGTCGTCGAGACACTGTTATTTTCATCCCGGAGTCAAATCAGCTTTGTTTGGCTTTCCCAGGGACGCTGTAGAGATCATTGAGCGCATACATCTCCCGTTAAGAGGCGTGACCTTTCCGTGCAAGTTACGTGCGCTAAGCTGCTGTCCAATCACAACACAGGAACCGCTGGCACAATCAGAACTCATTACGTATTTCTGAAGGAGGGACTTCATAGAATAAAGGAAATCATCAGCCCGTTTTTAGGACAGTGAAAACAGCGGTGTACAGATGAGTAAATTGTGTGAAAAATACTGTTTTTTTTACACGCGAAACATGAACACATGTTATATTGCACACTGTAAACACAATCATAGCTTCAAAAAGGCACGAAGAACGGGACCTTTAAATTATTTTCTGAAGAATTTGTAATGTTAGAACTTCTCATTTTAATATTCATATTTACGTGTTTCTAATTTAGCACATTTTGAAAGTCCAGCACTGTTTTAATTATGTTTTTTTTATCCAGTATCCATTTTAAAAACTATCGGTCGATTAATCGGTTATCGGCAAGTGCAGTCCAACATAGTTATCGGTATCGGTAAAATCCACTATCAGTCGACCTCTAATATATTCAAATGAACATTTTGTCACAATTTAATTTTATTGTGTGCAATCTACTTGCTAAAAAAATGTTGGTTTAACTTAAAGAAGTAAGTAACCTGGTTCCCTTAAAATGTTGAGTTCATTGAAATTAAACATTTGAGTTAACACAATGAAGGAAATTGGTTTAATAAATAGCAACATAGAAAAATATTATTGTATCTGAACCACATAAATTAAAAAATTTGATAAATCATGCAAAATTGCACAAAAGTTATTTTGCATTATGTATTATTACAAATAAAACACAATTACGCAATATGCTTACAAAATCTTTTAATAATATTTGAATAAAGGATGATGTCGATTCTCAAAAACGTTCATTGTATTAACTCACATTTTTAATTTCAATGAACTTTCAATGAATTTTAAGGCGACCAGGTAACCTACTTTTTAATTATTTTTTTCACAGTGAGGAGTTGAGGAGATTTCAAGTTCCCAGAATGCTTTTGCATGAAAATGTTGAATTTATTTATCTTCATGTGTTTTTAAGCAAGATAAATGAAGTACAATGCTTGTTATTATTGTTTAATGTTCTTTTAAGTTGGGATTTCGAAATGTTTTTGTCATGTTGGAGTTTTGGGGGTTGCATCAGGTATAGGCGCAGTCAGGGCCGTTTCTAGCCATTTTGACGCCCTAGGCGAAATCCTTATTGGCACCCCTCAGCCAAATCATAAAAAGCAACATGGTACTGGTAATAATTTTAATCCTTATTAACAAATACATACATACATACCATTTTGGAACTGTAATCCTTATTAACAAATATATAGGCCTACAAATACAATTTGGAAACTACCGGTACGTATAAAAGCTGTTCCAGTCACATGAAAGTAACAAGAATAAATATTGATTCAGTGCGGTCTTTGTTTCTCATTGACGCTTGAACTTCCCCTTTAAATAACGCGACGCTATGCCCTGACACTATTAGAACTGAATGAATCGATTCAGCTTTCAACACCACCCATAAAGATGCATTCAATTCAACAAAGCGGTTTAATAAAGGATAATAAATATTGTGAATTAGCACATTTTATTATACTATTTTTAAATTGGCCGTTGGAGTTTTATATGGGACAATTACACACTGATCCTTTAACAATGCATTAGAGCAAAAACACACACCTTTTGAAGGTGCAAGTAAGAGAAGAAAGCTTAATAGAGTCTAAATATAATGATATCATGAAATGCTAAAGTGAGTGTGGTTAGTCTACATCTTGCCTCTATAATACACACCGAGCAATATTACACTCTGCCCATTTCACAGCGTGATTTCTCGACTGCCACAAATACGACCCTAACAAAATACAGATTTGTGCACTTTTTATTGTACCTGTTTTTTTAATTAAGCTTTATTGTGTGGTTAAAAAAACCGCTACATTTCCAAAGCTTTGACCGAGCTAATGGTGTTGAGCTAGCCTGACGTTGTCATACTCAATTCTAGTCAGAATTTGAGTCTGCTCCTGCTCTGTTGGGCTGTGATTATGGGGCGTGTTTAAACCAAACCAGGAAAGACCTCAATTGGATAGACCTACAACCAATCAGAGCAACGGAGCGACGCATAACGTTAGTTGTCAAATGTCAACAGAACTCAACTGCACTGTGTTGCCAAGTCCGCGGGTTGAAGCGACCCCAATTATGTGATATACAGACCCAGGAACGCGAAAGCAGCCCTGCCAAAATAACACATATTTTACCCCCCCCCCCCACCCGGAAAGCTATTGGGCTTGTTTTTAGCTAGTTTTGAGTAGCAATTGGGCGAGTTTTGCTGTAAAAACTTGGCAACCCTGTCTGTGCACGCTGGAATAAGTCACGTTAGAAGAAGAAGATGAGTGTAAACGATCTTTGCCGGTGTTGTAAAAAATAATTTAAGGATACACAGAGTACTTACCAACACCATCATCATTTCTGAGAGAAATAGTAAAGGTGAACGCATATACGAACAAGTTCTCCGTTTAGGATTAGAACAAATTCAACCCAAGCGCCTTTGATGACGTGGATGATTACGTCACTGTTTATCATCTGTCCATCATCGTCTAAAGCCCGCCCTGACAATTTCATTGGTCCGAACAGTTTCTGTTCGGGCATAATTACTTCTCTATGGATCAAGTCCAGACCGAACTGCCCGTGCAAAAAAAATTGTGGGCGGGGCTAAGTTCGTCTGGCATCCAGGCTAGTGTTGAGCGCTCCACATGCAAACTTTACATGCAACATTCAGACAGTAATTGACAGTACTCTGATCCAATAGTGTTAGGTAGGGGTGTAACGATTCGTTTTAATAACGATTCGATTCGTATCACGATTTGAGGTTGTCGATACGATTCAAGGACGATATTGGTTCATTTAGAACGATACGATCCGAAACGATTCAGTGACTTGAAATCGATTCAGTAACTTTTTAGCTAAAAATTGTGTGACTGAAATAAATATCTGGACACTGGTCAGTGCAGGTGAAGTTTCCTAGATTCCTGTTGTTTCTTGTAAGGGAATCAGGTATCAATTAATTATGGATATAAACAAACAAGTAAACAACAATTAATGGCAAATGCATTCAAATTTTATTTGAATAAAGTGCAACCAACAGTTTAGGTTGAATTAACAGGAAGTTAACCTTTTCTGCTCTCATTTTCAATATTTAATACATTTTCAATAAAAGCACAGTAAGTGCAACCAACATTTCAACAGTAGGTTAACCTGCTTCTTCTGCTTTTGTTATCCAACATATTAATATTACAATATTAATATCAAAAATAAAGTGCAACTAACTTCTCTTCAGGTTTAATTAATAGTAGGTGTACCTGTTACTTTTGCTGTTGTTTTTCAACATTAAAATAATACAAATACAATATTAATATAAAAAATAAAGTGCAACCAACATTTCTTCAGGTTGAATAAACTGGCTGAACCTGCTACTACTCTCAGTTTAATAAACAAACAATATTTAACAAAAGATCAAATGTAACCAACTACTCTTCAATGACTCTACATATTTCTTTTTCAAAAATATCAACATCAGTGGCGGCTACTGGTCTGTCAGAGAGGGGAAGCTCATTTTCGGCCTACATCATAAAATTGTCTATTTATTTAAAAGTAAATTCTGCCCTACGTTCCTTTTCAAGAAAGTTTCACCCACGACGCTAGCCTAGCCTACTAACGTTATATGAATGAATGAATGAATGAATGAAGGAATGAAGGAATGAATGAACGATCTAAAAAAAAAAATTAAACTCTGTAAAACTGAAACAAGGAATGTGGTGTATAATTGTGTGAAATGTATGATGAAAATCAAGCAATTTCGCCAAGCAAATATCAAAGAAATAGGTTGCAGCAGTTTTTATTTCGACTGAACTTGAGAAATCCGCGATGGGAGCGCGAATAGCTTCAGTGATTCCTTATAGTACAGAATCGCTGTCAGTCAAAGGGAGATGCAGTCTTTCGACAGACCCTCCAATCATCACGCAGAAGCTCGGAGTCCGGGCCAGCCCACTCCCCATTCACCCCCAGAGACGCTGAGCGTCCGTGGGCGGGACATAATCGCAGCGTTTATCCAATGACCGTCTAGTTTCGAAGCGCTTAAAAAAAAGTTCACAGCGGCCCCATTGAAGTCAATGGACGCTGGGCTTCAATAGGGAAATGCACTGTGACGCTGCGGGAATGTATGAGAAGGAAATCGAGTCAGCCGACCTGCTATATGTAACTGATTCTGAACGAACTCGTCTTTGAGATGAACGTTTTCTAACGCATTTTTAGTCAATAAAATGTTAATACAATAGTACATATTTGACCATTAATTTTGTGACATTATAAGGGAAGCCGAGCTTCCCTTGCAGTCTTAAAAAAATCGCCACTGATTCAACATGATCTGACCGCAGAACACTTCTCTGTACGTTCACTATGTCGCCAGCAGTACTACAAACTCGCTCTGCTGGCACACTGGTCCCAGGAATGCACAGGTAACATTTAGCAAGGGTTGAAAGTACAGGTAGCTGTTTCTCCTGGTGGCTTGATAATTTCTCGCTGGTTGGCTTCTCCTCTGCCATCCGCCGCTATGCTATGTTTTCTTAGCGCTGCTGCGTGCGTTGATGTCACAGATAGGCAGAATGAATCGAGTAACGTTTAACACCGTTATCATTAAAAGTGCTAAGAAAAAACATCCATTTAAAGTCTGACGTGCTTAAATCCAATGCGTTATTTCCTATGATCGATACAATCGATTGATTACCTTTTAAAACGATGTTAGATCGATATATGTCGTCCGGAAGGCCAACTTGCCGAGCACAGATCGATGTAGTTAGATCGTAGGAAAATAAATCGATACATCGATGTAGTAGATGAATCGTTACACCCCTAGTGTTAGGGGAACCAGTGGAGGCGGCAATCAAATTTCAGGGTGGCCTTTACACACAGCCCTGATATGCATTCATTGGCGCCCCTTCAGCTGATGGCGCCCTAGGCGACCGCCTAGTTCGCCTATGCCTAAAAACGGCCCTGGGCGCAGTGCATCATATCCATTGCTTTGCTCAACGAGCAACCGTTTATAGCAGTATTGTGGTTCATCTCTACTGCGTATGCTTATTACATAGTGAAATAGTAATGCATGTCGTATAAGTGTATTCACTTTAGTTCTTTTTTGCATCTAATTCTATTGGCGCTTACTCAGTTGAATTATGTTTCTGCTACACAACGTATTTGAGTTGTGTTTACTAGGAAAATTGAGTTGAGATTACTTAAGGGTGCTTGTTGAAGACATGTAAAGTCTATTTGGTAAAACACAAATTAGATGAGTTCAAAATACTTAGAAGTCTAATGCAAATAGTTAAACCAAGTCGAGATTTTTCTTACAGTGTCTGTTATTATTGCATCCTGTTAATGTACAACAATACTAAGGTGCAAATAGTATCTGTCAAAATAAAGTATAAATTACATGTAATTAATATTTACACATATTGCAAAGAACTGCTACGTTTTCATGATGTAAATAGAATATATCACTATTTTCACTTAGTGTAAAGTTGCTATTTACACTTTTTCAGGCTGTGGTTTGAGGCCTTTAATATCTATGATGTCAGACCAGAGATGCATATGCACATTTGAATGTCCTCAGCTTCTGCTTGACTCATTTGGTCTGTCTCTTCAGCTGCCACAAGCTGCAGGAGTCGCTGCTCAGCTCGGGAAGCGGCTACAGCAACTACAGAGGGATCCTCAACTGGTGTGTGGTCATGCTGGTGAGTTTCCTCAGACACGCCAGTCAATGTCCAAACTATAACACACATCATAATCGCATTAAATATAGGGATTCTTATGGACGCTGTGAGTGATTTTCTCTTTGACTTTGGTTGTTTGATTAACGTGAATAACACAAGCAGCAGCAGCAGGTTTATTAGGCTGCTGTCACTTTAAGAGCGAATGCACAGACCGAATATACTGATACGCATCCTATTCACTCCCAGCTGTTTTTCTTCACTTAAAGAGTTAGTTCACACAAAAATAAAAATTAGCCCATGATTTACTCACACTCAAGTCATCCTAGGTGTGTATGATATTCTTCTATCAGACGAACACAATCAGAGTTATATTAATCATCTATCCATCATAAAAGTGCATCTATCATCATAAAAGTGCATCTATCCATCATAAAAGTGCATCTATCATCATAAAAGTGCATCTATCCATCATAAAAGTGCATCTATCCATCATAAAACTGCATCTATCATCATAAAAGTGCATCTATCATCATAAAAGTGCATCTATCATCATAAAAGTGCATCTATCCATCATAAAAGTGCATCTATCATCATAAAAGTGCATCTATCCATCATAAAAGTACATCTATCCATCATAAAAGTGCATCTATCCATCATAAAAGTACATCTATCCATCATAAAAGTGCATCCATCCATCATAAAAGTGCATTCATCCATCATAAAAGTGCATCTATCATCATAAAAGTGCATCTATCCATCATAAAAGTGCATCTATCCATCATAAAAGTCCATCTATCATCATAAAAGTGCATCTATCCATCATAAAAGTGCATCTATCAATCATAAAAGTGCATCTCTCCATCATAAAAGTGCATCTATCCATCATATAACTGCTCCACACGGCCTGGGGGGTTAATAAAGGCCTTCTGAAGCGAAGTGGTGCATTTGTGTAAGAAAAAAATCCATATTTATCACGTTATAGATTAAAATAACTAGATTCCAGCGGTCAGTGGTACGCAAGTCGACTTATGGTGAAAGAGTTACGCCTGACCCTTGAACGGTGACCCTTGACACATGCACACTGACGAACGCAGAAGCGCAGAGGATAGAGCAAAACAAAACACTGGTCGTGAATTAGAGTCTAAAATGAGAATTTTTAAAGAGAAATGGCGGAGGATTTTGAAATAAGAGAAGAGGCTTGAGTTTGTTGCCCAGCACTTTCCACGAGAGGGGTTACTCTTTTCACAACTGTGAGGGTTCTTTTGGTTTTGGAGATGTATATAAAATGAAGGTTTTGGCTTCACTGTGAATCACTGATCATTGTGTCAGCTCTATGTTTAGGCCCTGGCTGTGACCTGAACATAATGACACACTGCTGGTATGATCACAGCAGTTATTTCCGTCCTCTCTTCCACCCGTTTGCCCTCAGATGATCTACAACGACTAAATCCGAGGAGGAAACATCTAGTAATCCAGCATGCGTTCGCCAGAATGGTCAGAAAAGACAGTTCGCCCTTCATCATCACGGTCACACGCGTCAAGTTCATTCGGAGCTGTTGTGAAGTCAGTGGGATTGAGTAAGAGTGTGACCTTTATCCTCGGCTCCGCTCTCAGATAATCATATGACATGCAACACAATGCCAGGCGTCTTTGCTCAAGCAGTTCCAGAACACGACTTCTGCAGTGAAAACACTGACTGAACTCGAGATGTTGTGACAGCCTGGATTCACACGGGTTAGCACATTAAACCCAGAGGGATGTTTATTCCTCCACTCGCTCGCTCTGTTTGCTTTCCTCTCAAGAGAAGCGGCATGGCATCACTGTTTGAGCTTTAAAGGAACACGCCACTATTTTTGAAAATAGGCTCATTTTCCGTCTCCCCTAGAGTTAAACGGTTGAGTTTTACCATTTTCGAATACATTTAGCCGATCTCCGGGTCTGGCGGTAGCACTTTTAGCATAGCTTAGCATAGATCATTGAATCTGATTAGACCGTTAGCATCTCGCTCAAAAATGACCAAAGAGTTTTGATATTTTTCCTATTTAAAACTGCCATGATATTACGCAGCGCCTGAAAATAGTCCCCAGCGCTCTCTGTGTAAGCAGGTTATGTTGACGGATGTTAGTCTATTTCAGGCGCTGTGTAATATCATTGCGCCGCTGCACTCATGGGACGGCTCACAGCTCTTGATCATTACGCAGGAATGAGAGTATAGTCCCTGCCATATCGGCCTAGAAAATCACAACTTTTCATTTTCCGTCGGTCTTAGTGCACGATGTTACTACAGAAGAGTTGAGTTTTAAATAAAGTACAGTTTTCGAAACTCTTTGGTCATTTTTGAGCGAGATGCTAACGGTCTAATCAGATTCAATGATCTATGCTAAGCTATGCTAAAAGTGCCACCGCCAGACCCGGAGATCGGCTGAATGGATTCGAAAACGGTAAAACTCAACCGTTTAAGGAAAATGAGCCTATTTCCAAAAATAGTGGCGTGAAAAATATGTTCATCTCATGTTGTCAAAGAGAGCTCAGACTTGTTGCTTGTTTTATTAGCATTATTTATATAATATTTTTTTATATTTTGAATGAGCTTTTTTGTATTTTAATTTTTATTGTAGTCATTTTTTTTAAATATGTCTATTTAGCTTTAATTTATTTCTATTTCAGTTTTAGTAATTTCAGTATTTTAATTTTATTTTATTTATTTCATTTAGTTGCCAGTACAACTTTTTTTTTATTTACGTGAAATTTTTCATATAATATTTATATTTTATTTCAGTATATTTTATAATATTTGTATATTATTATAATATTAATTAATTTTTATTTTATATAAAATTATATATAAAATATTATATAAAATTATTTTATATTTCAGTTAGATGCCATGGACATTTTGTAATTTTTAAGTATTTTAGGTTTAAGTTTATATATCTTATATATAACTATATATATATATATATTAATTACCAATAGTTTTAGTAATTTTAGTTTTCAACTTAAAAAATGTTCAACTTACTAAAACTATTAAAAACATTTTTCATTAAATCATAAATTAATTATAATTATTATATTTTATTACAGCTTTGTTTTAGTGATCAAAAATGTTTTTCAAAATTTCAAAGTAAGTTTAGTAGTTCAACAAACCTAAGAAAAAAGTTTGTTTAATTTTTTAATATAATCAAATATTTTATTACAGCTGTTTTAATTATCAATGTCTTTTAATATTTTAACTAATTTTAGTAGTTAAACTTAAAAATGACTAAAACACATTTTTGATCATTAAAACAAAGTTGGAATAAAATATATTATATGAAAAACGTACATTTTTTACAGTTTTTATTATAATATTATATTTTATTACAGCTTTGTTTTGTTTTATCAAAAATGTTTTTAATAGTTTTACTAAGTTTAGTAACGTTTTTTCAAAAGTTTTTTTTAAGTTTAAGTTTTTAATATAATATAATATTTTATTACAGCTGTTTTCATGATCAAAAAATGAATATTTTTTAGTAGTTTACTTTAAAAAGTTTGTTAAACTATTAAAAATACTAAAGCTATTAAAACCTTTTTGATAAAACATAACAAAGCTGTATATATTAAAAACTTAAACTTAAGAAAGCTTAAACTTATCTCAATTAAGGAATTTTATTACTTTTAGTTTAAGCTCAACACTGTTCACCGAACGTGTACCCTACCCTGGCAATATCATAACACACCATAATAGCAGCTGCATATAATAAAACTCGCTGAACTCTTATCAGAGATCGTTGTTTGTCCCTGAGTGACCTTTGACCCACTAACAGAGCCTGCCAGCCTATAAATACAGCATCAACGCCTCGGACATCTGATCTGCTGAGGATGCATAAGCTAATGCGCCTCCGTCAGACTTATGATGAGCTGTCAATCAAAAGACAAGCTGTCCTTCAAGTCAATATCAGTCTGTCAGAGCGATCGGAGGAGTCTTGAGCTCCTCTTCTCCGCAGTAATGGGAAGTCAAACACGTGTGCGGATTACTTTAATGAACGCTCAGAAATGTCACACGTCCTCTAAAAATAAACATCTATTTCTCCCTGAACCGCAGAGAAAATGGAGCAGCGTCTTCAAAGCCACGGGAAGCAAATCACAGTTCTGAAACCAATATTAATCCTGGCTTTGAAACACGATCTGCGGGATTTAAATTCACCTCGTTTTTTTACCATATTCCCTTGGAATATCCCAAAATGCTTTGAATCCATGATTGGATAATTATGAAAGTCAAGTCGAAAGCGGCTGCTGATTTCTGCTGGAGGAGATATGAGAGGCAAACTCTCCCATAACAGACTGAGGTTTATAACTGATGACATCACCTAATATTGTGTTGGTCCCCCTGACCCGTCGAGGCATGGCCTCCACTAGAAGGTGTGCTGTGGTATCTGGCACCAAGATGTTAGCAGCAGATCCTTTAAGTCCTGTAAGTTGCGAGGCGAAGCCTCCATGGATCGGACTTGTTTGTTCAGCACATCCCACAGATGCTCGCCTGGATTGAGATCTGGGGAATTTGGAGGCCAAGTCAAGTCATGAGTGTGTGTGTGTGTGTGTGTGTGTGTGTGTGTGTGTGTGTGTGTGTGTGTGTGTGCGCGTGAGTGTGCATGTATGTGTGAGTGTGTGTGTGTGTGTGTGTGCGCGTGAGTGTGCATGTATGTGTGAGTGTGTGTGTGTGTATATGTGAGTCT
>CM042261.1:41091259-41206259 GCA_023566225.1 Romanogobio albipinnatus | reverse complement strand
AATTTGTCATTCTGAGTTCATAATTTGTCATTCTGAGTTCATAATTCGTCATTCTGAGTTCATAATTTGTCATTCTGAGTTCATAATTCGTCATTCTGAGTTCATAATTCGTCATTCTGAGTTCATAATTGTCATTCTGAGTTCATAATTCGTCATTCTGAGTTCATAATTCGTCATTCTGAGTTCATAATTCGTCATTTTGAGTTCATAATTTATCATTCTGAGTTCATAATTCATCATTCTGAGTTCATAATTCGTCATTCTGAGTTCATAATTCGTCATTCTGAGTTCATAATTCGTCATTCTGAGTTCATAATTCGTCATTCTGAGTTCATAATTCGTCATTTTGAGTTCATAATTCATCATTCTGAGTTCATAATTCGTCACTCTGAGTTCATAATTCGTCATTCTGAGTTCATAATTCGTCATTCTGAGTTCATAATTCGTCATTTTGAGTTCATAATTCGTCACTCTGAGTTCATAATTCGTCACTCTGAGTTCATAATTCGTCATTCTGAGTTCATAATTCGTCATTCTGAGTTCATAATTCGTCATTTTGAGTTCATAATTCATCATTCTGAGTTCATAATTCGTCATTCTGAGTTCATAATTCGTCATTCTGAGTTCATAATTCGTCATTCTGAGTTCATAATTCGTCATTTTGAGTTCATAATTCGTCATTCTGAGTTCATAATTCGTCACTCTGAGTTCATAATTCGTCATTCTGAGTTCATAATTCGTCATTCTGAGTTCATAATTCGTCATTTTGAGTTCATAATTCGTCACTCTGAGTTCATAATTCGTCACTCTGAGTTCATAATTCGTCATTCTGAGTTCATAATTCATCATTCTGAGTTCATAATTCGTCATTCTGAGTTCATAATTCGTCATTCTGAGTTCATAATTCATCATTTTGAGTTCATAATTTATCATTCTGAGTTCATAATTCGTCATTCTGAGTTCATAATTCGTCATTTTGAGTTCATAATTCGTCATTCTGAGTTCATAATTCGTCATTCTGAGTTCATAATTCATCCTGAGTTCATAATTCATCATTCTGAGTTCATAATTCGTCACTCTGAGTTCATAATTCATCATTCTGAGTTCATAATTCGTCACTCTGAGTTCATAATTCGTCATTCTGAGTTCATAATTCGTCATTCTGAGTTCATAATTCATCCTGAGTTCATAATTCGTCATTCTGAGTTCATATTCGTCACTCTGAGTTCATAATTCGTCATTCTGAGTTCATAATTTGCAATTCTGACATTTTTCTCTGAGTTCTGACGTGTTTTTTTCAGAATTGCGAGCTGACTGATAGAAACAAGGTTTCATAGCAAACACTTAAAATGTCTTCCTCTAGATAAAGGAGGACATGGATGTGGTAGAACCGTCTGAATGCTCTTATTTCTGTGTTCAGTAAATGATGGAGTGTAAGTCTTGTTTTGTCTGCAGGGTTTGAGACAAATGAAGCACAAATGCATTAAATTGCTTTATTTGTTTGTGTGTCCAGGTTCTGTCCAATGCACGGCTGGTCCTGGAGAACCTGATAAAGTAAGTGTATCATTAACATTATTTGTTGTTTAATTCATAAATAAGCCGGCTATGGTAATTTGATTTCTCATGCTCAGTGACTCTAATTTCTGGCTAATGATCCAGCTGAATAAGACAGATAATGGCCCTGCCCGGCGGGGACTGAATGCATGTGTTTTGTTACTGTGTCATTAAGCACACACTTTGATCTAAAGCAGTGTATAGTAGACTAATCACAGACCGTGCCCTGGAGAGATGGATGAAGCTCTGCCAGTCTCCCGCTCTCCGCTCTCTCCCACCAGGTGTTGAGTACATGAGCGTCGGCTGCTGGGATTGCTCCGCCCAGTCTCAGACACATTTGCTCAAATCACTAACACACATCAGGAGCACATTACATTCAAAAATGTGTTTCATCAATAAATTAGAGCTTTTAAGATGATTTATAATTATTTGTTATTTATATTAAATATTACAATATTATATTTGGCCTATGGCTGTTATAAATATGATGTGTACACTGTATATGTACTGTATGTGTGTGTGTACATATAAAATTATAATACTTATAATATATATCTAAATATAGAATTATGAATATAATTATGCTGATTTATTAACATTTAAATAAGCATAATTATATGAAACATTTATTCAAAAGTAGCAAATCAATAAGTTTGTATCAATAAATTCGAGCTTATTTTTAGAACTTTTAAGATTATTAATAATTATTAGTTATTTATATTAAATATTACAATATTATATTTGGCCTATGGCTGATATAAGTATGATATATATGATATCACACTATTTAATTTAATGATAGTAAAACATATACATAAGTTCTGAAATTACATTTATATTTATTTGACGTAATATTTACTGAATTAGAAATAAATCATTTGAAAAAAAAAATGAAAAAAAAAATTTGGAACTTGATAAAATCTGTCAAATAAACAAATGTATACTTTAGATATCAACGTCTTGATTATGTAACCGATTATAGTATTTTTCATATATATATATATATATATATATATATATACAATTTCATACATATATAATAATTTATATATATATATATATATATGCACTGTATATGTACATATACATACATGTTTGTATGTACATATACAATTATAGTTATAATAAAATATATTTAAATATATAATTATGAATATAATTATGCTGATGTAAGTCAACATTTAAATAAGCATAATTATTTAAAATGTATTTTATTAAATATAAACATGAATTATATGTATAGCAAATTACATTAAAAATGTTTGTATCAATAAATTAGAGCTTATTTTTAGAACTTTTAAGATTATTAATAATTATTAGTTATTTGTATTAAATATGACAATATTTGGCCATTTAATTTAACGATAGTAAAACACATACATCCTTTCTGAAATTACATTTATATTTATTTGACATAATATTTAATAAATTAGAAAGAAATAATTTGAACTTGATAAAAAAAATCTGTCAAATAAATTAATTTATACTTTAGATTGCAACTTCTTGATTATGTAAACAATTATAGTATTTTTCATAAATAATAAATAATACATTAGAGCTTAATATTAATATTTATTTGTTAATTATATTAAATATTACAATATTATATTTGGCCTATGGCTGATATAAATTATATGTATATGTACTGTATGTGTGTGTATGTATAAATAAAATTATAATACTTACAATAAAAATATATTTAAATACAGAATTATAAATATAATTATGCTGATGTAAATCAACATTAAAATAAGCATCATTATATGAAACATTAATTCAAAACACTTGCAGAAGCGATGCTTTTCCTAACAAACACCAATGGAAATACAATCGAGTTGTTTAATGACAGCCTGTATGAATGACATTAGTTTGATTGATGCTTACAGTAATTGCACACATTCATAATGCAGCTTGCACATCTAGCATACGTGATATAATATGATGAGAAACTGACAGTAACGTTCATTTAACACATTAAAAAGTGTGGCTTCTCATGATAAATGCATGTAAATGTCATTCCCCTGTGGTCTTCAGATATGGCATTCTGGTGGATCCCATCCAGATCATCTCTCTCTTTCTGAAGGACCCCTACAGCTGGCCGGCTCTGTGCCTGATCATTGGTAAGATGATTGTGTGGTGTGTGTTTTGTTGCTCAGGGACCGTCAGCAGAGGCACGCCGAGCGGCTCATGCTGAAGACATCATTTCACACCACATTTATGCTTTCTATCATCATGCATAATGTTATATCATAAAAATTCACGTCAATATTTCATGCATGCTCGGTTCAATATGCCGTGTCTAATCTGTTTGCTTTTTCAGTTTCCAACGTGTTTATAATGGCAGCTTTGTACACAGAGAGAAAGCTATCCGTGGTGAGTTGCATGCTGGGAATGAACTGTGTGATTACAGACATGGGCCATTACTGAGAGGCTTACAATTACACTGATGACTTGATACAGTGTGTCTCATTGTGCAAGTGTTTTTCATTTTAATGAAGTCATCTAATTTAATTTCCAGGGCAGCATCTCCGAGGGTACCGGGACATTCCTTCATTGCGTCAATCTTGCAGCACTTTTATTTTTCCCAGCGGTCACCGTTCTCCGTGTGACCTCTATGACCCCAGGTATCACAAACGTCCTCCATCTCTGTGCACATGTTCATAATAACACCTTTAACCTGCAGTCTTATAAGTACAACGGAGGCCAGCTAGTAGTTGCTGTGTGAGTAAACCTCACTCCTCTGATCTCAAGAAACGCTCTAGCGACTGACGCTAGGGGTTGCAGCCTTTAGCCTCCTTGTTAGAGCGTCCGACTCCAAATGCCGGCAGACCCGGGTTCGAGTCCCGCTTGGAGCGGGTGGTTCTAACAGGAGGGGTTACATTGGTGCCATGACCCGGATGGTAGTGAGGTTTAGGGGGGCAGTGTAACGGAGACCAGCTAGTATTTGCTGTGTGAGTAAACCTCACTCCTCTGATCTCAAGAAACGCTCTAGCGACTGACGCTAGGAGTTGCAGCCTTTAGCCTCCCGGCGGACCCGGGTTCGAGTCCCGCTTGGAGCGGGTGGTTCTAACAGGAGGGGCTACATTGGTGCCGTGACCCGGATGGGAGTGAGGTTTAGGGGGGGAGTGTAACGGAGGCCAGCTAGTATTTGCTGTGTGAGTGAACCCCACTCCTCTGATCTCAAGAGACGCTCTAGCAACTGACGTTAGGAGTTGCAGCCTTTAGCCTCCTTGTTAGAGCGCCCGACTCTCATGCTGGCGGACCCGGGTTCGAGTCCTGCTTGGAGCGGGTGGTTCGAACAGGAGAGGTTACATTGGTGCCGTGACCCGGATGGGAGTGAGGTTTAGGGGGGGAGTGTAACGGAGGCCAGCTAGTATTTGCTGTGTGAGTAAACCTCACTCCTCTGATCTCAAGAGACACTCTAGCGACTGACGCTAGGAGTTGCAGCCTTTAGCCTCCCGGCGGACCCGGGTTCGAGTCCCGCTTGGAGCGGGTGTTTCTAACAGGAGGGTTTACATTGGTGCCGTGACCCGGATGGGAGTGAGCTTTAGGGGGGGAGTGTATCAGAGGCCAGTTAGTATTTGCTGTGTGAGTAAACCTCACTCCTCTGATCTCAAGAGACACTCTAGCGACTGACGCTAGGAGTTGCAGCCTTTAGCCTCCCAGCGGACCCGGGTTCGAGTCCCGCTTGGAGCGGGTGTTCTAACAGGAGGGGTTACATTGGTGCCGTGACCCGGATGGGAGTGAGGTTTAGGGGGGCAGTGTAACGGAGGCCAGCTAGTATTTGCTGTGTGAGTGAACCTCACTCCTCTGATCTCAAGAGACGCTCTAGCGACTGACGTTAGGAGTTGCAGCCTTTAGCCTCCTTGTTAGAGCGTCCGACTCTCATGCTGGCGGACCCGGGTTCGAGTCCTGCTTGGAGCGGGTGGTTCGAACAGGAGAGGTTACATTGGTGCCGTGACCCGGATGGGAGTGAGGTTTAGGGGGGGAGTGTAACGGAGGCCAGCTAGTATTTGCTGTGTGAGTAAACCTCACTCCTCTGATCTCAAGAGACACTCTAGCGACTGATGCTAGGAGTTGCAGCCTTTAGCCTCCCGGCGGACCCGGGTTCGAGTCCCGCTTGGAGCAGGTGTTTCTAACAGGAGGGGTTACATTGGTGCCGTGACCCGGATGGGAGTGAGGTTTAGGGGGGCAGTGTAACGGAGGCCAGCTAGTATTTGCTGTGTGAGTAAACCTCACTCCTCTGATCTCAAGAGACGCTCTAGCGACTGACGCTAGGGGTTGCAGCCTTTAGCCTCCTTGTTAGAGCGCCCGACTCTCATGCTGGCAGACCCGGGTTCGAGTCCTGCTTGGAGCGGGTGGTTCTAACAGGAGGGGTTATATTGGTGCCGTGACCCGGATGGGAGTGAGGTTTAGGGGGGGGGGAGTGTAAAGGAGGCCAGCTAGTAGTCGCTGTGTGAGTAAACCTCACTCCTCTGATCTCAAGAGACACTCTAGTGACTGACGCTAGGGGGTTAGCGTGTCCGACTCTCATGCCGGCGGATCCGGGTTCGAGTCCTGCTTAGAGTGGGGCAGTTTGAACAGGAGGGGTTACATAAGGGCACGTCACTGTAGCGTTGCTTTCTCGTGCACTTTTACATTAACCATGTTATTTGGATGTTTTTAACTAGAAAACTAGGTTTTTTGATGCAAGTAATTTATGATCTTTGTCTTTTATTGTGATTTTCATTATCTAAGCAATATCAAGATGTATATTGTACAATTTAATGATAAAAAAATGAGACATGGTTATTGTCCTTAACAATCGACTGATTAGTCAGTTGTGGTCAAAACTATTGCCCACTGGTAAATATGATTAAAAAAAACCCTGTAAAAATAAAATCTGTATTGTTTATCCTTTTAATCTTTTATTCCAAGAATTTATAAAAATATCACCTGTCATTGAAGTAAAACTATTGAAAATGTGGGGAAAATCTCTTTATGAAATAAATGTTTTTCTTTTTGGACATAATTATTGGCAACCTTTTATTCAATACTTTTTTCAACCTCCTTTCCCCAAGATAACAGCTCTGAGTCTTCTCCTGTAATGCCTGATGAGTTTAGAGATCAGAGATCATTCCTCCACACAGACTCTCTCCAGATCCGTCAGATTACCAGCTCTTCTCTTCAGTTCATCACTCATCTTCTATAGGGTTCAGGTCAGGGACTGGGATGGTCATGGCAGAAGCTTCATTTTGTGCTCAGTGACACGTGTGTTGATTTTGATGTTTGTTTTGAATCATTGTCCAATCCATGACACCATGAACAAGATGTCTGGGACCTCCAACAAAAAAATAGGTCCACAACATTAAAGATCCAGTGGTGTATATAACCATGGGCTTGGGGTACTTTTGATCCCTGTTTATATTTACATTTATGCATTTGGCAGACGCTTTTATCCAAAGCGACTTACAGTGCCCTTATTACAGGGACAATCCCCCTGGAGCAACATGGAGTAAAGTGCCTTGCTCAAGGACACACTGGTGGTGACCGCTGGGATCGAACCAGCAACCTTCTGCGTATCAGTTCCATGGTTTAACCCACTGGATCCCCATCTGGAGGGTTTGCTGTCGAAAAGCTCCTTTTCAGTGTCATCTGACCACAGAACCAGGTCCCGTCTGAACTGAATATGCTGGAGTTTGTTTTTGGATGAGCGAGGAGGATTTTGTCTTGAAACCCTCCCAAATAACATGTGGTGACGTAGGAGTTGTTTGATCATTTTTTAGGCTTTCTGACCCCAAGACTCAACTAATCTCTGCGATTCTCCATCTGTGATCCTTAGAGAGTCTTTGTCCACTCAAATGCTCCTCCACTCGTGCATTAGGACGATATACACACACGTCCTCTACCAGGCAGATTCATAACTTCTTAATTATTGCCCTGATGGTGGAAATGGGGATTTTCTATGCTTTTTTGATTAATGGGAATATTACTTGAGATATTTTACTCATAAAAAAATTCTAGGGGTGCCAATAATTGTGTCCAACGTGTTTTGGAGAAAAACATTTATTTCATAATGTGATTTTCCCCTGACTTTTTATTCTTTTACTTCAATGAAAGGATCATTTTTTTGTGAATTTTTCGAATGTAGGATCAAAAGGATAAACAATGCAGATGCAGTCTTTGATCATATTTACAAGAGGGGGGCAATAATTCTGTATCAGACTGATCATGATGTTTTGTGGCATTGCTTACCACAATCTATCACCATTTAATATGTCTTGTGTGTAAATTCTCTATTCTTCCGTGTGCAGTGGGTGGTGTTGTGGCGTTGGGCGTCTTCACCGTTCTCTTCCTGAAGCTGTACTCCTACAGAGACGTCAACAAATGGTGCAGAGAAATCAGACACGTCAAAGCCCGCACCCTGTCTCGCTCTCACTCCTGTGAGTCCAGCAACCGCTCACATCACACACAAAGACGTCTTCATCAGGCCCTGCAAAGCAGATCACACACCCGACAGCAAGCACATCTCCATTAGCACCTGCTTTCTGAAACACACTCCATGCATGACTGCAAACACTTCTAGATGCACAGCTGCTGTGTTCTGACATGTGTCAATGCATGAATCCTAATGCAATGCAAGTACAGCATGCATTAGAATTAACATTGGCATTTGCAATGCCACTCATATTAATGCATTGTTTGGATTTGCACTGAAGTGTTTTTGCAACAAAAGTTGTAGTTGTACACCAATAACACCTGCCGTCTGTCCTTCTATCTCTCACGTAGCACCTGTGATTTATAAATCCTGTATTTTTCATCTGTAAAGGCTGATATGGTATTCCAGTACTGCAATAATCTTTGTTTTAGTTACATTTTATACAGTGTAGTAGGGCCTAAATCACTTCAAATGCCTAAGTATTCAATTTTCTTGTAGTATCTATAGAATATATATAATCTTCAAATTTAAAACTAACTAAAGCCAACAATGAAGTTCAAGTTTCTGCATGATCAGTGAGTCTTGTCATTGTGTTTTTGTTGTTTTTGGTCTCTTGGCAGAGAATATGAGCGTATTCTGTGTGTGTTAATGTTCAACTTTCTCCCGTAGGCCCGTCTGTGCACAAAGCCAACGGCACAACCGAATACACACATGTGACCTATCCAGGAAACCTCACGCACAGAGGTCAGACTCTTCCGTCATTACATAAACTCAGCCTGATGGAGAGTTTAATAACTCTCATTTATGGAGGAATTGCTATGGAAGCTTGTTTCCCACCACAGAATAACAAAATAAAAAAGGCAATTGTGAGATATAAACTTACTGAGCCCCGCACATGGCATGCAGGAAAAATATGTATATCGTGGCCACGAGTTAACAATTCGTTCCCACGACTTACTAATACGTCAGCACGTTTTACTCATTCGTCCCTCATTTAACTAAATCGTGGCTATGTTGTACAAAAAATTGAGGGAACGAATGAGTAAAACATGGCCATAATTTAGTAAAACGAGGGAACTGATGAGTAAAACATGTCCATGATTTAGTAAAATGAGGGAATGAATGAGTAAAACATGGCCATGATTTAGTAAAACGAGGGAACGAATGAGTAAAACATGGCCATGATTTAGTAAAACAAGGGAACGAATGAGTAAAACATGGCCATAATTTAGTAAAACGAGGGAACTGATGAGTAAAACATGTCCATGATTTAGTAAAATGAGGGAATGAATGAGTAAAACATGGCCATGATTTAGTAAAACGAGGGAACGAATGAGTAAAACATGGCCATGATTTAGTAAAACGAGGGAACGAATGAGTAAAACATGGCCATGACTTAGTAAAACGAGGGAACGAATGAGTAAAACATGGCCATGATTTAGTAAAACGAGGGAGCGAATGAGAAAAACATGGCCATGATTTAGTAAAACAAGGGAGCGAATGAGTAAAACATGGCCATGATTTAGTAAAACGAGGGAATTAATGAGAAAAACATGGCCATGATTTAGTAAAACGAGGGAACGAATGAGTAAAACATGGCCATGATTTAGTAAAACGAGGGAACGAATGAGTAAAACATGGCCATGATTTAGTAAAACGAGGGAACTGATGAGTAAAACATGGCCATGATTTAGTAAAACGAGGGAACTGATGAGTAAAACATGGCCATGATTTAGTAAAACGAGGGAATTAATGAGAAAAACATGGCCATAATTTAGTAAAACGAGGGAACTGATGAGTAAAACATGGCCATGATTTAGTAAAACGAGGGAACGAATGAGTAAAACATGGCCATGATTTAGTAAAACGAGGGAACGAATGAGTAAAACATGGCCATGATTTAGTAAAACGAGGGAACGAATGAGTAAAACATGGCCATGATTTAGTAAAACCGAATGAGAAAAACATGGCCATGATTTAGTAAAACTGAATGAGAAAAACATGGCCATGATTTAGTAAAACGAGGGAACGAATGAGAAAAACATGGCCATGATTTAGTAAAACGAGGGAGCGAATGAGAAAAACATGGCCATGATTTAGTAAAACAAGGGAGCGAATGAGTAAAACATGGCCATGATTTAGTAAAATGAGGGAATTAATGAGAAAAACATGGCCATAATTTAGTAAAACGAGGGAACTGATGAGTAAAACATGGCCATGATTTAGTAAAACGAGGGAACGAATGAGTAAAACATGGCCATGATTTAGTAAAACGAGGGAGCGAATGAGTAAAACATGGCCATGATTTAGTAAAACGAGGGAATTAATGAGAAAAACATGGCCATGATTTAGTAAAACCGAATGAGTAAAACATGGCCATGATTTATTAAAACGAGGGAACGAATGAGTAAAACATGGCCATGATTTAGTAAAATGAGGGAACGAATGAGTAAAACATGGCCATGATTTAGTAAAACGAGGGAACGAATGAGAAAAACATGGCCATGATTTAGTAAAACGAGGGAACGAATGAGTAAAACATGGCCATGATTTAGTAAAACGAGGGAACGAATGAGTAAAACATGGCCATGATTTAGTAAAACGAGGGAACGAATGAGTAAAACATGGCCATGATTTAGTAAAACGAGGGAACGAATGAGTAAAACATGGCCATGATTTAGTAAAACGAGGGAACGAATGAGAAAAACATGGCCATGATTTAGTAAAACGAGGGAACGAATGAGAAAAACATGGCCATGATTTAGTAAAACGAGGGAACGAATGAGTAAAACATGGCCATGATTTAGTAAAACGAGGGAACGAATGAGTAAAACATGGCCATGATTTAGTAAAACGAGGGAACGAATGAGAAAAACATGGCCATGATTTAGTAAAACGAGGGAACGAATGAGTAAAACATGGCCATGATTTAGTAAAACGAGGGAGCGAATGAGAAAAACATGGCCATGATTTAGTAAAACAAGGGAGCGAATGAGTAAAACATGGCCATGATTTAGTAAAACGAGGGAATTAATGAGAAAAACATGGCCATAATTTAGTAAAACGAGGGAGCGAATGAGAAAAACATGGCCATGATTTAGTAAAACAAGGGAGCGAATGAGTAAAACATGGCCATGATTTAGTAAAACGAGGGAACGAATGAGTAAAACATGGCCATGATTTAGTAAAACGAGGGAACGAATGAGTAAAACATGGCCATGATTTAGTAAAACGAGGGAACGAATGAGTAAAACATGGCCATGATTTAGTAAAACGAGGGAAGGAATGAGTAAAACATGGCCATGATTTAGTAAAACGAGGGAAGGAATGAGAAAAACATGGCCATAATTTAGTAAAACGAGGGAACGAATGAGTAAAACATGGCCATGATTTAGTAAAACGAGGGAACGAATGAGTAAAACATGGCCATGATTTAGTAAAACGAGGGAGCGAATGAGTAAAACATGGCCATGATTTAGTAAAACGAGGGAACGAATGAGTAAAACATGGCCATGATTTAGTAAAACGAGGGAACGAATGAGTAAAACATGGCCATGATTTAGTAAAACGAGGGAAGGAATGAGTAAAACATGGCCATGATTTAGTAAAACGAGGGAGCGAATGAGTAAAACATGGCCATGATTTAGTAAAACGAGGGAATTAATGAGAAAACATGGCCATGATTTAGTAAAACCGAATGAGTAAAACATGGCCATGATTTAGTAAAACGAGGGAACGAATGAGTAAAACATGGCCATGATTTAGTAAAATGAGGGAACGAATGAGTAAAACATGGCCATGATTTAGTAAAACAAGGGAACGAATGAGAAAAACATGGCCATGATTTAGTAAAACGAGGGAACGAATGAGAAAAACATGGCCATGATTTAGTAAAACGAGGGAACGAATGAGTAAAACATGGCCATGATTTAGTAAAACGAGGGAACGAATGAGTAAAACATGGCCATGATTTAGTAAAACGAGGGAACGAATGAGAAAAACATGGCCATGATTTAGTAAAACGAGGGAACGAATGAGAAAAACATGGCCATGATTTAGTAAAACGAGGGAACGAATGAGTAAAACATGGCCATGATTTAGTAAAACGAGGGAACGAATGAGTAAAACATGGCCATGATTTAGAAAAACGAGGGAACGAATGAGTAAAACTTGGCCATGATTTAGTAAAACGAGGGAACGAATGAGAAAAACATGGCCATGATTTAGTAAAACCGAATGAGTAAAACATGGCCATGATTTAGTAAAACGAGGGAATTAATGAGAAAAACATGGCCATGATTTAGTAAAACCGAATGAGTAAAACATGACCATGATTTAGTAAAACGAGGGAACGAATAAGTAAAACATGGCCATGATTTAGTAAAACGAGGGAACGAATGAGTAAAACATGGCCATGATTTAGTAAAACGAGGGAACGAATGAGAAAAACATGGCCATGATTTAGTAAAACGAGGGAACGAATGAGAAAAACATGGCCATGATTTAGTAAAACGAGGGAACGAATGAGTAAAACATGGCCATGATTTAGTAAAACGAGGGAACGAATGAGTAAAACATGGCCATGATTTTGTAAAACGAGGGAACAAATGAGTAAAACATGGCCATGATTTAGTAAAACGAGGGAACGAATGAGTAAAACATGGCCATGATTTAGTAAAACGAGGGAACGAATGAGAAAAACATGGCCATGATTTAGTAAAACGAGGGAACGAATGAGAAAAACATGGCCATGATTTAGTAAAACGAGGGAATGAATGAGAAAAACATGGCCATGATTTAGTAAAACGAGGGAACGAATGAGAAAAACATGGCCATGATTTAGTAAAACAAGGGAACGAATGAGTAAAACATGGCCATGATTTAGTAAAACGAGGGAACGAATGAGTAAAACATGGCCATGATTTAGTAAAACGAGGGAACAAATGAGAAAAACATGGCCATGATTTAGTAAAACGAGGGAACGAATGAGAAAAACATGGCCATGATTTAGTAAAACGAGGGAACGAATGAGAAAAACATGGCCATGATTTAGTAAAACGAGGGAACAAATGAGAAAAACATGGCCATGATTTAGTAAAACGAGGGAACGAATGAGTAAAACATGGCCATGATTTAGTAAAACGAGGGAACGAATGAGAAAAACATGGCCATGATTTAGTAAAACGAGGGAATGAATGAGAAAAACATGGCCATGATTTAGTAAAACGAGGGAACGAATGAGAAAAACATGGCCATGATTTAGTAAAACGAGGGAACGAATGAGTAAAACATGGCCATGATTTAGTAAAACGAGGGAACGAATGAGAAAAACATGGCCATGATTTAGTAAAACGAGGGAACGAATGAGAAAAACATGGCCATGATTTAGTAAAACGAGGGAACGAATGAGAAAAACATGGCCATGATTTAGTAAAACGAGGGAACGAATGAGAAAAACATGGCCATGATTTATTAAAACGAGGGAACAAATGAGAAAAACATGGCCATGATTTAGTAAAACGAGGGAACGAATGAGAAAAACATGGCCATGATTTAGTAAAACGAGGGAACAAATGAGAAAAACATGGCCATGATTTAGTAAAACGAGGGAACGAATGAGTAAAACATGGCCATGATTTAGTAAAATGAGGGAACGAATGAGTAAAACATGGCCATGATTTAGTAAAACGAGGGAACAAATGAGAAAAACATGGCCATGATTTAGTAAAACGAGGGAACGAATGAGAAAAACATGGCCATGATTTAGTAAAACGAGGGAACGAATGAGAAAAACATGGCCATGATTTAGTAAAATGAGGGAACAAATGAGAAAAACATGGCCATGATTTAGTAAAACGAGGGAACGAATGAGTAAAACATGGCCATGATTTAGTAAAACGAGGGAACGAATGAGAAAAACATGGCCATGATTTAGTAAAACGAGGGAACGAATGAGAAAAACATGGCCATGATTTAGTAAAACGAGGGAACGAATGAGAAAAACATGGCCATGATTTAGTAAAACAAGGGAACGAATGAGTAAAACATGGCCATGATTTAGTAAAACGAGGGAACGAATGAGTAAAACATGGCCATGATTTAGTAAAACGAGGGAACGAATGAGAAAAACATGGCCATGATTTAGTAAAACGAGGGAACGAATGAGAAAAACATGGCCATGATTTAGTAAAACGAGGGAACGAATGAGAAAAACATGGCCATGATTTAGTAAAACGAGGGAATTAATGAGAAAAACATGGCCATGATTTAGTAAAACGAGGGAACGAATGAGAAAAACATGGCCATGATTTAGTAAAACGAGGGAACAAATGAGAAAAACATGGCCATGATTTAGTAAAACGAGGGAACGAATGAGAAAAACATGGCCATGATTTAGTAAAACGAGGGAACAAATGAGAAAAACATGGCCATGATTTAGTAAAACGAGGGAACGAATGAGTAAAACATGGCCATGATTTAGTAAAATGAGGAAACGAATGAGTAAACCATGAGTTTTTACTACATGATAGTAAAAAATGTCACATTTAGCTTCATTCTTTATTCCATGGCATAAACAAGCTTCCGTACATTTCATGTCATTTGTAATGAAAATAAACATAATTTTTTGAATTATTTTTCCAGACATTTATTACTTCGTCTTCGTCCCGACTCTGTGCTACGAGCTGAATTTCCCGCGGTCTCCACGGATACGGAAGCGTTTCTTACTGCGGCGTCTGCTTGAGATGGTGAGAGAGCGTTCATGAGAGAATAACCTGAGAATCTGCTGAAGCTCATGCGTGTCTTTCTCTCTGCAGCTGTTTCTAATGCAGTTAATGGTTGGATTAATACAGCAGGTATGATGAGAGCCGATCAGGTTATTTGTATGTGTGACGTGATGTTGTAATGACTCTGTTTCGTCTTCTGATAGTGGATGGTTCCCACGATTCAGAACTCAATGAAACCCTTTCAGGTACAATCTGAATTTAATCTTTTAACCTGACATAGGAAATAGTATGAGATGATAAACACCATGAAGATGCTTCTTTAGCATGTCGTTTTTATTATGTTTATCTACTTATTACTCATTTGAGTCTCTGTCTCTTTTCACAGGACATGGATTTCACTAGAATAGTTGAGCGTCTGCTGAAACTTGCTGTAAGTGTCGTGAGAAACAGACGCAAACACAGACAGATGCTGTTGATGTCATGGTTGCTGTTGCTATGACTTCTGTTGCTAGTGCTTTTGCAGGTGCTGTTGCTATGGCTACTGTTGTTACAGATTTCACTGTGGCACCTTTTGTTGCTATGGTGTGAAATTCAGGCCCTAAAATTTGAATTTTAGTTCAAATTTTTTATATCTGATATAAAATGATTATCCTGTTGAGTGATTATAAGGCCCAATCCCAATTCTATTTTATACCCCTTCGCCTTCCCCTACCCCTACACCTAACCGTTCCCCTTGCCCATTAAACAGAGTGCCAAGGCATAGGGGTGAAAATATTCTCCACCACTACTATACCATTACCATTACCATACCCCTTCGTTCGAAGTGTGGCCCTGAAAAATCTTCGTTTGAAGGGTTCTCTGGCCCTTCCCCTTCCCCTACCACTCCAGCCAAAAGAGAATCGAGACACCCCTACCCCTTCACGTGAACGCACAAAGGGGTAGGGGAAAGGGAAGGGCTAAGGGGTAGAAATGGGATTGGGCTTTAGTCTGTACAGTCAACTGGCATTTCATATATATATATATATATATATACACCGATCAGGCATAACATTATGACCAGTGAAGTGAATAACACTGATGATCTCTTCATCACCTGTTAATGGGTGGGATATATTAGGCAGCAAGTGAACATTTTGTCCTCAGAGTTGATGTGTTAGAAGCAGGAAAATGGGCAAGTGTAAGGATTTGAGCGAGTTTGACAAGGGCCAGATTGTGACGGCTAGACGACTGGGTCAGAGCATCTCCAAAACTGCAGCTCTTGTGGGGTGTTCCCGGTCTGCAGTGGTCAGTCTCTATCAAAAGTGCTCCAAGGAAGGACCAGTGGAGAACCGGCCACAGGGTCATGGGCGGCCGAGGCTCATTGATGCACGTGTGGAGCGAAGGCTGGCCCGTGTGGTCCGATCAAACAGACGAGCTACTGGAGCTCAAACTGCTCAAGAAGTTAATGCTGGTTCTGATAGAAAGGTGTCAGAATACACAGAGCATCTCAGTTTGTTGTGTATGGGGCGGCACAGCCGCTGACCAGTCAGGGTGCCCATGCTGACCCCTGTCCACCGCCCAAAGCACCAACAGTGGCACGTGAGCATCAGAACTGGACCACGGAGCAATGGAAGAAGGTGGCCTGGTCTGATGAAGGCGTGGCGGCGGAGGCAGTGATGCTTTGGGCAATGTTCTGCTGGGAAACCTTGGGTCCTCCATCCATGTGGATGTTACTTTGACACGTCCCACCTACCTAAGCATTCCTGAGACCATGTACAGCCTTTCATGGAAACGGTATTCCCTGGTGGCTGTGGCTCTTTCCGCAGATAATGCGCCGCCACAAAGCACAAATGCTTCAAGTCAAGTCAAGTCAACTTTATTTATATAGCGCTTTTAACACTGTAAAGCTGCTTTGAAACAATCTGCAGTGTTAAACAGGAATATAATGCAGCATAATTTTATTCAGCCATATAGCCATTCTGGAGAAAACGGTGATGTCATCAGTTCATTTCAATTATCATACAGTGACAGTGTGGGCTTTAGATCAGTAATTAGATCAGTAATTTAGTTTATATGGTTAATTAAGTTTAATAATTAGATTTATTTCGATGTTTAGTTGAAAAATTTAGAAAGATTGAGCTTCAGGAATGGTTTAAGGAGCACAACAATGAGTTTGAGGTGTTGACTTGGCCTCCAAATTCCCCAGATCTCAATCTAATCGAGCATCTGTGGGATTTGCTGAACAAACAAGGCCTCACCTCGCAACTTACAGGACTTAAAGGATCTGCTGCTAACATCTTGGTGCCAGATACCACAGCACACCTTCAGGGGTCTAGTGGAGACCATGCCTCGACGGGTCAGCAAAAGGGGGAACAACACAATATTAGGTCATAATGTTATGCCTGATCGGTGTGTATATACACTCACCTAAAGGATTATTAGGAACACCTGTTCGATTTCTCATTAATGCAATTATCTAATCAACCAATCACATGGCAGTTGCTTCAATGCATTTAGGGGTGTGGTTCTGGTCAAGACAATCTCCTGAACTCCAAACTGAATGTCAGAATGGGAAAGAAAGGTGATTTAAGCAATTTTGAGCGTGGCATGGTTGTTGGTGCCAGACGGGCCGGTCTGAGTATTTCACAATCTGCTCAGTTACTGGGATTTTCACGCACAACCATTTCTAGGGTTTACAAAGAATGGTGTGAAAAGGGAAAAACATCCAGTATGCGGCAGTCCTGTGGGCCAAAATACCTTGTTGATGCTAGAGGTCAGAGGAGAATGGGCCGACTGATTCAAGCTGATAGAAGAGCAACTTTGACTGAAATAACCACTCGTTACAACCGAGGTATGCAGCAAAGCATTTGTGAAGCCACAACACGCACAACCTTGAGGCGGATGGGCTACAACAGCAGAAGACCCCACCGGGTACCACTCATCTCCACTACAAATAGGAAAAAGAGGCTACAATTTGCACAAGCTCACCAAAATTGGACAGTTGAAGACTGGAAAAATGTTGCCTGGTCTGATGAGTCTGGATTTCTGTTGAGACATTCAGATGGTAGAGTCAGAATTTGGCGTAAACAGAATGAGAACATGGATCCATCATGCCTTGTTACCACTGTGCAGGCTGGTGGTGGTGGTGTAATGGTGTGGGGGATGTTTTCTTGGCACACTTTAGGCCCCTTAGTGCCAATTGGGTATGGTTTAAATGCCACGGCCTACCTGAGCATTGTTTCTGACCATGTCCATCCCTTTATGACCACCATGTACCCATCCTCTGATGGCTACTTCCAGCAGGATAATGCTCCATGTCACAAAGCTCCAATCATTTCAAATTGGTTTCTTGAACATGACAATGAGTTCACTGGACTAAAATGGCCCCCACAGTCCCCAGATCTCAACCCAATAGAGCATCTTTGGGATGTGGTGGAACGGGAGCTTCGTGCCCTGGATTTGCATCCCACAAATCCTATCAATATGGGCCAACATTTCTAAAGAATGCTTTCAGCACCTTGTTGAATCAATGCCACGTAGAATTAAGGCAGTTCTGAAGGTGA
Source organism: Romanogobio albipinnatus (assembly GCA_023566225.1). NCBI lineage: Eukaryota > Metazoa > Chordata > Actinopteri > Cypriniformes > Gobionidae > Romanogobio > Romanogobio albipinnatus. Next base: position 41,188,020 of record CM042261.1, on the reverse strand, counting down.
AGGGGGTCAAACACAGGATTAGTATGTGTTCCTAATAATCCTTTAGGTGAGTGTATATATATATATGAATTATACAGTTTGGCATCATTATACAAAAAAATTTGACTGCTGAATGCCACGTTTGACCAATCAGAATCAAGAATTCCATGCGGTTTGAATTTTGCACGACAACATCGGCTTTCGCTATGGTTGATGTCATGTTTGTGGCCCCTCCTCCTCTGAGTGTCTAATGGCACAAGCCCCGCCCCTTCTCCCTGTCCCTCCACAGGTGCCCAATCATTTTATCTGGCTCATCTTTTTCTATTGGTATTTCCACTCCTCTATGAACTTCATAGCTGAGCTCATGCAGTTCGGAGATCGCGAGTTTTACCGAGACTGGTGGTGAGTGGCTTCCTCCATCTAGAGCTGGTTTACTCTTTTCATACTATAAACAATGCATATAGTATGTTTTACATTTACATCAACTTTACATCTCATTTAAGTTAAGGCCTGTTCACACCACAGTTGATAACGATAACTATAAAGTTTAATAACCAATCTAATTCTATGAGAACTGTAACGATAATGACACACAATATTGTTAGAATTGCTGATGAAGGATAAAAAACATTGCCAGCCAATCAGAATCCATCCTGCTTTATAGAGCACGAACATTTAAAGCGACAGGCGACAAAACTGCAGTGTGCTTTTAATCAACAGAACGATATCGTCCGCTGGTGTAGATGCTAATGTAGTTATCATAATAGTTGTGATTATAATGAATACTTGCATTGCGTTTGTAGTCACTGACTGTGGTATTATCACTGAATGCTTGATGCGTCACAGAAGTAAAATAGCTTGCAGATGCAGATTTCATGAGGACTTTCCCATTTTGTAGTTTTGAGTGAACGATGATCTTTGCATTCGCAGGAACTCTGAAACGATTCCGTACTTTTGGTCGAATTGGAACATTCCTGTTCACAAGTGGTGCCTACGGTAAGACAGGATTACCCATTCATACGTTTGGATTTGTCTGTTTTTTGTGCACGTTAATGTTTATATCACGACAAAAATCAGTTCTGTTTGTGGTGTCACAGTTCGTTGATTTCTCATCCTCTCTTTCCCTTCAGACACTTTTATAAGCCCATGTTGGTGAAAGGTGTAAATAGGTTCCCGGCTCAGATCGCCGTCTTCTTCCTGTCGGCATTTTTCCATGAGGTTTCACTGCACACTGCAACATTACAGTTTACAGTCATGTTTATTCCTGTGTATTAATCGTAATCGAATATTTTGTATTCAGTATTTAGTGAGCGTTCCTCTAAAGATGTTTCGGCTCTGGGCGTTTCTGGGTATGATGTTACAGGTCAGTATTAAATACCATATAATGCTTGTTAAACACATATTTTACGTAATCGCCTTGAAATAGTTTTAAAAATATTTTTAGCTCTTAATTGATCTGATTCAGACAGTTTGTTGGTCTGATATTGGACGAGTATCGACTGGCGTCCCTCAGGGCTCCGTCTTAGGACCTTTTACTTTTTACTTATTCCCGCTTGGTCAGCTCCTACCAACTCTAGGTATTAAGAATAATTTTTATGCTGATGACACACAGATTAATTGTTAACACGGTCAAAGTCTCATTGCTCACTAAATGTATTTCTGAGTTGATTCGCTGAACCGTTCTCGAATAACACGCAAACAAATTTGACGAAGAGCTCGCCAAAAGGAACGTGAGGCTATATCTCCGCAACGCTTTAGCACATTCTGACCAAACTTGGAAACACACAGTGTCACCTAGTTGTCAGGAGATATGAAAAATAACCTTATAACTTTGGAACGGTTTGGCCAAGTCACAAAACTGGTCTCTGCATCATGCCGAGTCGAATGATACCCAATTTTGCCATATCAGCCATTTTGGCCGTCGACCATTTTGAAATGTATTTACAAGCGCCATCTTGTGCTCAAAAGTAATAATGAAATTTCCCAAAAAAGCGAATAACTTTTGATTAAATTCGCCTATTGAAACTGGTCTTAATAGTAGAGCCCGACCGATATCGGTTTTTGGGGACTGATACTGATATTAGGGAGTAAAAAATGTCTGATAACGATATATCGGCCGATATTATTTATGTGTATATTATAGTACAGTACCAGCAAAACGTTTGGACACACTTTCCCGTTGATGTGTCCAAACTTTTGACTGGTACTGTATATAAAAGACAGCATGTACATATTAAACATCGTACATAAATACAACAGAACAAACATACAAATTAAAAAAAGTTTTCCATGTAGGTCTAGATTTTCAGATCTACAGAAATAGTAATCAAATAATCAAGTAATCAAGTAAAATATCACTTCATAGTCTTCACAAATATAGATTAACCGTTATTACATTTATTCAATCGAGAGCAGTGAGGGATTTTTTTCCCCTGTCTTTTGTTATCTCGTCTTTTATGAGAAAACGCTTCTCTGCCATTGACGAGATTTTCCGGCTTTCCATGTTTTCACTGTTATCTGGTAGGGGGGCGCTATTACACATCTCCTGAATGAGTACAGACTCTCCTAATCAAAACACAAGCGAAGAAGAAGCAGAAACGAGCGATCTCATCTCATATAAGCAGATGCATATGAAAAATAACGTGATCATCAACATTAAACAGCGTATACATCAAAACGGCTGTGTAATTGAATGAAATGTCAACCCAGGACGAGCTATAGGACTGTGAAGCTGTGAATGTTAAAGGACAACTCCGGTGAAACACGAACGCTGTGCTAAGTGATGAACTGTGACTTGGAATCTCATATGGTCCGTTGTTTCCGGAAGAAAGCACTGAACGCAACAGAGAAAATAAATAAATACAAATATTTTTTTTTTTAAACTGAACGCAACAGAGACTAGTGCTTCCAAAGGATACACACAAAGAGATGGCGGATTATTCAACCGTGGCTCGACTTGTCGAGACTGTTTTCCAAGAAGGCTCCTGTCTGTATACGCGTAATGTACTGTCTTTATAAAGTATCTTCTTATTAAACTGTTTGTACACTTACAAAGTTCTCAATGCTTCGTTTTGCATGTAGGGACCCTCATTATGCTACCGTGTTAGTGTGAGACTATTTTGAGCCTTGTTAGTGGTATTAACTAGCGATTTAATTTTTCTTATTCTGTGCCCCATATACTAGCATTATAAGCTAATCTGTTTTTAGAGATAAAACTCTTTACATTCAATTTTCATGAAAACGCATCCCAGAGAACAATCTAATCGGTAACCATGTGTTAATTACCCCTAGGTTCATTTTTCACCGGAGTTGTCCTTTAATGGACTCTATCTACTCCATCAGTGTTTTGATCAGCCTTATGAATCCAATTTGACAAAAACTCAAAATGTTGCTTTTTTCATTAAATTTACCCACATTCAAGTGTTAGGGTTATATTGCATGTTCAGATATTAACACAAGATATCCTGTGGGCCATAAAACTTGTGGAAATGACCAAAAAAGCTGGCGGTGAATGGCAAGTGTCAAATTTCATGTTTACGTTCACTTAAGACATAACAGACTTTGTTTACGATGATACTCGACAAGACATTTTGTGTGAATATTCACGCGCTGTGAGACGCTTGGGCGCACATTCATATTGGTGGCATATCTGCGGCATATACGCCTGTTTCCGGGGGCGCTACTGTACGAACGCGGGTACAACATTTTTACTTTTTTTTTTTATCAGATGGTGCCACAAGGGTTAATTGAAGGCAACATGAATGACACACACTAAACATTTCAGTTTAGTACATTTATTAGTTAAGTAATAATATCACAATACAATTAAGTGTCCTTAATTGTCCTTACTTTACTGACCTTCCACAAAAGTGCTGCTGCAGGACTACAACAGCGTCCTGGTCCTAATACATGAACACCCCGTGGTCTGTACTTCACCGGTCACTGATGCTAGTAGTGATGAGATGCGTGTAGGCTCAGGCTCGGCTCAAAGTCCGCTTTTAGATTGTTTCCGACAGATACTGATACGCCTCTGAGCTTTTCAAACTGCTCATCGCCTTACCATCACAGGCTACTGAATCTAGAAAATTGCGAAAAATGCTACCGTACGTGATACGAGGCCACTTTTTCACGTCATCCTCCCAAGCAACTACGTGACCGCGGAGGGTAAAGCTACTGTTGTTTCACCCTTCTGAAAGTTCGTTGAGGTTGTGTGTTCCCACATCGTTAGCAAATCTGGATAGCTTGAATGACTGTCAACTGTTGAATGTCAATAAGCTATGTTTCCATCCACCAATTTTTAATGCTCCTTTTGGGATATCGCATCAAAAAATGCTGAATGGAATTGGAAACGGCAAGATGCGCATTAATTCTATAAATGCGCATAAAAAAACCGTATGGAGAAATGTCCTATCCGATACGAAAATGTGCGCATAAACTACGATGGAAATGCATAAAGTCCCGCTTGTTTACCTCGAACCGGAAGACGCTCCCACTTTTGACGCAAGGCTTCATGGGGCGTAGGAAACTTGTGGATACGGCGATGCCCATATATATCGGCAACAGGCTCATATCGGCCGATAAATTCGGCAGACCGATCAGACTCTACTTAATAGATTCCTCAGGTCATGCCGAGAACATAGATACCAAATTTGCCATAGTCCGCCAAACCACATCACAGCAATTTGGTCACAGCGCCACCTATTGATCAAAAGTGATAAACCATTAAATCGAAATTACTAGTGAGTGTATTTATGATTATTCAACCGTTTTGCCTAAAATCACCTTAAAATGTCTTTAATTGTTAATTGTTGCAGTTGGTCTGATGCTCTCAGCCATGTTGGCATGACTTATCGTGTTCTTTGTGCTTGGCCCTGATAATTGCTCCTGATAAAAACTCCCATTTTAAAATCATCGCACTGGCTACCGGTTAAATTTAGAGTTGATTTTAAAGTTCTTATGCTCTTAAACAAAGCTCTTGCCTTCACAGACTTGATCCGGAGTATTTATCTCAGCTGTTAACACCATATATCCCAAACTGTAACCGAAGCTCCTTTAAAGGCGCTATAGAAATAAGGTTTTATTATAAACATCAAATAAAATGGAGCCGTTCCTCATTTCATGTTCCTGTTTCAGATCCCACTCGCCTACTTCGTGGGCCGATTCTTGAGAGGAAACTACGGGAACGCAGCCGTGTGGATGTCGCTGATCATCGGTCAGCCAATCGCCGTTCTGATGTACGTTCACGACTATTACGTGCTGCATTATGGGAGCGCGTCCGAGGGCGTCGCCGCGTGACGCAGCCATTTCTGCAATAACCGAGGTGTTGAATGTAACAAACAATGCATATATTTTTAGAAGGGAAATTTTTAACAGACTTCAGCCTAAAACAAATTAGTCAGAAGGCACTTGGAAGGTGAGCCGACGTGTTTTACCACGTACAATCAAACACTGCCGAGCCAAAGCAGCACGTCATCGCAATGCCTTCTCACTAATGTTTCATACTTGACATTTTCGTACCGATCGACTCAAAATCAAGTGCCAAAAAAAAAAAAGTGTTGTTCTTATTTTCCCCAATGCATTTCAGATTTGTGTCTGCACTATAAATGGGATGTTTTTTACTGTCCGTGCTGTTGCTTTAGTGCGTGATTGATTGAATCTGTGAGCCTTTGCACTTTATTCAACGATGCATGACGTCTGTGAACCTTTTAAAGGTTAATTTAAATGCTTTTACGTTGATTTCAATACTTGCTGTCAATTTTAGTTTCCAAAAAATTAGACATTATACATCAATATTGTATATGAATGTGTGAAACTGTTGAAGCCAAAATATTTTTGTGCCATTTTAATTGCTTGGAATATTATTTCAATGGGAATTAAGGTTTATCCGCTCTCTGTTCATTAGGGGCCAAGCACCAATGGGGTCGAGACATCAAGATTTCAGTTTCTGTCCGGCATGATTTTCAAAACTTCAAAATCCATGGCCTTAGGTTATGATTCCTTTAAGGAACACGTCGACTTTTTGTGACTTTTGCTTATTGACTGTATCCCCCAGAGTTAGATAAGTCCATACATACCATTCTCATCTCCATGCCATAACTCTGTCTGACCGCTAGCCTAGCTTAGCACAAAGACTGGAGGTAAATGGCTCCAGCTAGCCTAGCTTAGCACAAAGACTGGAGGTAAATGGCTCCAGCTAGCCTAGCTTAGCACAAAGACTGGAGGTAAACGGCTCCAGCTAGCCTAGCTTAACACAAAGACTGGAGGTAAATGGCTCCAGCTAGCCTAGCTTAGCACAAAGACTGGAGGTAAACGGCTCCAGCTAGCCGACTGCTCAATAAGAGACAATATAACAGCAACATTTTCCTCTTTACATGTTGTGATGTGTATAGTTACATCGTGACAAAAATGAGAATTTGTGATTTTCTAGGCCGATATGGCAAGAACTATTCTCTCGTTCCTGCGTAATAATCAAGAGCTGTGAGCCGTCCCATGAGTGCAGCGGCACAATGATATTACACAACACCTGAAAATAGGCTAACTTCCGACAACATAACCAACGTGACAACCGGCTTACACAGAGAGCGCTGGGGACTATTTTCAGACACTGCGTAATATCATTGCGCCGCTGCACTCATAGTAGCTAGATATAGCCGTTTACCTCCAGTTTTTGTGCTAAGCTAGGCTAGCTGGAGCGTTTACCTCCAGTCTTTGTGCTAAGCTAGGCTAGCTGGAGCCGTTTACCTCCAGTCTTTGTGCTAAGCTAGGCTAGCTGGAGCCGTTTACCTCCAGTCTTTGTGCTAAGCTAGGCTAGCTGGAGCCGTTTACCTCCAGTCTTTGTGCTAAGCTAGGCTAGCTGGAGCGTTTACCTCCAGTCTTTGTGCTAAGCTAAGCTAGCTGGAGCGTTTACCTCCAGTCTTTGTGCTAAGCTAAGCTAGCTGGAGCGTTTACCTCCAGTCTTTGTGCTAAGCTAGGCTAGCTGGAGTGTTTACCTCCAGTCTTTGTGCTAAGCTAGGCTAGCTGGAGCGTTTACCTCCAGTCTTTGTGCTAAGCTAGGCTAGCTGGAGCCATTTACCTCCAGTCTTTGTGCTAAGCTAGGCTAGCTGGAGCGTTTACCTCCAGTCTTTGTGCTAAGCTAGGCTAGCGGTGGGTGTGTCAGACAGAGTTATGGCACGCACAGAGATGAGAATGGTAACAAATGTAGTAACAAATTTGTGTCAAATAGTCCAATTTGGACACCAATGGAGGTCGATGTTCGCACCTGGCGGCCATCTTGTCACAGTCAGCTCGCTCACTCGTAACATTGTGTTTTAATGGTGCATGTACTTTTTAAATAACCATAACTTGCTCAATTTTCTACCGATTTTCAAACTGTTTGGTTTGTTATAAACGTCAGAGATGTAATGACACTGCATACTTATGAATAATTATTCATAATTTGTTCAAACATCCAGAATTATAGCCACGTTAATAACGTTAGTAAGAAACCAACCCATTTGTAAATCCGTCAAGATTTCAGCGAGATAAGAGTATGTGTGTTCGTGCAGATCACGAGCCCGCCAGAAAGCTTGCCTGTGACAAGATGGCCGCCAGTGATGACGTTAGAGACTCCGCCGTAAGACATCCAGCCTTTATGATGTATATCTATGCATACTACTCTGTTGGCGTACTGTTTTTCGCATACTATATAGTAGAGAAGTATTCGATTTGGGACACAGCTCATCTTTTGTCCGCTGCTGCAGTGCTTGGTCCCATTACTGATGGTTTTTAATTGATGATTGCAGGTGTAAAATCTCAGTTTTGTAAGACACTTCCATCAATAACTTCATCTTTTTATGTCATAGACAAGAATGTATTGATCTAGATAACACTTTTAGTTTTATTCCCCGTGGTTATGAGAACAGTGAGCAGTGAATTCACTTTATTCCACCTTTATTGAGAGCAGATTAAGTTAAAGTACCTTTCTATAAAACATCTGAGAGATTCACAGATTTTTCCTGTGAAAGCCAAAGTTTGTAACTGAACACATGTTGTGTGCTTTCGGCAGCTCATGTTCCACTTGAATAAATCTTTTAAAACAGCTTGTCTTGTATGAAATATGGAGAAAATAATCAAACAAAGTTCCCTTTGTGAATATAAAATATTTATTTAGCAGATGGAAACCAGTCACACAGATCCAAAACAACACTAGAAAAACAACAAAAGAAATCCGTCCAGTGTGAACGTGTGCAGAGGAAAGACGAGTCCCGTCGTCTGTCACTGCTGTGGAGGAGACGCACACGGTTAATACACCACCACACACAAGCGCTGAGCTAGCAGTGTTAGCACGCCAGCAGCTCACCTTTGCTTTGTTTTGTACTGGTAAATAGAGTTTAAATTCAGCCGGGAGCTCGTCCTCGGAGTACAGCCGGTCAGAGAAGTAAACCCTCCTGATGCGACAGTTAGCGTGAATCTGAAACACACGAGGAATCATCGACATCATCTGACAGCTTCTCACACAGCGCTTACAATAATCACCACTGACCTCAGGACACACACTGTCATGTGCAATACGTTTGTCTGCTCAGATATCACACTCTCACTCTCACTCTCACTCTCACTCTCACTCTCACTCTCACTCTCACTCTCACTCTCACTCTCACTCTCACTCTCACTCTCACACTCACACTCACACTCACACTCACACTCACACTCACACTCACACTCACACTCACACTCACACTCTCACTCACTCACTCACTCACTCACTCACTCACTCACTCACTCACTCACTCACTCACTCACTCACTCACTCACTCACTCACTCACTCACTCACTGTAAAAACGTTCATTACTAACTCGCTGGTGTCTCTTCTTCAGTAATAACCTTTGGCTCATACTTTACTAGACCATTATCCACCCATCCATCCATCCATCCATCCATCCATCTATCTATCTATCTATCTATCTATCTATCTATCTATCTATCATCCGTCTATCTATCTATCATCCGTCCATCTATCTATCATCCGTCCATCTATCTATCATCCGTCCATCTATCTATCATCCGTCCATCTATCTATCTATCTATCTATCTATCTATCTATCTATCTATCTATCTATCTATCTATCTATCTATCTATCTATCTATCTATCTATCTATCTATCTATCTATCTATCTATCTATCATCCGTCTATCTATCTATCATCCGTCCATCTATCAATCTATCTATCAATCTATCTATCTATCTATCTATCTATCTATCTATCTATCTATCTATCTATCTATCTATCTATCTATCTATCTATCTATCTATCTATCTATCTATCTATCTATCTATCTATCTATCTATCTATCTATCATCCATCCATTATCCATCTATCATCTATCCGCATTTATCCATCCATCTGTCTGTCCAACCATCTGTGTCTATCCATCCATCCATCATCCATCCATCTATATCTATCATCATCTATCATCCATCCATCTATCATCTATCCATCCATCCATCTATCTATCATCCATCCATCCATCATTCATCCGTCCATCTATCATCTATCTATTCGTCCATCCATCCATCTATCATCCATCCATCTATCATCCATCTATCATCTATCCATCCATCCATCTATCATCCATCCATCCATCTATCATCAATCCATCCATCTATCATCTATCCATCCATCCATCTATCATCTATCCCCATCCATCCATCAATCCATCCATCTATCTGTCTGTCTGTCTGTCCATCCATCCATCCGTCCATCTATCATCTATCCGTCCATCCATCAATCTATCTTCTCTCTATCTATCATCCATCCATCATCCATCTTCCCTCTATCTATCATCCATCTATCATCCATCCATCATCCATCTATCATCCATCTATCATCTATCCATCATCCATCTATCCCCATCCATCTATCTGTCCGTCTGTCTGTCCGTCTGTCTGTCTGTCTGTCTGTCCAAACATCTGTGTCTATCTATCTATCTATCTATCTATCTATCCATCTATCCATCCATCCATCCATCCATCCATCTCTATCATCCATCTATCTATCATCCATCCACCCATCCATCCATCATCCATCCATCTATCTCTATCATCCATCTATCTATCATCCATCCATCTATCTATCTTCCCTCTATCTATCTATCATCCATCCATCTATCCTCTATCCGTCCATCCATCCATCCATCCTCATTTATCCATCCATCTATCTATCTGTCCAACCATCTATGTGTCTATCTATCATCTATCCATCCATTCTCATTTATTCATCCATCAATTATCTATCCATCCATCCATCCATCCATCCACCCACCCACCCATCCATCCATCCATCATCCATCCATCTATCATCTATCCACCCATCCATCCATCAATCTTCCCTCTATCTATCATCCATCCATCTATCTATCATCCATCCATCTATCTATCTTCCATCCATCTATCTATCTTCCATCCATCTATCTATCTTCCCTCTATCTATCTATCTATCATCCATCCATCTATCATCCATCCTCATTTATTCATCCATCAATCAGTCTGTCTATCTATCTATCTGTCTGTCTGTCTGTCTGTCTGTCTATCTATCGAAGACTAATAAGCTCAACTATAAATTTGCATTGTATATATATATATAAATGTATACAGTGTGTATTGAAATTGTAAAGAATATTGTATTATACATACGAAAGGTAAATACATAGGGAATTATGTATTATTGAAATTGTAAAGAATTTATATATAATGATAATAACTGCTTAATTTATGCCAACTGTTGTATGATATAATATTGTATTACAATATTTACAACTGTCGGTGTCATATAGAATAAATCAACCATTACGTCTGGCAACTGAGCCCATCTCTGCTTAACTGTCATGAAAATGTCACGGTAAAAAAAATATAAAAAAGAAATCGCATTAAACCTAAAATAGCTACAATGTCTTATGTTGTTCCTCTGGATTTGGGCTGTGTGTGTGTGTGTGTGTGTCGCTCACCTGCACTCTCAGAGTCTCGGTGTAGTTGGTGCCGTACGCTCGGCGTGTGAAGTCTGACAGGTTGAACTGGATCTGGTTCCAGCCGTCGTCCAGCCTCATGGGCATCGTACAGATGAAGGGCTTCACGCGGGTCGTGCTCTGATAGTTACTCGCCCTGAACCGCCGCCGCACGTTCTTATCATCCAGCACCTGAGAGGACAGTTATGGGATATGAGATTTCAATTTATGGCATGAATTGAAATATGATCAATATGAGTCCCTACCTGGACTTCAAAGGTGAAATACTTCTTGAGATTCTTGATGATCATGACGAGGAAGGGCAGTTTGATCCCGAGGGTCTTCTTCGGGTCTGCGGGACACGTGATGTAGGTGGTGCTGTGGAGATCACACACACACACACATGGATCAGGCTGGATCATGAGGATCATGTGATCAGGATCAGAGGGGCGGTCACACACACTCACCTGACATTGGATCCCTCCACCTCCAGCACCAGAGACTGGATGTCATTGTCTGTGACGCGTTTGATGTGTCCGTTTCTGACCTGCAGGAACAGGTTCAGTTATTGAGTTAAAGCATAATGCACATCTACAGACACACTCGGCCCTTCAGTTTGACTTTATTCAGACAGAATATATATGGTCTATACATACACATAACATATGAAACATTATTTAACATTTCTCACATTATTTAGTTTAACAATGTACTAAAATAACTAAAACTTTAATTTTAAAATATGTGAGTGTGTGTGAGAGAGAGAGAGAGAGAGAGAGAGAGAGAGAGTGTGTGTTAATGAGTATGAGAGGTTGTGAGTGTGTATGTATATGTGAGTGAGTGTGTGTAAGTGTGTGTGTGTGTGTGAGAGAGAGAGAGTGTGTGTTAGTGAGTGAGTGAGTGTATTTGAGGATATGTGAGTGAGTCAGAGAGAGTGTGTGAGAGAAAGTGTGTGTCAGTGTGTGTGAGTTTGTCAGTGTGTGTGTTTGTCAGTGTGTGTGTGTGTGTGTGTGTGTGTTTGTCCGTGTGCGAGTGTGTCTGTCTGTGTGTGTGTGTGTGTGTGTGTGTGAGTCTGTCAGTGTGTGAGTTTGTCAGTGTGAGAGTTTGTCAGTGTGTGTGTGTGTGAGTGTGTCTGTCAGTGTGAGAGTCTGTCATGTCAGTGTGAGAGTCTGTCATGTCAGTGTGTGAGTCTGTCATGTCAGTGTGTGAGTCTGTCATGTCAGTGTGTGAGTCTGTCATGTCAGTGTGTGAGTCTGTCATGTCAGTGTGTGAGTCTGTCATGTCAGTGTGTGAGTCTGTCATGTCAGTGTGTGAGTCTGTCATGTCAGTGTGTGAGTCTGTCATGTCAGTGTGTGAGTCTGTCATGTCAGTGTGTGAGTCTGTCATGTCAGTGTGTGAGTCTGTCATGTCAGTGTGTGAGTCTGTCATGTCAGCGTGTGTGTCTGAGTGTGTGAGTTTGTCAGTGTGTGTGTGAGTTTGTCTGTGTGTGTCTGAGTTTGTCAGCGTGTGTGTCTGAGTGTGTGAGTTTGTCAATGTGTGTGTCTGAGTGTGTGAGTCTGTCAGTGTGTGTGTGTGTGTGTTTGTCAGTGTGTCTGTGTGTGAGTCTGTGTGAGTTTGTCAGTGTGTGTGTGTGTGTGTCTGAGTTAGTCAGTGTGTGTGTGTATGTGTCTGAGTGTGTGTCTGAGTTAGTCAGTGAGTGTGTGTGTGTGTGTGTGTGTGTGTGTGTGTGTGTGTGTGTGTGTGTGTATGTGTGTGTGTGACAGAGTTTGTATGTTCGAATATGTGTGTGTACAGACAAAGTATACAGACAAAATATATACACAAAAAGCAGATATAAATGCCAGCGAGTGATTATTATATTCATATACTGCGGTATTTATAAGCTACTCTTGCACTTCAAAAGATGCCATAACACCATCATGATGTCATGTTCAAAACCCAGGGTTACCATGGTAATACCACAGTACTTTTAGCGAGAGTGTGTGTAATGTTATCCAGGTCCTAATTTCCTAACCTACTTTAGATGAAATGCAAATGATATCTAAATGAAAACCTAAATGTCATGTTAGTATGTTAGCTCTCCATTAGCAGCATCTGAGCTAGCTCATGTCCCCCGTCTGCTCACCTTCTTGTCCCAGATCTGCAGGGGTTTGCTGCCGATGCTGTAGAGGATGGACAGGAATCCGCTCTGGAACGTGTTTTTGAACATAATCCTGCAGCTTTAATTCAGATTAAACACACCATACACTGTTGATCTGCTCTGAAAGCGTCCGGCTGGATCGCTGCGCTCCAGATCTCGGGTTCCGCCTGACAAACACTAAACACACCTGCACATCAGTTATGACAACTAAAGCCCTTATAACGCGTTAAATGTCGCGTCTGAAGCGATTAATGCCGAGCAGCGACACCGACGAGGTTTTTCGGAGTTTATTTGGGAGTTGCTAGGCGACGTGACGTGATCTGGTTGTCACGTCGGTCGGACCCTTTACTGTTGACACGGCTGTTGCTATAGTAACGGGTGTCCCAGTCCCACTAGTGCAGGACTGCTGGCGTGACAAAGCGTTATAATAAAAAGCATATACATTGAAAATGTTGTTTATAATAGGTATATATGAAGTATAGCTGGGCTGTATTGTTTTGAATTGTCAATTAAATATATATTAAATAGTGCTGTCAAATCTATGAATCACAATTAATCATATATAAAATAAAAACATAATATATACACACACATTTAGAGAGACAGACTCACTGATACACACACACACTCACTCACACACATATTCTATCTCACAAACACACTCACTCACATTCACACACACTCTCACTTCCACACACTCTCTTTCACACACAAACACACTTTCACACACACTCTCTCTCTCTCTCTCTCACACACACACACACACACACACACACACACACACACACACACACACACACACACACACACACACACACACACACACACACACACACACACACACACACACACACACACACTCTATCTCACAAACACACTCACTCACATTCACACACACACACACGCTCTCTCTCTCTCTCTCTCTCTCTCTCACACACACACACACACACACACACACACACACACACACACACACACACACACACACACATTCTATCTCACAAACACACTCACTCACATTCACTCTCTCACAAACACACTCACTCACATTCACACACACACGCTCTCACTCTCTCTCTCACACACACACACACACACACACGCACACACACACGAACACACACACACACACTCACTCACATTCACACACAGTCATACACACACACTCACTCACATTCACACACATATTCTATCTCACAAACACACTCACTCACATTCACACTCTCACAAACACACTCACTCACATTCACACACACACACGCTCTCTCGCTCTCTCACTCTCTCTCACACACACACACACACACTCACAAACACAATCACACACACACACACACACTCTCTCTCACACACACACACACTCACACAAACACTCACTCACATTCACAAACACAACACACACTCTCTCACTCTCTCACAAACACACTCACTCACATTCACACACACACGCTCTCACTCTCTCTCTCTCTCACACACACACACACACACGCACACACACACGAACACACACACACACACTCACTCACATTCACACACAGTCATACACACACACTCACTCACATTCACACACATATTCTATCTCACAAACACACTCACTCACATTCACACTCTCACAAACACACTCACTCACATTCACACACACACACGCTCTCTCGCTCTCTCACTCTCTCTCACACACACACACACACACTCACAAACACAATCACACACACACACACACACTCTCTCTCACACACACACACACTCACACAAACACTCACTCACATTCACAAACACAACACACACTCTCTCTCTCTCTCACACACACACACACACACACACGCAATCACAAATACACACGCTCTCTCTCACACACACACACACACAATCACAAATACACACTGACACACACTCACTCACATTCACACACACAACATTCTCTCTCTCACACACACAATCACAAATACACACTGACACTCTCTCTCTCACACACACACACTCACACAAACACACTCACAAACACACACTGACACTCTCTCTCTCTCACACACACACACACACACACACACAATCACAAATACACACTGACACTCTCACACACACACACTCACAAACACACACACTCACAAACACACTATCACACACGCACACACTCACAAACACACACACACACTCACTCTCTCACAAACACACACTGGCACTCTCTCTCTCTCTCTCTCTCTCTCTCTCACACACACACACACAAACAAACAAACACTCTCTCACACACACACACACAATCACAAATACACACTGACACTCTCACACACACACACACACACACACACACACACACACACACACACACACACACACACACACACTCACAAACACACTATCACACACGCACACACTCTCACAAACACACACACACACACACTCTCTCTCTCACACACACACACTCACTCACACGCACTCATTTATTTAAAAAAATACTTTTGATGCGATTAATCGATTTGACAGAACTAATATTAAAATAAAATCAAATGTAAAAAGTAAACCTCGAAAGATTCCAAATATCAAGGTTTATTAACTCATCATTATGCATTACATGTGGTCATGCATTGATTGACATCCTTAATTAATCAACTAAACTAAATTACATTCACACAAAGTGAATACTCGATAAGGTCATGTGACAACAAACTAACTCTGTTGATTGTTTATTAATGTGTGCACAGTATTGAAATTGCGCAGAGCTGTTCTTCCACTGATGGGTGTCCACACTGATGCAGTGAGCTCTGCAGGACTGAAATCACACGCTTGCGAGACACAGGGAAGCGTTTGTTCCGCCGAAGCCGAATGAGTTGGTGAGCGCGACTCTGCGGCCGCGGGCGCTCCAGGCCTGCGCCGTGCAGGGCACATAGTTCAGGTCGAACTCGGGCTCGGTGCGGTCCAGGTTCAGGGTGGGGGGCAGGGTGGCGTGGTGACACGCGAGGGCAGTGAACGCCGCCTCCAGCGCCCCGGCGGCCCCCAGCAGATGACCCGTGGCTCCTTTAGTGGAGGACACAGCCAGCGAGTGCGCATGCTCCTGAAACAGCCTCTTAATGGCTGCGTTCTCCGCGGCGTCTCCGAGCGGTGTGGAGGTGGCGTGGGCATTGACATACGTCACGTCTGAAGCGCTTACCCCAGCGTCACGCAGAGCGGCCGACATGCACCTGAAATACAGCGGGAGAAGATTCAGTCAGACCGACTGAGACGTGCTGCACGCTTCAGGATCATCACGGGACGATATCCAGCATCTAGTGCAGAACATCTCGCCAGTTTAATCGCCCAACCTTAACCTCATATAAACCTGTATATATGTTATGCTATGCCATGTTATGCTAGGCTATGTTATGCTATGCCATGTTATGCTATGGCTTGTTATGCTATGGCTTGTTATGCTATGGCTTGTTATGCTAGGCTATGTTATGCTATGGCTGTTTTATGCTAGGCTATGTTATGCTATGGCTGTTTTATGCTAGGCTATGTTATGCTATGGCTGTTTTATGCTAGGCTATGTTATGCTATGGCTTGTTATGTTGTCATGCTATGCTGTTATGTTGTCATGCTATGCTATGCTATGTTATGTTGTCATGTTATGCTATGCTATGTTATGTTGTCATGTTATGCTATGCTATGTTATGTTGTCATGTTATGTTGTCATGCTATGTTGTCATGTTATGCTATGTTATGTTGTCATGTTATGCTATGCTATGTTATGTTGTCATGTTATGCTATGCTATGTTATGTTGTCATGTTATGTTGTCATGCTATGTTGTCATGATATGCTATGCTATGTTATGTTGTCATGTTATGCTATGCTATGTTATGTTGTCATGTTATGTTGTCATGTTATGCTATGCTATGTTATGTTGTCATGTTATGCTATGCTATGTTATGTTGTCATGTTATGTTGTCATGCTATGTTGTCATGATATGCTATGCTATTGTTATGTTGTCATGATATGCTATGCTATGTTATGTTGTCATGATATGCTATGCTATGTTATGTTGTCATGTTATGTTGTCATGCTATGTTGTCATGATATGCTATGTTATGTTGTCATGTTATGTTGTCATGTTATGCTATGCTATGTTATGTTGTCATGTTATGCTATGCTATGTTATGTTGTCATGTTATGCTATGCTATGTTGACATGTTATGTTGTCATGATATGCTATGCTATTGTTATGTTGTCATGATATGCTATGCTATGTTATGTTGTCATGTTATGTTGTCATGCTATGTTGTCATGATATGCTATGCTATTGTTATGTTGTCATGTTATGCTATGCTATGTTATGTTGTCATGTTATGTTGTCATGCTATGTTGTCATGCTATGTTGTCATGCTATGTTGTCATGATATGCTATGCTATTGTTATGTTGTCATGTTATGCTATGCTATGTTGTCATGTTATGCTATGTTATGTTGTCATGTTATGTTGTCATGTTATGTTGTCATGCTATGTTGTCATGATATGCTATGCAATTGTTATGTTGTCATGTTATGCTATGCAATGTTATGTTGTCATGTTATGCTATGCTATGTTATGTTGTCATGTTATGTTGTCATGTTATGTTGTCATGCTATGTTGTCATGTTATGTTGTCATGCTATGCTATGCTATGTTATGTTGTCATGTTATGCTATGCTATGTTATGTTGTCATGTTATGTTGTCATGCTATGTTGTCATGTTATGTTGTCATGATATGCTATGTTATGTTGTCATGTTATGCTATGTTATGTTGTCATGTTATGTTGTCATGCTATGTTGTCATGATATGCTATGTTATGTTGTCATGTTATGTTGTCATGTTATGCTATGCTATGTTATGTTGTCATGTTATGCTATGCTATGTTATGTTGTCATGTTATGTTGTCATGCTATGTTGTCATGCTATGCTATGCTATGTTATGTTGTCATGATATGCTATGCTATTGTTATGTTGTCATGCTATGTTGTCATGATATGCTATGCTATGTTATGTTGTCATGCTATGTTGTCATGATATGCTATGCTATGTTATGTTGTCATGATATGCTATGCTATTGTTATGTTGTCATGATATGCTATGCTATTGTTATGTTGTCATGTTATGTTGTCATGTTATGCTATGCTATTGTTATGTTGTCATGTTATGTTGTCATGTTATGCTATGCTATGTTATGTTGTCATGTTATGCTATGCTATTGTTATGTTGTCATGTTATGTTGTCATGTTATGCTATGCTATTGTTATGTTGTCATGTTATGTTGTCATGATATGCTATGCTATTGTTATGTTGTCATGATATGCTATGTTATGTTGTCATGTTATGCTATGCTATGTTATGTTGTCATGTTATGTTGTCATGCTATGTTGTCATGATATGCTATGCTATGTTATGTTGTCATGATATGCTATGCTATTGTTATGTTGTCATGTTATGCTATGCTATGTTATGTTGTCATATTATGCTATGCTATGTTATGTTGTCATGTTATGTTGTCATGCTATGTTGTCATGATATGCTATGCTATGTTATGTTGTCATGTTATGCTATGCTATGTTATGTTGTCATGTTATGTTGTCATGCTATGTTGTCATGATATGCTATGCTATGTTATGTTGTCATGTTATGCTATGCTATGTTATGTTGTCATGTTATGTTGTCATGCTATGTTGTCATGATATGCTATGTTATGTTGTCATGTTATGCTATGCTATGTTATGTTGTCATGTTATGCTATGCTATGTTATGTTGTCATGTTATGTTGTCATGCTATGTTGTCATGATATGCTATGTTATGTTGTCATGTTATGTTGTCATGTTATGCTATGCTATGTTATGTTGTCATGTTATGCTATGCTATGTTATGTTGTCATGTTATGTTGTCATGATATGCTATGCTATTGTTATGTTGTCATGATATGCTATGCTATTGTTATGTTGTCATGTTATGTTGTCATGTTATGTTGTCATGTTATGCTATGTTATGTTGTCATGTTATGCTATGCTATGTTATGTTGTCATGCTATGTTGTCATGATATGCTATGTTATGTTGTCATGTTATGTTGTCATGTTATGCTATGCTATGTTATGTTGTCATGTTATGCTATGCTATGTTATGTTGTCATGTTATGTTGTCATGCTATGTTGTCATGATATGCTATGTTATGTTGTCATGTTATGTTGTCATGTTATGCTATGCTATGTTATGTTGTCATGTTATGCTATGCTATGTTATGTTGTCATGTTATGTTGTCATGATATGCTATGCTATTATGTTGTCATGATATGCTATGCTATTGTTATGTTGTCATGATATGCTATGCTATGTTATGTTGTCATGTTATGTTGTCATGCTATGTTGTCATGCTATGTTGTCATGCTATGTTGTCATGATATGCTATGCTATTGTTATGTTGTCATGATATGCTATGTTATGTTGTCATGTTATGCTATGCTATGTTGTCATGTTATGTTGTCATGCTATGTTGTCATGATAT
Organism: Romanogobio albipinnatus; assembly: GCA_023566225.1. Classification (NCBI taxonomy): domain Eukaryota; kingdom Metazoa; phylum Chordata; class Actinopteri; order Cypriniformes; family Gobionidae; genus Romanogobio; species Romanogobio albipinnatus. Next base: position 41,168,425 of record CM042261.1, on the reverse strand, counting down.
GCTATGCTATGTTATGTTGTCATGATATGCTATGCTATTGTTATGTTGTCATGTTATGTTGTCATGTTATGTTGTCATGTTATGCTATGCTATGTTATGTTGTCATGTTATGCTATGCTATTGTTATGTTGTCATGTTATGCTATGCTATGTTATGTTGTCATGTTATGTTGTCATGTTATGTTGTCATGCTATGTTGTCATGTTATGTTGTCATGATATGCTATGTTATGTTGTCATGTTATGCTATGCTATGTTATGTTGTCATGTTATGCTATGCTATGCTATGTTGTCATGCTATGTTGTCATGTTATGTTGTCATGATATGCTATGTTATGTTGTCATGTTATGCTATGCTATGTTATGTTGTCATGTTATGTTGTCATGATATGCTATGTTATGTTGTCATGTTATGCTATGCTATGTTATGTTGTCATGTTATGTTGTCATGATATGCTATGTTATGTTGTCATGTTATGTTGTCATGTTATGCTATGCTATGTTATGTTGTCATGATATGCTATGCTATGTTATGTTGTCATGTTATGTTGTCATGCTATGTTGTCATGATATGCTATGCTATTGTTATGTTGTCATGATATGCTATGCTATTGTTATGTTTTCATGTTATGTTGTCATGTTATGTTGTCATGTTATGCTATGCTATTGTTATGTTGTCATGTTATGTTGTCATGATATGCTATGCTATTGTTATGTTGTCATGTTATGTTGTCATGATATGCTATGCTATTGTTATGTTGTCATGTTATGCTATGCTATGTTATGTTGTCATGTTATGTTGTCATGATATGCTATGCTATTGTTATGTTGTCATGTTATGCTATGCTATGTTATGTTGTCATGTTATGCTATGCTATGTTATGTTGTCATGATATGTTGTCATGCTATGCTATGCTATGTTATGTTGTCATGTTATGCTATGCTATGTTATGTTGTCATGTTATGTTGTCATGTTATGCTATGCTATGTTATGTTGTCATGTTATGTTGTCATGATATGCTATGCTATTGTTATGTTGTCATGTTATGTTGTCATGCTATGCTATGCTATTGTTATGTTGTCATGTTATGCTATGCTATGTTATGTTGTCATGTTATGTTGTCATGCTATGCTATGCTATTGTTATGTTGTCATGTTATGCTATGCTATTGTTATGTTGTCATGTTATGCTATGCAATGTAAAAATGTGAGATTACAAAAAAAGTTGTTATTTGCATGTTAAAGGGGACGGTATTACCGAAAGGCTCCGTCTCCATCTGCGGTCGGTGCGGTAATGTGACTGGCGTCTCCAGAGAGCCCGTAACCCATGACCTCGGCGTAGACCCGCGCTCCTCTCTGCTGGGCGTGTCCGTACTCCTCTAAAACGAGCACGGCCGCCCCTTCTCCCATCACAAACCCCTCTCTGTCCGGATGAAACGGCCGTGAGGCGAGTCTGGGCTCCTGGTTCCAGTTGGTGCTGAGGGCCCGAGCCCGAGCAAAGCCGGCTATGGACAGCGGGCTGACACAGGCCTCCGTACCGCCGGCGAGCATCACCGCAGCGTCCCCGTGAGCGATGAAGCGGGACGCGTCCCCGATAGCGTGAGCCCCTGTGGTGCACGCGGTGGAAACGGCGTGATTTGGACCCTTTAGTTGGTGTTTGATGCTTATGTGCCCTGCGGCCATGTTGACCAGGATGCGTGGGACGAAAAACGGGCTGACTTTGCTGTAGCCGCGCGTCTGAAAGACCGAGGCCGTCCGAGCGATCTCCTCCAGAGACACCATGCCCATGCCGACCGCCACACCGGTGTCCAGCTGCTCCTCAGGGCTTCTGGGAAACCACCCACAATCCTCCAGAGCCAGCTGGGCGGCGCCGATGGCCATAACCGTGGCTGGAGACATGCTGTTTATCTCTCCTTTGGAGAGAAAGGCCTCTTCGTTGAAATCTCCAGGTTTATCTCCTCTTGGCACGCGAGCCGCCACCTTACACGGCACGGTTTTATACTCCTCTGAGTCCAGAGCAGCCAAACCACTTTCTCCACCAATCAGACGCTGCCAAGGCAGAGCATTTCCTGTTCCGAGGGGGCAGACGAGTCCGATGCCAGTGATCACCACCCTCCTACGACTCGGAGCTGCTCGACTGGAGTGTCTTTTGCCGGAGCTCAAACACACACAGCTCTTCACACTGGACAGAGACGCAGCGGGAAGTCTCAGAAACATCTTCTGACAGCATCTCAGCGACATTGTGACCAAACCTGTCCTGGGAAGATCGAGGATACGTCACATCTTCACTGTAAAAAAACAAAAAGAGAAGAAGTTTGATTAAAAGTTTGACGTTTGTTTAATTGCCTCATATCATAATAAAACATCAGGATCATGACATTTTTTTAATTGTACACTAATTTAATACAATTGTTTCAGCATAACAAGTAGACTGAACATTTTAAAACGTTTCATTAACAAACATATCATTTCTAATTCCAAAGATATTGTGTGTGTGTGTGTAGAATACATGTTCGTTGCTTTATACTACATATATTCAACTAAAAACAAATCTAAAATTCATTTTTTCTCAAATGTATTACATATCTAACATGTCGAAATGGTGTGTAGCAACAAAGCATGAGAAGATTAATGCCTTTACACTATAGATGTATTGTTTAAAGCACATCACAAAAAGGTGTATCAATATTGTAGAGAATATGTATATATATATATATATATATATATATATATATATATATATATATATATATATATATATATATATATATATATATATATATTAAAATAGGTTAAGAGGAAGTAATAGCATATTATTTTGGCCCTTTGGTCACTGTCTGAAATGTTAATTTAAAAAAAATAATAATATTTTATTTCTGACAAGAAAAGAATAACCTTGGAAGATAATGTCACACTATCTTGCTCCATTTACTGGGTTGAATATGGTTATATTTGGAATAATTGTCATCCATCGACTTAACTAAACGTAAATAAATGTCACGCATTTACTAACAACATGTAATTAAACTCAGATACATACTCTCATTCACGTGGATTCAGCGGTGGCTAATGTAAACAGACCTGATAGTTACGGTCTTCCGGTTCTTGCTGATTTATATAATAAAAGTCTCCAGACTTGATGCTAAAAGTCCTCGTTTAATACGCCAAATGAATCAAAGCTACGATTTACACATATTCTCCAAATTACCTGACTTAACTATGAATATTAATATAATTCATAAAATATAACCAAACACTAAGTTTGATTAGATTATCTATACTATTAAATTATAAAAGTGAGCAGTAATAACACGCTGAGGAGATGCTAGAAGATGCTGCTTTGAGGACATCTGCTGGTTAAAGCCGTGCAAATGCAATGAGAACAACAACAAATATATGCAATTATATTACAGATAAATGACTGTATAATATGCGGTTGGTTGTTCATTTGTTGCACTTATTTTGTGAAATTTGTAACACTTTTTAGAGACAAAAATGCTAACAATTTAAATTATAAAAGTGACTCGAGGTAAATTGCAATCATAACTTTAACAGGCCTCCTGAGTTTCTTTTGCACTGATTTTTGCCATTTATCTTTGCGATTTCATGCGCACAGGCGTTTTCTCGTGGTCGAAAACGTCCTGAATCTAACAAAATGAACAAAATAAAATGGTATATAATGTGATCGTTTTGGTTGAAAAATGTGGAGTTTTGGAAACATCTTTTAAAAATGACGTTTAATTGGATTTTAATAAAATTATCTGGTTGGCAAATGTCAAATGTCTGGCAAATGTCTGTTTAATAAATCGCGATTTAATATTGATTTAATATATTGGTTTGTATTATAAAACGCAAATACCAATATTAGATATGAAAATACAAACAAAATGTGGGGATAAATGTACAATTCTACACCAAACAAACATGATACGGTTATAAACATACTATTTTCCACGCAGATGGACCTGATTTCACCCTAAAATAGAGATTAGCTAACGTTAATCGTATTTTATCTTTATAAGAGTGGATGTTGATTCTGAGGTAAACGACAACACAACAGCTTTTAATCGCGTAAAATATTATGGAGAGAAAAAAACATTGTTTTTTTTTTATTATAAAACGCACATACCAGAATATCAATTTAGATTCAATTTAGATTGAATTAACTAATTAAATTAAAAGTAAATAATTTGATTGGTCAATGACACGTCACGTGGTGCCGGCGTCTGTTTCGTTACAGAAAAAAAAAACGTTTTTTCCCCTTTCTTTTTTGTGACAAACGACCATTCTACACCAAACAAACATGATATGATCACATAAAAATACTTTTCCACGCAGATGGATCTGATTTCACCCAAAAACAGAGATGAGCTAACGTTAATCATATTTTATCTTTATAAGAGTGGATGTTGATTCTGAGGTAAACGACAACACAACAGCTTTTAATCGCGTAAAATATTATGGAGAGAAAAAAACATTGTTTTTTTTATTATAAAACTCACATAGAATATCAATATCAATATCAATTTACTAGATTTAATTAACTAATTAAATTAAAAGTAAACAAAGTAATTTGATTGGTCAATGGCACGTCACGTGGTGCCGGCGTCTGTTTCATAAAAAAAAAAAAAAAACGTTTTTTTCCCCTTTCTTTTTTGTGACAAATGACCATTCTACACCAAACAAACATGATATGAGCACATAAAAATACTTTTCCACGTAGATGGATCTGATTTCACCCAAAAAACAGAGATTAGCTAATCGTATTTTATCTTTATAAGAGTGGATGTTGATTCTGAGGTAAACGACAACACAACAGCTTTTAATCGCGTAAAATATTATGGAGAGAAAAAAACGCACATACCAGAATATCAATTAGATTGAATTTAGATTTAATTAACTAATTAAATTAAAAGTAAATAATTTGATTGGTCAATGACACGTCACGTGGTGCGGCGTCTGTTTCGTTAAAGAAAAAAAACAGTTTTTTCCCCTTTCTTTATTGTGACAAAAAATGACCATTCTACACCAAACAAACATGATATGAGCACATAAAAATACTTTTCCACGTAGATGGATCTGATTTCACCCAAAAACAGAGATTCGCTAATCGTATTTTATCTTTATAAGAGTGGATGTTGATTCTGAGGTAAACGACAACACAACAGCTTTTAATCGCGTAAAATATTATGGAGAGAAAAAAACATTGTTTTTTTTTTATTATAAAATGCACATACCAGAATATCAATTTAGATTGAATTTAGATTTAAGTAACTAATTAAATTAAAAGTAAATAATTTGATTGGTCAATGACAAGTCACGTGGTGCCGGTGTTCTGTCGATTTGTCCTACCTTGTCAGATTTTGCTACCTCCCATTAAAACAGTAGGTAGCACAATTCGACAGCAAAAAATGCTGCCTGTCAGATTGTGCTACCAGCATCATGTTCATCTGATTTGAGGCTTTATTAATATCCATACCTACCCCTTCCTTGAACCTACCCTTAAAACTATGTAAATATTTTAAATAAACAAATATTAAATATGGATGTAAAATGCTAACTATCAGATTGTGCTACCAGAATCATATTAATGTGATTTGCTTTATTAATATTCATTAATATCCATACCTACATCCATACCTACCCCTAAACCTACCCAAAATGTAAATATAAAAAATAAAAATAAAAAATATTGATGTGGGCATGCGCAGTAAGCCCTGGTAGGACAATCTGACGGGTAGGATGAAATGTCAGGACACCGGCGTCTGTTTCGTTAAAAAAAAAAAACGTTTTTTCCCCTTTCTTTATTGTGACAAAAAATGACCATTCTACACCAAACAAACATGATATGATCACATAAAAATACTTTTCCACGCAGATGGATCTGATTTCACCCAAAAACAGAGATTAGCTAATCGTATTTTATCTTTATAAGAGTGGATGTTGATTCTGAGGTAAACGACAACACAACAGCGGCTCGAGCTCTTTATTATTCGGGCTCTTTTGCTGTGGGCTTGTGTCAATGGTATTTTCTGTTGAATCCACGGTAACAGGAGGAACTGAAGGCGGAGTTTGCAAACTTTAACCCACCGCAGACAGTCGGACTCGGAGGAATGTTCGCTGTATACCTCCTACCAAGAGGGAGGACCCGTTAGACCCGCACCTGCACGCGCACTACACACACATCTGTCTTCATCTGATCCTCTGAACGGATATGCTCTTCTTGCGGTGCTTACAGACCCGCGCGATTCCTCTGAAGTGATTGAGTGCTCTTATATGATGTCAGAAAGCTCTGGGGTCTCAGGGGCCCCTCAGCGCCTGGTGCTTCTGGCCCTCAGGGGAGAATGGATGGCACTGGAGCAGAAACTCAAGGCTTTAGAAAAGGGGGATCCGGACATCTTCCAGTTCGACGAGGTGAGATGCACAGCAGATGCTTTTTTACCATTGCATGCTTTAAATGTATTATGACTGTATAATATAGAGGACAGGGATGAAAAATAATTTCAACTATGACATTTATAAATTATATACAGCATTTTAGCATATTTGAGCTCTGAATTTTGGAAACATTACTTTTGTTTAATGTTTTTGAAAGAAGTCTCTTATGCTAATCAAGACTGCATTTATTTGTTCAAAAATACAGAAAAATCTGCAATATTGTGAAATATTATTACAATTTAAAATAATGGCTTTCTATTTGAATATACTTTAAAATATAATATATTTCTGTGATCAAAGCTGTATTTTCAGCATCATTACTCCAGTCTTATGTACAATGTTAAATCTATGTGTTTAACTTATCATGCTTCATGTTGCAACTTTTAGAGATACTAGATTAGAATTTAGTCTATTAGATTTTATTTGGTTGTGCATTTATATTTTCATGTATATTCTGGTATTTGCTGTTTTATACCAACATATCTTACGTAATTGCAGTGCTGTAATTAATTATAAATAAGGTCACACTTTAGTTAAGGGTCCAGTAAAAGGGATAGTTCACCCAAAAATGAAAATTAGCTCATGATTTACTCCCCCTCAAGTCATCCTGGGTGTGTATGACATTCTTCTTTCAGACGAACACAATCAGAGTTATATTAAACATGTCCTGGCTCTTCAGCTTTATAATGAGAGTGAATGACAGCCCCAAAATTTTAAGCCCAAAAAATGCATCCATCCATTATAAAAGTGCTCCACACGGCTCCGGGGGGTTAATAAAGGCCTTCTGAAGCGGATCAATGGGTTTGTGAAAGGAAAAATATCCATATTTAAAATGTTATGAAGTAAAATATCTAGCTTCCTTCAGACCGCAGTTCATGTTCAACTTACGGAACAAGTGTAACGCCTCTCAGTTCAAACGCTTGCGCTACATCCGACATCATCGCGGCAGTTACGCTTTCTTCTTACGTTGAAAAGGGACGGCGGTCTGCAGGAAGCTAGATATTTTACTTTATATTGTGTTAAATTAACACGGTGCGGTGTGGAGAAGTTATATGATGGATAGATGCTCTTTTATGATGGATAGATGCTCTTTTATGATGGAGAGATGCACTTTTATGATGGATGGATGTACTTTTATGATGGATAGATGCACTTTTATGATGGATAGATGCACTTTTATGATGGATGGATGTACTTTTATGATGGATAGATGGACTTTCATGATGGATGGATGCACTTTTATGATGGATAGATGGACTTTTATGACGGATAGATGCACTTTTATGATGGATAGATGCACTTTTATGATGGATAGATGGACTTTTATGATGGATAGATGCTCTTTTATGATCAATGGATGCTCTTTTATGATGGATAGATGGACTTTTATGATGGATGGATGCACTTTTATGATGGATGGATGCACTTTTATGATGAATGGATGTACTTTTATGATGGATAGATGCACTTTTATGATGGATAGATGCACTTTTATGATGGATGGATGCCCTTTTATGATGCACTTTTATGATGGATGGATGTACTTTTATGATGGACAGATGGACTTTTATGACGGATAGATGCACTTTTATGATGGATAGATGGACTTTTGATGGATAGATGGACTTTTATGATGGATAGATGCACTTTTATGATGGATGGATGCCCTTTTATGATGCACTTTTATGATGGATGGATGTACTTTTATGATGGACAGATGGACTTTTATGACGGATAGATGCACTTTTATGATGGATAGATGGACTTTTGATGGATAGATGGACTTTTATGATGGATGGATGCACTTTTATGATGGATAGATGGACTTTTATGATGGATAGATGGACTTTTATGACGGATAGATGGACTTTTATGACAGATAGATGCACTTTTATGATGGATAGATGGACTTTTATGATGGATGGATGCACTTTTATGATGGATAGATGGACTTTTATGATGGATAGATGGACTTTTATGATGGATAGATGCACTTTTATGATGGATAGATGCACTTTTGATGGAAAGATGGACTTTTATGATGGATGGATGCACTTTTATGATGGATAGATGGACTTTTATGACGGATAGATGGACTTTTATGACGGATAGATGCACTTTTATGATGGATAGATGCACTTTTATGATGGATAGATGGACTTTTATGATGGATAGATGCTCTTTTATGATCGATGGATGCTCTTTTATGATGGATAGATGGACTTTTATGATGGATGGATGCACTTTTATGATGGATGGATGCACTTTTATGATGAATGGATGTACTTTTATGATGGATAGATGCACTTTTATGATGGATAGATGCACTTTTATGATGGATGGATGCCCTTTTATGATGCACTTTTATGATGGATGGATGTACTTTTATGATGGACAGATGGACTTTTATGACGGATAGATGCACTTTTATGATGGATAGATGGACTTTTGATGGATAGATGGACTTTTATGATGGATAGATGCACTTTTATGATGGATGGATGCCCTTTTATGATGCACTTTTATGATGGATGGATGTACTTTTATGATGGACAGATGGACTTTTATGACGGATAGATGCACTTTTATGATGGATAGATGGACTTTTATGATGGATAGATGGACTTTTATGACGGATAGATGCACTTTTATGATGGATAGATGGACTTTTATGATGGATAGATGGACTTTTATGACGGATAGATGGACTTTTATGACAGATAGATGCACTTTTATGATGGATAGATGGACTTTTATGATGGATGGATGCACTTTTATGATGGATAGATGGACTTTTATGATGGATAGATGGACTTTTATGATGGATAGATGCACTTTTATGATGGATAGATGCACTTTTGATGGAAAGATGGACTTTTATGATGGATGGATGCACTTTTATGATGGATAGATGGACTTTTATGACGGATACAGGGTTTCCGTTGTCCGGTAATTACCGGACATTGGCCGGGAAAAAAATTAAATGTCCGAAAAAATTAAATCTTTTCGGTCAAATTGTCAGATTAAAACTGCCTAGTAACCAGCCCCGCCGGTTCTGCAAGAATATGCAGAACCAGCGATCAGAAGGATTGTTTGCCATTTTACAAGCCTTGAGTCTGCGGACACCGCTCCTCTTATCGATACCGTAAGCCTGCGACGTGATGCCCTCGCTGTCATGACAGCGCTCCGTGGCTATGGAGGATTGCATTTCTCCACAGCCTGCGAAGTCCTCATATGTGATTTCAGCTAAATGTATCCAGAGTGGACCAAGCTCGCCAAAATAGCCTGTGTAATCCCTGTCTCGAGTGTTCCTGCAGAGAGGGGGTTCTCACTGCAGAATCGGATCAAGACGAAGCAGCGAAGTCGCCTTGCGGAGAACAAGGTTACGCGGCTTATGCGCATTGCAAGTTGTGGAGAGACACTGGGAACTTTTGATTTTAAGTTGGCAGCTGCACAATTCAGCACTGCAAAAAAGTGTAAAAAGTAGCCAAAAATGACGCGAGACAATGTTATAAGCCTAGTCATTTGTTTGTTCAAGTTCATTTGACAAGGAGTCATTTCACACGGTGGCCAATTTAAATGTTACCAACTAAATGAGACACTGAGTTTATAATTAAATTTGCTTGAGTAAAAACAATGCTATATTCGGATATTTTATGTGGGGAAGGGGGGTTGGTTTGTTAAACTATGAAATGTGAAACCATAGTAAAAAAAATTGGTTGATTGACGCCAATCGGACGTTCATGTTTTTTTCCCGTCTATTTGAAAGTTAGGCTAATAAACATGTTGCATATACGGCCTGATTATGTCATTTTTTTAAGTTACATAAACTGCTTTCAGTTTTCCTCAACTTGAATAATTAAGAGGCGATATTTGACCGGCATATCATCAAAATGTCCGGAAAACGAAACCTCTGCCGGTCACTTTGACCGGCACCATTTTTTTCTAGCGGAAACTCTGGACGGATAGATGGACTTTTATGACGGATAGATGCACTTTTATGATGGATAGATGCACTTTTATGATGGATAGATGGACTTTTATGATGGATGGATGCCCTTTTATGATGCACTTTTATGATGGATGGATGTACTTTTATGATGGACAGATGGACTTTTATGACGGATAGATGCACTTTTATGATGGATAGATGGACATTTATGATGGAGAGATGGTCTTTTATGATCGATGGATGCTCTTTTATGATCGATGGATGCTCTTTTATGATGGATGGATGCACTTTTATGATGGATGGATGTACTTTTATGATGGATAGATTGACTTTTATGATGGATAGATGCACTTTTGATGGATAGATGGACTTTTATGATGGATGGATGGATGCACTTTTATGATGGATAGATGGACTTTTATGACAGATAGATGCACTTTTATGATGGATAGATGGACTTTTATGATGGATGGATGCACTTTTATGATGGATAGATGCACTTTTATGATGATACATGCACTTTTATGATGGATAGATGGACTTTTATGATGGATGGATGCACTTTTATGATGGATAGATGGACTTTTATGATGGATAGATGGACTTTTATGATGGATAGATGCACTTTTATGATGGATACATGCACTTTTATGATGGATAGATGCACTTTTATGATGGATAGATGCACTTTTATGATGATACATGCACTTTTATGATGGATAGATGGACTTTTATGATGGATGGATGCACTTTTATGATGGATAGATGGACTTTTATGATGGATAGATGGACTTTTATGATGGATACATGCACTTTTATGATGGATACATGCAATTTTATGATGGATAGATGGACTTTTATGATGGATACATGCACTTTTATGATGGATAGATGGACTTTTATGATGGATACATGCACTTTTATGATGGATAGATGGACTTTTATGATGGATACATGCACTTTTATGATGGATAGATGGACTTTTATGATGGATACATGCACTTTTATGATGGATGGATGCACTTTTTTGGGCTTCAAATTTTGGGCTTCAAATTTTGGGCTTCAAATTTTGGGCTCCCTTTATAAAGCTTGGAAGAGCCTGTTTTCAAAAATAGTGGCGTGTTCCATTAACTTCATTACAGTTCTGTGCTTATGCAATGTTCAAAAACTTGCATTTTAATGAACTTTTTGCATCTGTATGTTCAGATGCATGTGCTTTACCCCCACCCGTGTAACGCACACATGCACTCGAGCTCTGAATATGAGCTCACTACTGCATCGGTGAAATACTGCCTGTGCTTCCTGATGATATATTCCCTGGTTCTCCCTCAGGAGTCTGGCTTGAGCCTGCTGATGGTCGCGGTGCGAGAGAGCCGTCTGTCTGTCGTTGACAGGCTACTGGAACTGGGGGTCAATCCAAATGACAAAACAAAGGTAGGAGTTTCCCACCGTCTGGAATCGTGTCTTGAATAACTGTGAGAAAACCAGCACCCGCCACTCCACGCAGATGTTGTTCATTAGTAGCACGCAATTAAACTTTTAATGGAAACGGTTCGATGGCGTACAAGCTTATTATAGAACAAGTGTGGTTGATATTCTGGTCGGTAGATATGGCTCGAGTAGCTCATATCAGCAAACCTCTCCAACTTTAGCACTTGTTTTGGGGTTTGCTCAAATCACTTTTTATTATCTTATTTATTTTTTATGGAGTCATGAAACATCTGCTCTCCAGTATGTAGGTGTCAGTATCTGCTGTGAGGTTTATAGCTCGGTGAACGCCTCAGTGAATAATTGTCTGTGGGTGTTTAAAAGTGCTCGGATCGACTGTGACCAGTAAGTTGGATCTGACAGGAAAAGTTGACGGAACTGCCTGGAGAAAATGACAATAGTGTGAGAGTGAATGAGCGAGAGAGTCGCCTGTCCAACATGTGCTAGTCTCCCAAAAACATCAGCATTTCCTATGTGTAAAACAAGTTTTTTGTTCCTATTATTGCTTCAAAAGTACAAAAGTTGAGGTCAGTGTAAAGAAATTAAAGGGTTAGTTCACCCAAAAATGACAATTCAGTCATTAATTTCCCACCCTCATGTCGTTCCAAACCTGTAATGCTGAGTTCACACCAAACGCGAATAAAGCTTCAAAATCACGTCTACCGCGTCTAGTTGGACGCTTGAACATTTTGAATCCATTCGCGCATCCACAGCGAATTGGACGCGCGCATGGGCGTCGGAATCATTGTATGTGGGACAAGACCCACCCCCTTTTTACGATCAATGATATTGGACCCACTCACTTTTATCGTCTCTAACATTCAGCACATGTCTGTTTACTTACCCCTAATCGATAAACACTTATTATTAAACACGTTAGACGCTTTATTTCCATTTTTCTAATATTTTCTTCATTTTTATTGAAAATAAATGCCTTTCCGATCTGATATGTAATGGGAAAAGAGAGAAGATTGAGTTCGGCGAAAGCCGGACTCGAACCGAGGTCGATTTGTGTCAAAACTAGATGCGTGCGTCTTTCCCCTACACTACTGACACTCTCAATTACATGGCGATTTCCGTCATTTGTTGTTTTTCCAAACTATACATTTAGCAAGCAAAGCATTGTACTTTATGAAGACCCACCCACATTTATTTGGCTTCCGACGCCCATGGACGCGCGTATAAATCAAGCGTTTGAAGCAAAATAGACACGCATTCAAGGCGCTCCAGGAGAAATAGGCTGTCATAAAACACCACTCCGCCTCTTTTCATTTTCATTAAAAATATATATTAAACATTAATAGCCACACAAATGTGGTCCAGGCAACGCATACATTATCTTCACTGCATGTATATTTAAATATCCTAAAAAATAAAGTTATGAAACTTCTCTTTGCCCTCAGTCAAAACGATTTGGCAGACAACAAATTATAGATTCATGACACCAAAGATCGGCCGTTAGATCCACACAAGACGAACCACTACAGGACATCAGAGCCAGCGGCAGACGCCAGAAGGGCTGGCCGAGGAACGGCTGCTCTCGCCGGGGTTAATGAGCGCTGAGCGCCCGGTGATCGCCTGATCTCACACCTCCAAAAACACCAGATTCGTTTTTTTAAATAGGCGCTCTCTTTAAAAACCATAGATTTGAGCTTTAAACAACCACATTCTCACCTGAAAAAGTATTAAAACTACATTTTGTGACACAATAGTAGTATTTTTAAATTATGCATGGTTTCTCATCACATCACTTCACCACATGACCGCAGCGAGCAGGCTCCTGATTGGTTAACGCGGCGCGAATTGACGCCAAAGTTCAGATTTTCCAACTCGGGCGTTCAAATGTGCGAATGAACAAACAATCACTCACGTGTAACGCGAGTATTGTGCAAGACGGTCGATTCGTGACATTTGCGCGAACTGGCCGCGCAAAACGCGTCTATCTCACCGCAGGACCTCCAGACGCGTGTCAACGAGCCTTTGCATTGACTTAACATGGAAATCACTCGCTTCAGACGCTCTATTCGCGTTTGGTGTGAACGCAGCATAAGACCTTCGTTCATCTTCAGAACACAAAAGGAAGATATTTCTGATGAAATCCGAGAGCTCTCTGACCCCTCCATAGACAGCTGTTTAATGAACACTTTCAAGGTCCAGAAAGGTAAAGACATTGTTAAAATAGTCCATGTGACTTCAGCGGTTCAACCTTAATGTTATGAAGCCACGAGAATACTCCTACGCTGTTGTTGTAATAAATACTACGCCAGAACACCGGCTCGCCATTGGCCGAAGCTGTTCACATGAACACCACTTTTATTCAAAGTGGCTTACAAATGAGGAAAATCCCAAGCAAATTGTCATAAAACACATGCAATTTGTCATGCAAAATCCATTTTGTTAACATTAATACAAATATTTAAAGGTATTTTTATCATTCAGAAGTTTGAAGATTTTTAAAATATTTAAAAAAATTACATGATGCACTTTAAAGGTGCAGTGTTTGAATTTTAGCGGCATCTAGTGGTGAGGTTGTGAATTGCACCCGTCCACCGCTCACCCCTCCCTTTCAAAGCACATAGAGAAGCTACGGTGGCCGTCGCAGGACAAACATGTCGTCGTCTAAGAGACAGCAGAGAGTGACTAGCGCTCTGTAGAGAAGTTTGTCCATTTACTGGCTACTGTAGAAACATGGCGGCACAAAATGGCGGCTTCACTGTAAGGAGACCTGCAGTGTGTGGAGATAGAAACGGCTCATTCTAAGGTAATAAAATACCCTGAAAATTCTAAATATTGATCAAAAAATATTAATGAACTAAAATATATTACATTGGTTTTCCTGGAAGGGTTTACATTTTAGGCTTCGGTCACTTTTGACCTTGAAGAAGCCAAATGTGACCCCTAAACGAACAGGCCCAGCAGGTTAAATGTACCTTCATAAAACCTGCAGATACCCTGGTGTGTTCTCTCTGCCCTTTATTGGATTATTGCCGGTTTAGATTAAACTTTGTGTTGGAATTATCTTCTTCCGAATCTTCTTCTGTCTGTTTGCTACGCACACACCCACGAGTGTGAGTATTTTTATCAGGAGAAACATCTGAGAACTTATGCAAATGGCTCCATGTGTTCTTAAAACTGAATTTCATTGCTGTCTTGATCTCATTTCCTATGGCTAAATAAAGTTTCGGCTGGGAAAAATCTCTTTTGCAAAAGTCTGACTACAGCTAATTTATTTCAAAAGGGATCATGGGACAATAATTTTTTTATTCCAATGTAAAATTTGCCAAAAAAGACTAGTATGTTGTGGATGTTTATAGTGCTGGGCGGTATGAACAATAATTTATATTGCGGTATTTTTCTAAATTATACCGGTTTTGTGGTATATGACGGTATATTTTTTTCCCTATGCATGACCGGACATGTTAACCACATTTTCTACTGATTGAGAGGAAACACTGCAGTAGATTGACTAGAATGCCCTGTTTTACTGTCATGATGAGTGAATATTGTGAAAAAATTCCACACTAGAGTTAATACAGGTTTAAAGCCCCACAAAATGAAGCTGTGGGGAGACAACAACCAATAAAACACACTCATTACAGACACATGAATATTAAAATATGACCACAGAGAGTTGAGGCCACCTTAAGCATTTAAAAAAATCTAACCCTATATAACAACAAACTACCGAAACTAGGGAGAAACACGGAAGAACATTTAAGGATATTTTCTACAGTGTCTGAACAAATGACACACTTCAATTTAACACAGAAAGAATAAAGCAGTTACTTTTTGCCCATTCTTCTTTGAATTGTCAGTCTATTAACTTCCATCATTGTCTTCTGTGTGTCAGAATAACCCATCGTGTCATCGCGGTCGTGATCAGACGTACGGCTGTAGTATCAGTGTCCTTGTTTGCACATATATTTAATTTGAAGAAGACGTGATGAAATATGGGCGCATACACGCTGCTGGTTCATGTTTACAGAAACATGGAAATCATGGAGGGGTCTGAAATTGTCATCGTAGGTGCATGTCCACTGTGAGAGACATAATCTAAAAAAAAAATCCAGGAATCACAATATATGATTTTTTAACTATTTGAACACCTGTCTATCAGCTAGAATTCTGACCCTCAAAGACCTGTTAGTCTGCCTTTAAAATGTCCACCTCCACTCCATTTATTATCCTAAATTAGATGCACCTGTTTGAGGTCGTTAGCTGCATAAAGACACCTGTCCACCCCATACAATCAGTAAGAATCCAACTACTAACATGGCCAAGACCAAAGAGCTGTGCAAAGACACTAGAGACAAAATTGTACACCTCCACAAGGCTGGAAAGGGCTACGGGGAAATTGCCAAGCAGCTTGGTGAAAAAAGGTCCACTGTTGGAGCAATCATTAGAAAATTTGATTAGATTAGATTAGATTAGATTAGATTCAACTTTATTGTCATTACACAAGTACAGGTACAAGGCAACGAAATGCAGTTTAGGTGTAACCAGAAGTGCAATAGCAGCAAGTGCAGGATATACAATGGTTGCATAAGTGCATGATATACAATGGATGAATAAGTGCAGGACATTATATATATATATATATATATATATATATATATATATATATATATATATATATATATATATATATATATATATATATATATATATATATATATATAGAGAGAGAGAGAGAGAGATATGGTTATTACTATAAACAGAATTTACTGGTGAATATGTACAGTGAATACAGATGGCTATTACTATAAACAGAATTTACTGGTGAATATGTACAGTGAATACAGATGGCTATTACTATAAACAGAATTTTACAGATAGAGGTATACAATATGTTAGGCTAAGATGAGGAATATAGCAGTGGATTAAGGTAGTGCAATGAAGTATGGACAGAAGCTATCCGAAAAAAGTGTAAAGTGCAGTGGAAGTGATTGCATATTACAGTTAGAAGTACGGTTCAAAATGCAAATGTAAACAGTTGGTACTGTGAATACAGTCGGCAGTGCAAATGAGCATAATCCAGTTAAGGTATGGTAGTGCAAGATGCATAAGTAAACAGTTTTTCCAGTAGTGCAAATAACAAGTGAAGGCAGATGTGAGGTAGGAGAGTTGGCAGTATATGAGGGGAGTGGATCAGTGAGGGTTAGAGTTCAATAAAGACACAGCTCTGGGGAAAAAACTGTTCTTTAGTCTGCTGGTCCTGGTCCGGAGTATCCTGAAACGCCTGCCGGAGGGCAGGAGAGAAAACAGTCTGTGGGCCGGGTGAGAGGAGTCCTTGAGGATGCTGCGAGCTCGATGCAGACAGCGTTTCCTCTGGATGTGCTCGATGGCAGGTAGTGGAGTCCCTGTGATGCGCTGGGCAGTTTTCACCACCCACTGCAGTGCCTTGCGCTCCGCAACAGAGCAGCTCCCATACCATACTGCCACACAGTTGGTCAGGATGCTTTCTATTGCGCAGCGATAGAAGTTCACCAGGATAGCCGAGGAGAACTGATTCTTCCTCAGTGTCCTCAGGAAGAAGAGGCGCTGGTGAGCCTTCTTGACCAGGCTGGAGGTGTTGGTTGTCCACGACATGTCCACCGAGATGTGGATCCCCAGGAACTTGAAACTGGAGACACGCTCAACAGCCATTCCATTGATGTGGATGGTGTCGTGTGTGCCTCTTGACTCTTTCCTAAAGTCCACGATGAGCTCCTTCGTTTTGGTGGTGTTGAGGAGCAGGTTATTATCAGCGCACCATGTGGCCAGGTGCTGGATCTCCTCCGTATAGGCGGTCTCATCATTGTTGCTGATGAGCCCAATCACCGTAGTGTCGTCCACAAACTTGACGATGGAATTAGATCCATACACAGGCTTGCAGTCGGAGGTGAAGAGGGAGTAGAGAAACGGACTTAGCACACAGCCCTGTGGTACACCAGTGTTAAGTGTGATGGACGTGGAGCAGGTGAATCCTGATCGAACATTCTGGGGTCTGTCAGTTAGGAAGTCCAAAATCCAGTTACACATTGAGGTGTTGATGCCCAGGTCTCCAAGTTTGGGTATTAACTTGGTTGGGATGACAGTGTTGAATGCTGAGCTGAAGTCAACAAACAGCATGCGTGCATAAGTGTTCTTATGGTCCAGATGGGTGAGCACAGAGTGCAGTGCCATGGAAACTGCATCCTCTGTGCTCCTATTGCTGCGGTAGGCAAACTGGTGTGAGTCCAATGTGGATGGTAGAGAGTCTTTTAGGTGTTCCTGGACCAGCCGCTCAAAGCACTTCATAACGATGGGTGTGAGTGCTACAGGGCGGTAGTCATTAGGGCACCTCGGGCTAGAGTGTTTCGGCACTGGCACAATGGAAGTGCGTTTAAAGCATGTAGGTCCTGCTTGGGCAAGAGACAGGTTGAAAATGTCTGTAAAAACCCCAGCGAGCTGCTTCGCACATGCCCTGAGAACACGTCCAGGGATGTTGTCTGGTCCAGCAGCCTTGTGATCCGGCTCAGTGCCTTGCAGACATCTGTGGAGGAGAGTGTGATTGGTGGGTAGTCAGCTGAGGGTTTTATCCTGGTGGCAGTTTCTCTGTTGTCTCTTTCAAAGCGAGCATAAAAGTAATTTAGCTTGTTTAGGAAGTTGACATCAGTGGCTGCGGGGGTGGAGTGGGTCGGTTTGTAGTCACTGATGGCCTGAATGCCCTACCACATGCGTCGAGGGTCAGAGTTGGAAAAGTGTCCCTCTATCTTTAGCTTGTAGCAGTGCTTGGCCTTTTTGATGCCCCTCTTTAGGTTTGCTCTGGATGTGCTGTAGGCTTGTGCATCTCCTGATCTGAAGGCAGTGTTGCGTGACTTCAACAGTCGCACTTCCTTGTTCATCCAAGGCTTCTGATTTGGGTATGTGGTGATCTGTTTCTGGGTTGTAACACTGTCAATGGTGGTATTGATATGATCCAATACAGTGGAGGTGTAGGAGTCAATGTCCGTGTGAGCGCCACTGGTGGCCTGAGAAGCAAACATACTCCAGTCTGTGTGTAGAAACCTTTCCTGGAGTGTGGAGTCTGCCCCCGCAGGCCACACCTTGATGGTCTTCACTGATGGCTTCACGCGGTTGATGAGGGGTGCATATTTGGGGGTGAGGAACAAAGAAAGGTGATCTGACTGTCCCAGGTGGGGGAGGGGTGTTGCAACGTAAGCTCCAGCCATGTTTGTGTAAACATGATCTAAGGTTTTGATTCCTCTGGTGTGGCAGGAAACATGCTGGTGAAACTTGGGTAGCACTGACTTTAAGTTTGAGTGATTAAAGTCACCTGCAACAATAAATGCAGCTTCCGGGTGATCAGTCTGTTGTTTACTGATGGCTGCGTGAAGTTATTTCATAGCAAGCTGGCATCAGCATCCGGGGGAATATAGGCTGCAGTTATAATGGTGGAAGTGAACTCCCGCGGTAGATAAAACGGTCTACATTTAACCATGAGAAACTCAAGGTTAGCTGAACAATGACTCCCAACAATAGCAGAGTTTGTGCACCAAGCTTTGTTAATGTAAATGCACAATCCACTACCTCTGGTCTTACCGGAGCCATCTAATGTTCTATTCGCCCGGAGTGTGTGGCGTCCCGCTAGCTCAATAGCGGTGTCCGGTATTCCGCTGTTTAACCAGGTTTCCGTGAAGATTAGGACTTTACAGTTCAAAAGTTTCTTGCTGTGTGTGATGCTAAGTCGAATCTCCTCCATTTTGTTCACTAGCGACCGTACATTGGCAAGGAAAATGCTGGGTAAAGAGAGCCGGTGTGGTGTTAGCCTTAACTTAGCTCTTAGTCCTCCGTGCTTCCCCCGCCTTTGTTTACGATCTCGACACTGCCTGCGAGCACTTCCGCCCGGCCGGGTAGAGTGCATAGCCTCGGGTGTCCTAGCGATCTCAGGAAGGAGTTGAAGATTGTCCATAAAACTGTCGGAAATTCGGGTTCGGGTGTACGATGTAAAGGCACAACTGTTCTGCATGAACAGACCCAAGATGAGCAAGAAAATTACCGCAAAATTGCAGAATCTGGAGAGACCCAGAGCCTTGCGATGTACTCGCGCCGCCATCTTGGGTGTATTAAGTAACCTTGGAAGAAGCTAAACATGACTGTCAATCTCCCTCGGACTGAGGCTCCATGCAAGTCTAGAAATGCATCCAAATGACAGCGAAGCGCAACCGTACGGTGCTCTGCAGGGGTCTAAATTCGGATTCGGACGGCAATTAAATGACCACATGACCTGGTGTTTGTCTAAAATTTTTACGCGGGTGATGGGAGATAAAAACGGCAATAAAATCACTGACCATCCCCAGTAAATGATGACAATGCCTTCCGACCTCACAAGAAACAATTACCGGGGTTTCAGCAACTCCTTCACCACTAACGGAGCGAGCTGGAAAATCAAACTTTTCCCGGGACACAACATCATGGCCACCAACAAAACTCAGCAAAGATTGTTCTTTATCCGGCTTTAACTTCTGGATATTCAGCAGCGGTGCCACAATGGACCGAATGGCTTCACTCGCATCTTTCTCCGCCACCATTACTGAACTACAACTCAAACTAGCGCACGACATCAACGTCCTCGTTCTCAGCCACTCCCTCTGTTCGCTGATTGGACCAGTTCAAATTTGTTTGGAGAAAACCTAAGAATATACCGCAGTCCCAGACGGAGAACTGAAGGAAAATGAAAATTGAGCGGAAGTACGTAGGAGGGCGGAGCAAGGCTATAGACGGTTTCAACGGCAACAACATAAACAAACGTTACTGTGCATGCACGCTTTTGTGGCCCAAACTTAACTTCCGGTAGTCGTCCGCAAAGAATCAACAACAACATCTTTCATTTTAATTGGGCAGCATTATCTTAATTTACATGTTTTTATTGTTTCAGCATGTTTATTATAAATAATCTCCCATTTCTGTCTGCAATATAGAGTGGGGGAAACGCCCTCCTTAAAGGGTTAGTTCACCCAAAAAAAACGTAAG
Organism: Romanogobio albipinnatus; assembly: GCA_023566225.1. Taxonomy (NCBI): domain Eukaryota; kingdom Metazoa; phylum Chordata; class Actinopteri; order Cypriniformes; family Gobionidae; genus Romanogobio; species Romanogobio albipinnatus. Next base: position 41,147,555 of record CM042261.1, on the reverse strand, counting down.
ACCGTAGAGAAGAAGAGAAATATCTTAATTTGTGTTCCGAAGATGAACGAAGGTCTTACAGGTTTGGAGCGACATGAGGGAGAGTAATAATGACAGAATTACAATTTTTGGGTGAACTAATAACCCTTTAAGGACTGTGTAATGCTGTTTTCTGTACTATAAATGCTTGCGCGCTCGCCTTCAATCATGCAATGCATCGGAATAACGTTTCTTTGTTTCATAACATAAGATTAATGTTGGGAAAGTTAACTTGTAGATAAAGTTCCCTATTTGAGATTGATTGTATATGAATGCATCACAAAAAATCCCGTGCTCTATTGCCATTAATAGAGGACAAAGCGAAAGTTGTTTTGCACTCCGTGATAAAGGCACATTTAAATATTTTGCGGGAAACATAAATCCGATCAGTTATCCAGATGGCGGCCACTTGATGTGAACAAATGTAAACTCGCCTGATTGACTGATGATCACAGTGATCGCATGTTAATGCCAGGTGTAAACGCAGCCAGAATAAGTTCCTCTAGAGTAGATTATTTCTGATAACAAGCAAAATAAATAACAAGTAAATTACATCAGACATACAGTCTAAATTACATTAGACGCTGCTCTCGTATGCTGGATATTTATGAAGCATTTAAGGCTTTTTGGTGAGTCACACACTGTTTTTGCGCTGGTGTCATATTCTCTCTGCTTGATCGTTAATATTTATATCATGTTATCAAAGAATAGTACGTCAAAAATGTGTTTCTACTGAGTAGTGCGCCATACTATCCCCTTGCCAGACCGATAAACAAACACAGACCGGAAGTTAACTTCGGGCCAGGTGCGTAACCGTGGCAACGTGCGTGCGTCCGATGAAACCGTCTATACCGGTTTTGCCGTATAATCAAAATTCATATCATAACAAAAATAAACACTGGTATTCGATATGAACACACTAGATGTTTAGCAGGTGTTCTGACTGACGGCTGCAGTTTTGTTTCCACAACATGATTTTTAGATTAATTTTTTGGCTCTTCGTTGAGCCGCATTTTATTTTGATGTTGTTTTGCGTCGTAAAGCTCATTGGTTTGTTTCACCGTCCATCACTTCTGTTTCAGGGGACGGCATGTAAATCAAAGTGAGTTTGTCTGTACTTCTCCAAAACCCGAGGTCTGGATTCAGACCAGTGTCTGTTTCCCATTACATGTATTGAATCACCCTAGTTTTGAAATACTACTTTTGGACGTTGTGTGGTGAATGACACGTGAATTAATCATTCACGGTATTGGGGGGGGGGTCTGTCAGTTGACCGGTTGTGCGGGAGTTTAGGAGTGGAAAGCTCGCTGGGATTAGTCCGAAGTGATTCACTAAAACATTCCTCTGCGTAATATCTTCCACCCATCTTTGAAAGTGTCTGGAATGCTCTTTACTGTGTGTTCAGGCGTTTAGGGGTTTGAAGGAGTGTGTATCCTTTCTTCAGGTGATCTGGTGTCTTTGACTCGCTGTGGTTCAGACCAAAGTAGATCAGAGAACACATGTCTGCATTTCAACGCCAAGGAAAGTATGAGGTGCATACTTAAACATAATAGTCCATTTTCTTGCCCTAGTTTCTATAAGTTTGGCATCACTAGTGACACCTAGCCTTGCTATCATTGCCTAAATAGGCAGCTTCCTTCATAATTGTATTGTAATCTCAGAATTGATGTGGAACGATCTGTCTGGGCAGCAAATCTTGCGTGAAACACACTCGACTCGACTCGTAATGGACTTCTGTAGAATTTGGCTTTATTGTGTTTCTAAGAGAACGTCTTGTGACTTAAAATTATTCGTTTAGCAGATGCTTTTATTCAAAATGGCTTACAAATGAGGAAAATCACAAGCAATCTGTCATGCAAAAGTCCATTTATAAAATTATTTTTGAAAGAAGTCTCTTCTGCGCCTCAAACACTGCATTTATTTGATCAAAAATACAGTAAAAATCGTGAAATATTATTTATATTTAAATCAGCTATTTTCTATGTGAATATATAGTGAACTGTCCTGTGATCAAAGCTGAAATTATCATCATTACTTCAGTCTTCAGAGGCACATGATCCTTCACAAATCATTCTCATATGAGGATTTGAGCTCTAGAAACATTTCACATTTGATCAATGTTCAAAATAGGGGGATATAGCCTCAAAATTGTATCACGATATTTCAAGAATATTTGCGATAATGATATTTATGATGATTGAAAGTTTTATTGGTGATTGCAGGAAGCAGCATTTATAGTGAAGGGCATTTTCCATCCTTTTCCAATGAGCTCCTGTCATTGATGAGAGAATACCTCATTCCAAGTGTAAATGTACTGTCATAGGGCGGCAGCATCACAGTCACAGAGAGGTAAAAAAGTGGCCTTGGTACAAGTTTTCTTCAGTGTTTTCCTAAGCCCAAACCGCTCCTGCCACAGTTCGGTTGCCATGGAAACCCTATTGGAAGTTCGGTGGTGTTTCCATCCAGACTCCCTTTCATGATTTGAAACAATGTTTTCCACTAATGATGGTCATATAGAAAAGTGCTAACAGGGTTGTGTTTCAATTGATTTCTTTGTGGTTCGCCACACTATAAAGTTACAGCAGCATTAGCATGTCCCCTACTGTAAACAGCTGAAACTGCAGTCCTGGTTTACATGCCGTTTTTTATTTTGACAGGGTAGCATAGACGTTTCCAATAGCAAAAATGACATACGATAAATCTGAACTCACCAGCCGCAACATTAAAAGAGCTGTGGTAATGTGGGTGCAAAGTAACTATGTGTCCAGTTTGCTTCGAGTTGTACAGCTAGCATCCTTGTCTTCATTTGCCTGAAAGCTTACGGGATTATTGGTCATTCAGTAACTCTTGGAGATCCTGCTGGAATGTCCGTCCAGCTGTGCGTGTGTGTGTGTGTGTGTGTGTGTGTGTGTGTGTGTGTGTGTGTGTGTGTGAAAGCGATTCGCTGAACTGTTGGAGTGAATTTGTGTCAGTGACTCAAAGCTGTCCTTGGATAACCTCCACCAGCATTATAACCTTCTTCAAAGACTTCAAATAACTCTAGTGAAAGAGACAAAGACAATGAGGTCAATATATACACTGGACCCAGCTAACAGGGAACGTTCTCACAACGCTCTCTCAATGTTATGAGCAAATATTATCCCAGGAACTTTAATAGAAAGTTTGTTCAAAGCTGTATGGTCTTTAATAATGTTTTTAAAACTTGAACATCCAACTAAAACGTTTCAGTTTTTGTGTTCATCTATTTTAAATGTTACTGCTTGTTTCGGGATGTTAAAACATTTAAAAAACTGGATGTTTGAGTGTTCATAGAACATTCTGAAATAACATTTTCATAACTAAATTGGAATGTTCTTAACTTTAATGTTTATCCTTATTTTATCAGTGTTATGATAGTAGCCAAAAGTTTTGTGGCGCCTGCGTTTACTTTAATGCCATCCCGTTCTTAATCCGTTGGGTTTAACATGGAGTTGCAGCTCTAGCAGCTTCAGCTCTTCTGGGAAGGCTTTCCACAAGGTTTAGGAGTGTGTTTATGGGGATTCTTCTAGAAGCGCATTTGTGAGGTCAGGCGCTGATGTTGGACGAGAAGGCCTGGCTCTCAGTCTCCGCTCTAATTCATCCCAAAGGTGTTCTATCGGGTTGAGGACTCAAGTTCCTCCACACCAAACTCGCTCATCTGTGTCTTTATGGAGCAACGCTTTGTGCACTGGTCAGTCATGCTGGGACAGGAAGGTGCCGTCCCCAAACTGTTCCCACAAAGTTGGGAGCATGAAATTGTCCAAAATGTCTTGGTGTGCTGAAGAATTAAGTGTTCCTTTCACTGGAACTAAGGGGCCAAGCCCAACCTCTGAAAAACAACCCCACCCCATAATCCCCCCCCTCCACCAAACTTTACACTTGGCACAATGCAGCCAGGCAAGTCCCGTTCTCCTGGCGACCGCCAAACCCAGACTCGCCCATGGGATTGCCAGACGTGATCGGTCACTCCAGAGAACACGTCTCACTGCTCTAGAGTCCAGTGGCGGCGCGCTTTACCCCACTGCATCCCACGCTTTGCATTGCACTTGATGTAAGGCTTGGATGAGCTGCTCGGCCATGGAAACCCATTCCATGAAGCTCTACACACTGTTCTTGAGCTCATCTGAAGGCCACAGAAGTTTGGAGGTCTGGAGCTGTTGACTCTGCAGAAAGTTGGTGACTTCTGTGACCCTCAGCATGCGCTGACCCCGCTCTGTGATTTTACTTCGTGGCTGAGTTGCTGTTGTTCCCAATCGCTTCCACTTTGTTATAACACCACTAACAGTTGAGCGTGGAATATTGAGTCGTGAGGAAATGTCCCGAATGGGCTTATTGCACAGGTGGCCACCGATCACGCTTGAGTTCTCTGAGCTCCTGAGAGCGGCCCATTCTCTCACTAATGTGTGTAGAAGCGTCTGCAGGCCTAGTGCTTGATTTATACACCTGTGGCCATGAAGGGATTGGACACCTGAATTCAATATAGTGTATATGTGTCCCGACAGACCTTTTAACACAGAATACCACTGAAAACCAATCACAATCATGTGTTTAATAGCAGTCATTGTAGTAATTAGCCAGTTTGTGTGTGTTGTTTTTGTTGATCAGGACGGTAGATCAGCGTTACACGTCGCCGCAGCTCACTCCAAAGACGAAATCGTCAAACTACTGGCAAGAAAAACGGATCCGAATTTACCAGCAGGGGTAAGATGTTCAGTTTACCCATCTTCATGTGATCACTTTCAACCCACACTGGCATATCTGTGCCTCTCGGTGTGGGGAAATACAAACAAATTCATACAAACATTAGTAATAGTTTAATCTTTGCATGCATTCGTTATTTAAATGCATAAAAATTATTTCTCTGTATGTTTGTATTTTTTATCCAGTACAAATATCTTAACATCTTAAATCAGATATAGTATAAAGTCTTGTTTTCTGATAAATGTATAAAACACTAAAAAAATAACTGTTAGCGGGGTCCGAAAAATTAACTTAATTTAATAAGATTATTTTTCTGACCCCACTGACAGATAATAACTAAAGTCAAGAAAACAAGTCTTAATATCTTAAAGGGTTAGTTCACCCAAAATTGAAAATTCTGTCAGTAATTACTCACCCTCATGTTGTTCCAACCATGTAAGACCTTCGTTCATCTTCGGAACATAATTTAGTATATTTTTGATGAAATCTGAGAGCTGTCTCACTCCTCCATAGGCTTTCAGAGGGAATGAAACTTGATGGCCCAGAATAGCAAGTAAAAACGTCATTTAAGGAGTCCAAATGACTACAGTGGCTCTGTATTAAGTCTATCATGCGACGAAAATACTTTTTGAGCGGAAAAACAACAAAAATAACGACTTTATCCCACTATTTATCCCACTATATACTCTCTGACGAGAGTTTGCGGGAGTGCCACGACGCATGCGCAAGTTCTCGCGCATGCGTCGTGGCACTCCCGCGAACTATATACTCTCTGACGAGAGTTCGCAGGAGTGCCGCGCATGCGTCGTGGCACTCCCGCGAACTCTCGTCAGAGGCTCAAATTGAACAATAATAGTGGGATAAAGTCGTTATTTTTGTTGTTTTTCCGCTCAAAAAAGTATTTTCGTCGCATGATAGACTTAATACAGAGCCACTGTAGTCATTTGGACTCCTTAAATGACGTTTTTACTTGCTATTCTGGGCCATCAAGTTTCATTCCCTCTGAAAGCCTATGGAGGAGTGAGACAGCTCTCAGATTTCATCAAAAATATACTAAATTATGTTCCGAAGATGAACGAAGGTCTTACATGGTTGGAACAACATGAGGGTGAGTAATTACTGACAGAATTTTCAATTTTGGGTGAACTAACCCTTTAAGTAATTTTCCATCTAAAGTAAATGTGTCTTAATTTAAGAATGGTTAGATACTTATACTGAAAAACAAGGCAAAGATAGTAAGAAAATAATTTTTGCTGAAAACATTAACCATTTCTTACACATTTCTTAAAGTTGCACCTTTTTTAATAATGTAAATGACATTGTATTGTGGTAATACAGTCTTTAATGTGATTATTCACTGACCTCTGAATGCGTGATCTTGACCAACAACACGTTTCAGAAAACATTTCCTGTTTGTATAGGAAATGGGCACAACTCCTCAAAACCGCTGATTGTGTTTACAGTCTCCGCTTGAGTGTTTATGTTACAGTATGGCAGTTTTACAGTAACACAAAAAGGCTCCTTTTTTTAACATGAGCCAAAAATGAAAATACTTCTTATTTACCTTTTATTTCAACATTTACTAATACATTATTATAATTAAAAGTTATAGTGTCTGTTACATTATTTCATGGACTTGCGCTAACATTTAACAAACATTAATAAATATGGTAACAAATGTATGGCTCATTTTAGTTAATATTAACCAATTTGACCTTATTGTAAGTTGTTAATGGTTCTTTAAAATGTTTCCATTGATTTGTAAAATTTAGTCTTTTAACAAAAATATTTTTCGCAAGAAACATCCCAATGGTCTATCAATTGTTTCTATAGCACTTAATGTTTTTATTAAAACCATTTGTGTATGAAGTTTACATGCTACACATTGTACTTAAACTTAAAAGAATACCATGATATTAACATGTCCAAAAAGTATGATATGATTGCACAGTATTTTGTTATTCTCACACTGATGTCATTTAACTCTTGTTCACGTCCAGCCCAGTGATCAGTTGCCCCTGCATTACGCAGCGTCTCGACCGACCGGTGGACTCGGAGTCGTGCAAACGCTGCTCAAGTTCAGCAGCAAAGACGCTCGTCTGACACCAGACAAGGTACAAATACTTTTGTGTCCTTCGCCGGTAGCCTTTTAGCGGGCTCCTCCCCTAGTGGGCGGTGTCATGTTTCATATTACAACATCTACTGAATCAAATCTTTTTCTGAGCTTGACAAAACACTTGTCTGAGTGTTTGTCTTGTTGGAAAGGTCTGAGACTGTTTTCCTGTTCATCCAGGATGGCTACCTTCCGCTGCTGCTGGCTGTCGAAGCTGGGAATGTTGGGATTGTACGGGAACTCGTCTCCAGCCAATCAGAGCCTCAGCTCAGAGCTGTGAAGACAGTAAGCAACACATAACTTTTCAAACCTGAGGATTGCATTCATACGATCATTATTAGGGCCTGAGCACCGATGGTGTGAGTTGCTCAGTCTATTCTTCTTCTTCTCCGAAATGAATCACAATTTTGAGGGCCTAAACATGCTAGAAAACTCATGAACCTTTGCACACATGTCAGAAGTGCTGAAAATGTACATCTGATATGGGTTTCAGAATTAGGCGTGGCAAAATGGCTCCATCGCGCCACCTACAAAATTTAAATTGTCGTATACGAGCTGCGGTAGGTCTATATCTGTGGACTCAGATTAGCAGCAGTCAGTATGACTGTCTGTGACACGGGACATCAATGAATAAAAAGATTTTAAAAAATTTATATTATAAGAGTTATTATTACTTATATTGATTTTGTTAATAACTTGACAGCACTTAAATGTGTATTCTTACAAATTAAAGAACAATATTTGTGGGATAAGTGGATTTTTGAAGGGGAAAGTTAAAGATATTTAACCTTACAGATTAAAACATCAATAACAAAATATAGCTGCAAGCAGCCATTATGGGGGCCAAGCGCAAAGAAGAAGACGAGACGTGCCAAAATGGCTGGCAATGTCAGATCAACTGCAGCAATGAGCAATTAAAGACCTATTAAGGTGATTTTAGGCAAATATACGATAAATACGAACAATAATAATGATTTAATGATTTATCACTTTCAACCAATAGGTGGCACGGTTACGAAATTGATATGGTGTGGTCAGAATAAGGGAACAATGAGACATGCAAAGATTGGTGTCAATATATCAAAGCAGGGTGTCAATATAGTGCCAATATGTCATTGCAGAGATATAGCCTCAAGATGCCTTTTCATGATAAGTATGGACCACATGGCTGTTTTGAAACCTTTTAAGTACTTTAAAGGCATGGTGCTGATGGCACATACCAAGTTTCGTTTCACCTGACTTTGATTGGATTTTACACCCCCTTACTATCAATATTTTGACATTTGGGCATTAGCGAATAGCTATCGACCTATGTTTTCGAACTTCTGACGCTGGTTTCGTCTCGATCGGACTAGCGGTTTCGAAGATATCAGCTAACGTTTTTTAAGCGCTAAATTGCAACGCTACACAAACCAGACCGAAACCTAACAAATCTGGTATTGTTGGACTCGGCAAGGATTCAGGAGACAAAAAAAGTGACTCCCATGAAAATAAGTAAATCTCACCCAGAGTTATAAGTATTTGAAAAAAAAAATTCTCCACTAGGTGGCGCTGTTTCGAAACTTCTCAGGCTCCTTCAGGGCATCGTGCTGATGACCCATACTGAGTTTCGTAATAATCCGCTCATGCAGTCATAAAATACAGCATTTTAGCACATAATTCAAAATGGCCGACAGCCAAAATGGCCGATATGGTGAAATTTAATATCAGACGATTCGGCATGCCGTCCTGAATCTAACAAGACCATGATGATTTTTCAAGACCATAATGATTTTTGGACAAACGGTTCAAAAGTTATAAGCAAAAACAGCCATTTTTTGTATCTCCGAACCAGTAGGTGGTGCTGCGCCGAAACACTGCATGTTGCCTCAGGTCATGCTTGTGATGACATGTACCAAGTTTGGTTTGAATACGATAAAGCGTTGCGGAGATATTGCCTTAAGTGTGTTATTGCAACCGCTACATAAAATTTGTTCGCGCGTTTATCAAAAACGGTTTGACGAATCAACTTGATTTGCAGATTTTTTGTCAGCATGGTCTGAAGATGATCTGGTTCCATTTTCGTGCAAATCGGATGAACCGTCTAGGACGAGTTCGTAAAAGTAGGTTTTTCGGAAAATTCAAAATGGCGGGAAAATTATCATGACGGAAAATGACGTGCAGTCGAATTGGCTTGAGCCAAGGAATCAGAATTTTGTTTCTAGCCCTTATGGTTCAAATGTTATTAGCATAAACATGAGTGCAAGTTTGGACAGGTGGTGGCGCTAGAGGGATTGAGTTAGAGACTCCAAATTTGCTATGTTGACACTTCAGACTGTCCTCTATGAGTGTGCCAAATTTCATAACTTTTTACCATACGATTCCATGGGCTGCCATAGACTTTGTGGCGGAAGAAGAAGATGAATAATAATAATAAGAACGGGAACGGTTTCAATAGGTGCCTTCGCACCTTAGGTGCTTGGCCCCTAACTAGGGAATCAACAAAATGCAAGAATGATTCTACATTAATTTAGCGTAAGTGGCGATCGATAGTGGATAATAATATATCATATAGCCTAATGTATAATACGGTAAAAACTGACGGTAAGAATGTTGCGCTGTTGACGCTCGCGCAGCCTCTCGAGGAGAAATCAATGTTACTGAATGATTCAGTGTTTGAATGAATCGTTTGTATCAAAGATTCAATGACCTATTCATAAACGACTGCCTCATTCCTGAACGAATCAGCCGTTTGAACGAATCGACTCAATGACTCACTCATTAAAACGGTCACCTGCTGCCACCTACTGGCGTTGTAGTTTCATGTTTAAACATTCTTTCCAACATTTCTTATTTGTATATTCAAAAATATTTAAAACAATCTCATAACATTTTTTAATGCAGTTGTAATTTTTCAGTGTAAAATTATTTAATTTGATCTGTAACAGCCCTACAGTGTCTTATTATTCTAATTTAATTTATAGATCAAATTTAAGAATATAAACTGAAAGCTTAAGCATAGCCTAATATTTAATAAGATTATGGGAAAAAATGCCCTTTATAAAAGGTAAAAATGTCAAAGATATGCAGATTTAAATATGTCAAAGCTGATTGAACACTATTGAGAATATTTCTTCAGAATAAATTATATTTACAACACACACACACACACACACACACACACACACACACAAAAACCTGGACAAGCACGTGAACAGGCTTAATGTTGAGGAGAAGAAAAAAGTTGCTGGTAAACTCACTGTGGCAGGTGGTCAAAAAAGTTAATTTCAGGCCCTGCATACGAATATGAAATTTGGTAGACACATGTAAAAGCCCAATACCTACAAAAAAGACCCTGGGTGCAAAACCAACAGGAAGTGAGATATTTTGAGTTTTCGACACACACGAATCCCGGAAATCCTGTAGAATTCAACCAGTCAAATGATGACGAAACTCCCAAAGTTGCCCATTTTGTGTGCCTGATGCATCAGACATTCAGCCAATGATCCGAGAGCGTGACGTCTGGGACTAATATGCAGGAAGCCTCTTTGTTGTCATGTGACACTACTTTTTTGGGGGGGGGTTGAAAATAGTATAAAAGGTTTTCAAAAACCCATAGAAATGCAAAACAAATGTGCATGTGCGTTTTTAAACTATATTTTTAAAAGATGTTGCACATCCTCATTTGTCGCTGACCCGAACATCAAATCCGGAATCAAATGAGCTTGTTTTGAAACAATATGACCCAATTTTGCATTCCAGCATGAATTATATGAATGCATCTGGTTTGTGTTGTGATGGTTGAATTGTGTTTCCAGGCGAACGGAGACACGGCGCTTCACATCTGCTGCAGACGGAAAGACGTTGAGATGGCCAAAGTCCTGGTGGAGTTTGGTGCGAATCCGGACACTCAGAATGTAAGGAGGCCACATAAACACAAACACACACACACACACACACACACACAGAGAGAACAAGCAAAACACATGCAAGCGGCTTGATTTCTCCTGTTCTTTGAGTCGCTGTCCTGTTGCATCAACCAACTTCTGTTGCGCTTCGATTGGTGTACCAATCATGAACATTGAGGGAAAACAGGAATCGTGATACAGATAATTATTTAACTTCAAAATAAACATATGCATAAGACAAACTTTGAGATTGATTTGAGAAAGCCTAGTCTGGATGTAGATATAAAAGCTTGAAACGTATATATTATCTGCTGGTGATGAATTATGACAGTGCTTTATTTATAGTAATTTATAATACATTGCCGATTGTGTATATTTGGATATTTGCATATTTTATATCCCTCGTCTTTTTGAATGAGCAGCTGGGAGAAGAAAAGCAAAGCCATTTAAAAATGTTGTGGTGGTTTATTATTAAAAGGGAAAGAACAAGAACATTATTTAACACATTCAAAATATATCAACACATTAATCTGTTTATTACCGCTCTTTAAACACATTATTATTGTATTCGCAAACTCCAGTATTGGTCAACTTCTAATTCGTATGCATTGATACTGTATATTGATACATAAACCATTTTCAATAGACCTACATGTTGAAGTATTTTAAGCTTGCAATTCCCATGTTTTGCTAAACAATATTTATTCCTAATAATATTGCTACTTATATCCTCCTGGGACCCAGAACATTTTTTTTTTTAATTGAATATTTTTTCATGTCATTTACATTGTTTAGAGCATAAGAAACAAATTAAACTCATTATATTTTATTCATATATTATTATATGTCCTCTGTAGTTGACACCAGGACTGTTTAAAAAATAAAATGACATGAAATTGCATGTATAAGCAAAAACAATAGGATTTATTTTTAATTTGCCAATCAACTTTTAGGTTTCAGGATTTTTTTAACCTAACTTTGTTTAAAGATGATTCTGAGCTATGTTATGAAAGATATAACGGAATGAATTGATTTTACTTTATGCAATATGTGGGTAAAATGGCCATATTTGGATTTCCCCATTCAATGCAATGTATCTATACACTGCATCTAATTTGCATATTAATGTGTTCTTGGTGCAACATGTAATGAAAATAGAAGTGTAATAATGGGAGTAATAATTGGCAACATTTTCATAATATCATCTAATATTTCATAGGAATATTGATATATCATTTCTTTCCCTATTCACGTGTTGTGTCTCCAAAATGCCGGATAAACATGACTTAACTCCTGGCGTCCACTACAGTGGACATTTATGAAATCAATGTTTTATAACAGAAAGTCATATTTTGATTAGAAACCCCATACCATTTTCCTGAGATGTTGATTTATAACAAACAATTTAAAAATGAATCCGATTTAAATTATAATGACAAAATATGATCATATTTCCATAAGAGTGCTAAACAATATTGTCAGCCGTTTTTAAAGACCAAGAAGAAGTTGTTGTCCCGGTGAAACCTCCAAACATTTGGTATCCCTGCTAAGCTGTGACGTATGATGTCAGAGAAATTCACTAAAATATAAAAAAATACGTCTATTCCTGGGTCCCAGGAGGATATTTCTATATATAACGTGCCCCAACCTTTTTAATGAAAGTAAAAGAATCATGAAGCATGAGATTATGGGTCTGTTCTGTATGGACATACAGTATTAAAAAGTCTTAGATTTCCATTGTAAAATTGAACTCAAAACTCTTTTTCCTTGTTATTATCTGAATCCAGTTCACGTTTGGAGAAGTGGTTTCACATGCTTTTGAATGGAAATGTGTCATTATTTGTGTTTAAGCGGATTGATTGTGTATTGATGTGACTTGAGTGAAGGTAAGTCCAAACTTTTTCCTGTAACTGTATTCCAGTTGCATGTACTTGACTGCATTTCCCAGCACAATTGTACAGTAAATTGACTCAAAATGTGAGCGCCAGGAACAGAATAGAACAGATTTGATCCCACTGGGAGCTTTGGTAAGGAAAGACAAGAGACAATGACAGAAATGTTAATGGATAGAAGTGAGATAATGGATTTTGAGAAAAGAAAAGGCACATTTTGTACCCGAGGGCCTTGTTGACATGATTGCCCCTTTTGATTGCTCACCGATTCTGTCTCCATGTTAATGGTACCCATCAACAGTCTCAAAAACATCCGTGACAATTATCCTGTGTGATTGCTGATCAGTTTAGACACATCCTGTACAGATGACCGATTCCTCTCCAGTGTTATTTTAATGGCTTGCATACTGTTATAGCAATAACGTTTTGTATTACCTCTTATTTTTTTACAGTTTTCACTTTAATTTTAGTTAAATCATGACAACTCCAACAAGACATGGATGGTAGCTACCAGGATGGTAGTTTAACAAACTCTGGGTTACAGGATTAGTTTCGAATTGACAAAACCAAACCAATCTATTCAGGCTTTGATCCTGAGTTTAGGAGTTTAGCTGTGACATCAGTAGTGAACAGCCAATCACACGCTGTGGATCACTTCTCTCTTCTGCAGAATATTACATGATTGAAAAATATTAAGAATTTAAACAAATTTACACAGCTAGAAGAAAAGAGCTGTCTATGAAAGAGGACAACTTTAATAAAAATCTTACTAGTCAATGCAAGTAAAAGTTATGAAGTTAGTTTAGTTGATATATAGAGAGAACTGAACATTTAAGCTCACATGTAGTCATTTAATAGCTTTATTTATTGATTTTAAAGCTTATTTGTATGACCTTTATATAGGCTATTTATATACATGTGCAGTTGATTAAGGGTATAATAATTACATAAATGATATCTAAGTCATTCAAAATTATTATTATTATAAATAAGCATTGTTGAAAGCCAGACGCTTTAGTCTTTAAAAGCCATTTGCTATGTAGTGGACCTTTAATGTGGAGTCGAAACAGGGGGAGTGACTTCATCAGAGGCGTGTCACTTTGCTCACAGCCGACTGGTCCAGTTTCAGTTTGAGATCTTGAATCCAGAACATAAGAGCAGGTTAGCCGTGGAGCGCAAGTTACTATGGAGATGAACACTGCTAAAAGCCAAACCACTTTCATGGTACCTGAAACCCAGGATAGGCACAAACTAAGCTTAAAGGGTAACTAAACCCCAGCTCAGAGCTTAACTCCACCCACTGGCAATATTGGAAAAATGCTGGAAAAGTGGGCAGAGCCCAGCGGAGACAGAGGGGACGAACCGAGGACGGGACTGAGCGGAGGGCGTGCACCTGAGACCCGCAGTGACGGATTGATTGACAGCTGTCAGACTCGTGAGTCACAAAGATGGAGAATGACTGGAGTGACGCCTGTAGCTTTGCAACAGAGCGGCCATTCTCCTCCACCTTCACCTGAAGTGGAGGAGGGTGAATTGTCTGTAGACACAGACTGTTATTTTATTTTTTTATACATTTTTATTTTTTTATTTTTTTATGTGTATTGTTATTGGATAATTCCATCCATCCGTCCGTCCGTTATTGGATAATTCCATCCGTCCGTCCGTCCGTCTGTCCGTCCGTTATTGGATAATTCCATCTGTCCGTCCGTTATTGGATAATTCCATCCGTCCATCCGTCCGTCCGTTATTGGATAATTCCATCCGTCCGTCCGTCCGTTATTGGATAATTCCATCCGTCCGTCCGTTATTGGATAATTCCATCTGTCCGTCCGTTATTGGATAATTCCATCCGTCCATCCGTCCGTCCGTTATTGGATAATTCCATCCGTCCATCCGTCCGTCCGTTATTGGATAATTCCATCCGTCCGTCCATCCATCCGTCCGTCCGTTATTGGATAATTCCATCCGTCCGTCCGTTATTGGATAATTCCATCTGTCCGTCCGTTATTGGATAATTCCATCCGTCCATCCGTCCGTCCGTTATTGGATAATTCCATCCGTCCGTCCGTCCGTCTGTCCGTCCGTTATTGGATAATTCCATCCGTCCGTCCGTCCGTCCGTTATTGGATAATTCCATCCATCCGTCCGTCCGTCCGTTATTGGATAATTCCATCCATCCGTCCGTCCGTCCGTTATTGGATAATTCCATCCATCCGTCCGTCCGTCCGTTATTGGATAATTCCATCCGTCCGTCCGTCCGTTATTGGATAATTCCATCCATCCGTCCGTCCGTCCGTTATTGGATAATTCCATCCATCCATCCATCCATCCATCCGTTATTGGATAATTCCATCCGTCTGTCCGTCCGTCCGTCCGTTATTGGATAATTCCATCCATCCGTCCGTCCGTCCGTTATTGGATAATTCCATCCATCCATCCATCCATCCGTTATTGGATAATTCCATCCGTCTGTCCGTCCGTCCGTCCGTTATTGGATAATTACATCCGTCCGTCTGTCCGTCCGTTATTGGATAATTCCGTCCGTCCGTCTGTCCGTCCGTTATTGGATAATTCCGTCCGTCCGTCTGTCCGTCCGTTATTGGATAATTCCATCCATCCATCCATCCATAAAACAAACCCCGATGTGAATACTTTTGTCATTGATAATTACAGACACTATTGAAAAATGAACTAGCAAAACAGACGGCTGCTTTGATATCTTGTTATACTGATAGTTATAGATAAATACATTGCAATGGATTAGCTAGCTAAAATATATGTGGTGTGTACTTAGCTATTACACAATATTCTCATACCTCTCTCTCAGCACATGCTTTATTTGTATTTTTTTTGCATCCCTCTCTGACCAGCAGTTAAATATAGTCCGCTGTGCAGCGCTTCTCTTCATTTTTAGCGCTAACGTTACCCGTGTGCTCTCCCATTCAAACACCACTCGCGTTGTTTTGGTGAAAGTGCGACTCATTGGTTGGGCGTTACCAATCGGTTCAATGGAGGGGGAGTATTTTTTGTCTGATTTATTATGACAAACTCATATTTGATTAGGAACCAAATTATTGTTACAAAATAAATGAATTCTACATATTTTTCATTTGATCTACTGTGATTTTCATGCTGAAATATTGGGGGGGTTATAACTGATTGATTTGAATATTGGGGGGTTACTACCCACCCCCCCCATAAACTACGCCCCTGGTCTCATGTATGAAAATGATCTTCTGTACACATGATGGGCGGCAATAATATCGCAAAAAAAAACTTGACGTGTACTGACAGCTGCATTATTTAACCGTATTTTCTTCATTACAATGTTAAAGCTTGTGTCAAGCGAGTTTCATTCATAATGAGTTCATACTGTGATTGGGTTCACATCATGTGATTGGGGAACACATTTCTGAGGGCGTGGTGAGCTCGTGCCAGGGGCGTGGGGAGTGGGCCGTCATACGTCACAATGACCCACAACGTCCAATAGGAAAATTCAACTGCAGTAGCCACCGTTCAACCTTAAGAGGGCAGCACTTTTTACACTATATATTATAGAATTAAAACACTTTATACCCAAATGTCAAAACATTTACTTGAATCAATGAGTAAGGAATAATTGACGACGGGCCGTTGAATTATTAGGAAAATAATGCACACCCGAGGTGGTGATGCGGTCACGACGAGAAGCGGAAAAATTATTATTTTTCTAATAATTCAACGCCCTGGAGTCAATTATTCTGCTTATACTACGGTTACCACACCTCAAGACATCGATCCGATGATATATTTAAAGGGATTCGTCCGTTTTTTTGTACTTAAATCGCAATTTGTGAGTAGGACTATTTCTTCCGCGTCTCATTCAACGGCTCTTTTGCTGGTTTCCGAAACGTCATTTTAAAGCTAGTTGTGGAGGCTTGAGCCACTGATAGCAGACTAATGCAGTTATTAATGCAGCGAGTTAAGAGAGAGAGAGAGAGAGTCTGCGTCTCTTTCAACAGCGTCAACTAATACAGAACTGTTAGAACAGCGCCTTTATTAATGTTACCTCACTAGTGAGAAATGTCTGGTTGCTTTTAAGTTGCTAAACTGTTTCACTGATAAAATCGTCAGAGCAGCGCTGACATCACGTTTCTGTGCGAGTGTGTCCGCACTGTGTGCGCGTTTGAGTGGGAGAGCGGGAGAACGAGAGTAATGTGCGTTTCTTACATAATTAAGCGTAGTTTTGTGGAAATAAAACATGGAAATAATTTGTCCTTTTTTTCTTATTGTTTACTTTATTTATTTATGTGATTGATCAGTGTCGTTGTGGGTTTTGGTTATTTGCTGTTGTAGGCTGTAAAGACATTTGAAATTACTGAAATCATTTGGCGAAGTGATATGGAACTGCAATGCGGTCAAGAGCTGCCTGGAACTACGTTCGCTGTGCGTTTCCCAGAAAATAATTGCACACCTCAGAACGTTCATCAGCCAATCAGATTCAAGCATTCAATGGCCCCGTAGTATAAACAGCATTAATAAAGCCCCAGTCTTGCAGATCATTAACTAAAAAAAGTTGGTTTAGGGTTTAGTTACCCTTTAAACATATCTGGTTAGCCAGCTAAACCGGCTTCATGGTATAGGCCCATGGTTTGTAATACTGATTATTGATGTCCATCATCCCATGTTGCTAATAACGTATGGGATGTGGGAGAATATGTAAAATAAATATGATGAAAAGCTAAAAAAAAACCTTAATGAAAACTTTCCTGGCTAACCAAAAACAAACGTTACAAATGCATGTTTTGGGAATGTTGCCAGAACATTCTGGGAACCCAAAACTAACGTTCCGAGAACATCCAGGGAAGAAAAAATTGTTAGCTGGGCATACATATATCCTGTAGCAGATCTAGGCAGGTGGAGTTGGGGGCGCGATGAGCCGCTTCTGAAACTGGTGTAAAC
This sequence comes from Romanogobio albipinnatus, assembly GCA_023566225.1. NCBI lineage: Eukaryota > Metazoa > Chordata > Actinopteri > Cypriniformes > Gobionidae > Romanogobio > Romanogobio albipinnatus. Next base: position 41,129,985 of record CM042261.1, on the reverse strand, counting down.
ACAAACATTGACTAGTGCGGTAACCGCGCCGCAGCCGTAACGTGCCGCAGACGCGCAATGTAAACAAGGCTTTACGAAATATTGAAGACAAAGGTCTATAATCGTCTATAATACTAATTAATAGGGGTGGCACGGTACATGAAAAAACATCCGAACTGTTCGGTTCACTTGTCTCGGTTCGGAGCGTGTGTGCGGTACGGTTTGACGCATACGTAATGTAGCCTCGTGTCCGTATGTTACCTCAGACAGCAGCGGGTGTCCTTTTCGCGCAAAATAAGAATGTGTGTGGACATACAGTAAAATAAGTAAAAGACAGTAAAAGTGGAGTGCTGCAGGTCACGTCACGTGTAGAAATATATAAGATAAGGAAGGCTCATGAAGGATTAGAGGTGCTTTACCTCTAAAAATATGGAAGGAGGGCAGAAGGAAGGAGACAAAACTTACTGTCAAGCCAGCAGAAGTGTGCTTCCTTCAGAAAGGATTCCTCTCTCACTATCCTCCAGAAACGAGTGCATGTGAGAGCAAGGGTACAAATTGCAGGATCACCATCTTGTCACCAAGTTAACGTTATGCTGCCTTCACGTGCTGTCAGAAATGTGATATTTACAACTTCTGAAATCGTGATCACGAGCTCATAGCATTCAAGTTTCGAAATGGGAGGGTGTTCATGTACATTGTTATACCAAGGAAACTCTATTTATGTATTTACGACAATTCTGAGAGCACGAGAAGGCAACATTATTATCCCGCCAGAACGTAAAATATTGCTTAACAACACTAAGCGAGTACGGTTGAGTTTTAATAGATTATGAACTCCAGAAACAATACCAAAATGTGTTACTACTGTATGAAAATGACTTATACATTTCAATTTAAACGGTTATCTCTGGAAAATATTCTTACCGTTGTCTCTAAACGAGTTGCCGTCTTGCCAACAAAATCTCGTTCTGACTTCTGACATCTCGTGTGATTTGGAAAACTTCAAGTTACGCCCCTGTCTTGCAGACCGCAGACAGACCCATCTCGCAAATACAGACGAGTATTGTCCATTCGGTCACATTTTCCGGTGTTCTCCTCCGACCCCTGTCTGTGTCGCGCTTTGATTTATGATGGGCAGCATATATCTGCTGCAAATGCGACCGTGTTACCCTCTGTCCCAAACACACATGCATATAACGTAGTTCACATGATAAATGAAACATGAAAGTTAAGATATGCTTCTAGTTTTAATCATTTAAACAGGCCTTTGAAGTTTGGGCAAAAAACTTATGGCAGTGTTGTGTTTTCGTGTATTTTATTATTTTTTCACAGCGCTGGATGTCAGGGTGATTGTGAAACACACGGAACACTTCACTACATGATTTCATGGTGAAATTTGTTATTTTTCATGTTAATCAGGTCAGCTGCTCACGATGAATTAAAGCCACAGTGCATTGTTCTGATCAAAATTAACATGATTAACATGAAAAATGTTACGCCAATGTGTCGGACTCGGTAGACAGCCAGTTAGGAAACAACTTCTACATGAAATAAAAAAAAAATTAAATACTGTATCCTAAATTGTGGATAATTAAGCTATATATCATATGTTGAAGTAAATTTCTGGAGTTTTAACGATTAAAAGAAAAAACAACAACAAGAACCGTACAGAACCGAAAACCGTGATCCTAAAACCGTGATACGAACCGAACCGTGAGTTTTGTGAACCGTGCAACCCCTACTAATTAAATATGAGTAATCTTATTAAAAATTAAAAAGGTTTAAATAAATTAAAAATAATAATAAAATATAATTATTCAAAATAGTTTTAATTTTATTATAGCTGACTCTATTCCTGTGGATTACAGTATTTGTATTAAAGGGTTAGTTCACCCAAAATTGAAAATAAAGTCAGTAATTACTCACCCTCATGTTGTTCCAACCATGTAAGACCTTCGTTCATCTTCGGAACATAATTTAGTATATTTTTGATGAAATCTGAGAGCTGTCTCACTCCTCCATAGGCTTTCAGAGGGACTGAAACTTGATGGTCCAGAATAGTAAGTAAAAACGTCATTTAAGGAGTCCAAATGACTACAGTGGCTCTGTATTAAGTCTATCATGCGACGAAAATACTTTTTGAGCGGAAAAACAACAAAAATAACGACTTTATCCCACTATTTATCCCACTATATACTCTCTGACGAGAGTTCGCGGGAGTGCCACGACGCATGCGCGAGTTCTCGTGCATGCGTCGTGGCACTCCCGCGAACTCTCGTCAGAGGCTCAAATTGAACAATTATAGTGGGATAAAGTCGTTATTTTTGTTGTTTTTCCGCTCAAAAAGTATTTTCGTCGCATGATAGACTTAATACAGAGCCACTGTAGTCATTTGGACTCCTTAAATGACGTTTTTACTTACTATTCTGGGCCATCAAGTTTCAGTCCCTCTGAAAGCCTATGGAGGAGTGAGACAGCTCTCAGATTTCATCAAAAATATACTAAATTATGTTCCGAAGATGAACGAAGGTCTTACATGGTTGGAACAACATGAGGGTGAGTAATTACTGACTTTATTTTCAATTTTGGGTGAACTAACCCTTTAATTACCCACAATTCCTATCCTGGATGCCAGCCGAACTTAGCCCCGCCCACAACATTTTAACTCGGGCAGTTCAGTCTGGACTTGATCCATAGTGGAGTAATTATGCCCGAACAGAAACTGTTCGGACCAATGAAATTGTCAGGGCGGGCTTTAGACGATGATGGACAGATGATAAACAGTGACGTAATCATCCACGTCATCAAAGGCGCTTGGGTTGAATTTGTTCTAATCCTAAACGGAGAACTTGTTCGTACATGCATTCACCTTCACTATTTCTCTCAGAAATGATGATGGTGTTGGTGAGTACTCTGTGTATCCTTAAATTTTTTTTTTAAACACCGGCAAAGATCGTTTACACTCATCTTCTTCTTCTAACGTGACTTATTCTAGCGTGCGTGCGGACAGGGTTGCCAAGTTTTTACAGCAAAACCCGCCCAATAGCTTTCCGGGGGGGGATCTCCGGGGAAAAAAGGCATTTGGGGGGTAAAATATGTGTTATTTTGGCAGGGCTGAACCACTTCAACCCGCGGACTTGGCAACACAGTGCAGTTGAGTTCTGTTGACATTTGACAACTAACGTTATGCGTCGCTCCGTTGCTCTGATTGGTTGTAGGTCTATCCAATTGAGGTCTTTCCTGGTTCGGTTGAAACACGCCCCATAATCACAGCCCAACGGAGCAGATCAGACTCATATTCTGACTAGAATTGAGTATGACAATGTCAGGCTACACAATTCCTGTAATACCCATGAATTGAGTGAGGATGAGAGCCTCTGGTCTGGTCGACTTATGTTCATATTTCTCTAGTTTTGTTGGAGACACTATGCTAACATTAGACGCCTGCTGAGGTCACAGAGCGGGATGTTTCTCTTCAGGCAACGTGAAAAAGGGGTTACACCAGGGGTCTCCAAACCTGGTCCATTGGAGACCCCTGGGTTACACGCTCAAATCCTACTGAGATGTCAGGAACGAAGCCAGCCTTCACTGTTGGGAGTGTTTCTGGAGCGATCGGGAGTTTTCTGTGAGGTTTGGAAAGGCCTGAAGGGTGGAGGGATGGAGATGTTTGTCCTGTTAAAGGCCAGGGATGGATAAACAGACAGCAAATATGAACTTGCAGAAGATTATGTGCATCATACAGTAATATTCCCAAACTGAAGAAGCACTCTGACGGATTGTGCTTCATGCTTAAGTGCTTTCTGATCAGTTATTCATCGTTCAGTAGACGCCTGTATTCATTAGAGAGCATCCCAGTGCTTTATGTTCATTTGAAGCGCACACACTCGCGTTATTTACAGCACCGAAACCAATAAAGAGAGGTTTGCTAATATAGAGAACATACGACTGATGTTTGAAATGTTTTAATTTTCTGTGAGATTTCTCCAACGGGACTCGACGGCGCGGTGTTGAGGTAATTACCCAGCATGCCTTGTTTGTTTGCAGAATGAGTGGCAGACCGCGCTGCACATCGCCGCTCTGGAGGGAGACGAGAACATGCTGAAGTTCTTATTCCTCTGCAAGGCCAGTGCCAACATCTTAGACAAGGTGAGACACCGAGAGGAAAGATTATAATATCAGTCTCAGTATGAATCACACAGTAAACAGTAGCTCTCAAATACTGTACACTGTAAAATAGAAATAGTAAATACAACTGATTATTGAAGTATGTTTTACAATGTCTACTTCACAATTTGACGTTTGATTCATTTACCTGCCATTTCTTTGAAGTAATTCTCTCTCAGAAATCCATTCATTCTGCTGCCCATCCATCCATCCATCCATTCATTCTTCTGTCCATTTATACCATCCATCTGTCTGTCCATCCATCCGTTTATTCTTCTACCCATTCATCCACCCATCCATACATGCATACATATATCCATCCATCCATCCATCCATCCATCCATCCATCCATCCGTTTATTCTTCTGTCCATTCATCCATCCATCCATTAATTTATTCTTCTGCTCATCCATTCATCCATCCATCCATCCATCCATTTATTCTTCTACCAATTCATCCATCCATTAATTTGTTCTTCTGCCCATCCATCCATTCATTCTTCTGTCCATTCATCCCATCCATCTGTCTGTCCGTCCATCCATATATACATCCAATCAATTTATTCTTCTTCCCATTCAACCCATCCATCTATCTGTCTATACATCCATCCATGTATCTATCCATCCATTTATTCTTCTGCCCATTATCCCATCCATTCATCTATTGGTCCTCCATCCATACCTACATACATATATCCATCCATCCATTTATTCTTCTGCCCATCCATTCATCCATCCATCCATATATTCATCCATCCATCCATATATAGTGAGGAAAATAAGTATTTGAACACCCTGCTATTTTGCAAGTTCTCCCACTTAGAAATCATGCAGTGTTAATTTCGTTGACGAATAATTTTCGTCATAATTTTCGTCAACAACCTTTTTTCACTGACGAAAACGAGACTATAACTAAATAAAAACTAGTGATGGATGACAAAAACTATGACGAAAATCAACTGTCATTTTCGTCAACAAATAAAAACGAGATGAAAATGTTAGTGAGGGACGATTAGGGAAGAGATCCAGTCAGAACTGATGTCCTGTGTATCAGATGCGCACATTTGATCTGAACTGATCTAACCGCTGGAAAACACGGCGCTGTTGCGCTTCTACAGGCTCACGCATCCCCAATCCAGCGCTCCAGAGCGGCTCAATCAGTGAATAACACACATTTATGCCAGGCAATTGTTTATGAACTAATGCTGATGAATAATGACAATGTTTACTTTACGATGTTTATATAGTAATGTGTTTTAGACGGTTGTAGCAATGCATATTTTATCTCCTCATCTGAACTTGAATGAGCTCCTGCAACTGCAATAGTAAGGCGAGATTTTAAAATAAGAGTCCCGGTGTATTTCCAGCTGGTTTATAATTAAAAGTCACGCATTATATATTAGTTTTTGCTTACACAATAAACTGTATTTAATTTCATTCCCATTTAATTCATAGTCAGGAGGAAAGACCAGTATTTGACACATATTCAATAAAGTATCAGGGTTATAATAGTTCACTAAAACCATTCAAAAAATCTTTGTTACTTGAAATTAAATAAATGTTAACTGAAATTAAAAAAATAAATAAACTTATTTGAAGCTTTAGCTTAACATGATCTACTAACTTAAACAGAAGTACAAAGTTATAAAAACTATATAGATGTTTTTAAAAACAAACAAAAAAGTGAATTGAGCTCGTGTATTTTTAATGTCAAAAACAAAATGATGTCAAAATGTCAGTTCAAGTGACAGTCGGTTATGTAATACTTAAATGCTTAATGTATTACAATTGAACTAAACTCATTCGATTTTAGGAGACTAAAACTAAAAACAATTCAGGTGACTAAAATATGACTAAAACTAAATCAAAATATGCTGTCAAAATTAACACTGAAATCATGGAGGGGTCTCAAATTGTCATCGTAGGTGCATGTCCACTGTGAGAGACATAATCTTTTTTTTAAAAATCCAGAAATCATAATGTATGATTTTTTAACTATTTATTTGTATGATACAGCTGCAAATAAGTATTTGAACACCTGAGAAAATCAATGTTAATATTTGGTACAGTGGCCTTTGTTTGCAATTACAGAGGTCAAACATTTCCTGTAGTTTTTCAGCAGGTTTGCACTGCAGGAGGGATTTTGGCCCACTCCTCCACACAGATCTTCTCTAGATCAGTCAGGTTTCTGGCCTGTCGCTGAGAAACACGGAGTTTGAGCTCCTCCAAAGATTCTCTATTGGGTTTAGGTCTGGAGACTGGCTAGGCCACGCCAGAACCTTGATATGCTTCTTACAGAGCCACTCCTTGGTTATCCTGGCTGTGTGCTTCGGGTCATTGTCATGTTGGAAGACCCAGCCTCGACCCATCTTCAATGCTCTAACTGAGGGAAGGAGGTTGTTCCCCAAAATCTCGCAATACATGGCCCCGGTCATCCTCTCCTTAATACAGTGCAGTCGCCCTGTCCCATGTGCAGAAAAACACCCCCAAAGCATGATGCTACCCCCCCATGCTTCACAGTAGGTATGGTGTTCTTGGGATGGTACTCATCATTCTTCTTCCTCCAAACACGTTTAGTGTTAATTATGACCAAAAAGTTCTATTTTGGTCTCATCTGACCACATGACTTTCTCCCATGACTCCTCTGGATCATCCAAATGGTCACTGGCAAACTTAAGACGGGCCTTGACATGTGCTGGTTTAAGCAGGGGAACCTTCCAGGCCATGCATGATTTCAAACCAGTTCTGGGCTGATTTCTCACCTTTCTTAGGATCATTGAGACCCCACGAGGTGAGATCTTGCATGGAGCCCCAGTCCGAGGGAGATTGACAGTCATGTTTAGCTTCTTCCATTTTCTAATGATTGCTCCAACAGTGGACCTTTTTTCACCAAGCTGCTTGGCAATTTCCCCGTAGCCCTTTCCAGCCTTGTGGAGGTGTACAATTTTGTCTCTAGTGTCTTTGGACAGCTCTTTGGTCTTGGCCATGTTAGTAGTTGGATTCTTACTGATTGTATGGGGTGGACAGGTGTCTTTATGCAGCTAATGACCTCAAACAGGTGCATCTAATTTAGGATAATAAATGGAATGGAGGTGGACATTTTAAAGGCAGACTAACAGGTCTTTGAGGGTCAGAATTCTAGCTGATACACAGGTGTTCAAATACTTATTTGCAGCTGTATCATACAAATAAATAGTTAAAAAAATCATATATTGTGATATCTGGATTTTATTTTTATTTTTTTTAGATTATGTCTCTCACAGTGGACATGCACCTACGATGACAATTTCAGACCCCTCCATGATTTCCAAGTGGGAGAACTGGCAAAATAGCAGGGTGTTCAAATACTTATTTTCCTCACTGTATCTATCCATCCATCAATATATCCATCCATCCATCCTTATATCCATCCATTCATCCATTTATTCTTCTGCCCATTCATCCCATCCATCCATATATTCATCCATCATCCATATATCCATGCATCCATCCATATATCCATCCACCCATATATCCATCCATCTATATATCCATCCATCCATGCATCCACCCATCCATCCATCCATCCATCCATCCATCCATCCATGATAGAGGTGTGTTTTTGTCATGCGGCTGTGGTTAATTTGTTCACTTCTTTCTTTCTCTTCTGTCTCAGATGGACAGATCTCCTCTACACATCGCTGCAGAGCAGGGACACACTAATGTCGTGGAGATCCTCACTGAAAAATTCAAGTCATGTGTGTTAGCAAGAACGAAGGTGACTCGCTTTATTTCTTATTGCTTACTTATTGTAACTGGTAATGTTATCTAAATACATAGATAAATATTAAAAGTTGAGAATTAAAAACGGACACAAATGAGTCAATAGTTGTCCAACAGTAAGAGTACAGGGCTATGAAATGAATGTGGAGCATCTCAGATCATTTGATGAGAAATATTTGAGTTCATATTGAGGTCTTTGACTTTTGTTTGCGAACTTTGAGTGCAAATTGAAGCATAGTCTGAGACGATGTTTTGCAACTCTAGAAAAGGTGCATATGATGAGATTACTGGGATCGATTTCTCAGGAGAAACATTTGAGAAGCAGGAGATTTCAGCAAAAGTTTCCATTTGTTTTCAAATATAATGATTAATTGATATAATGAATGCAATTGCTGTCTGAGAAATGAAGAGATCTCATATGTGATTGTTTCTCTCCTATAGTCTGGAACACTGTGCTATTTCCTTGTGTTGTAATCCGTGAACATGTTTCTAATGAATCTCTCCCGGATGATCGCATATAGGACGGCAACACACTTTTGCATATCGCGTCCCAATGCGGTCACCCTGCGACTGCTCTCGCGCTCCTGAGGAAAGGCGTCCTGTTGCACATGCCAAACAAGGTACTGAACACATCCAAGAAATTTGTTTGAATTAGTGTATTATCACAAGTGTGAATGCCTAAAGGTTATATCTTGATCTGTAAACTCTGGTTTTTGCAGGGTTTGGTTAGATACAGAGCACCGGTTTAGGTCTTGTTTTCTGAATTGTTTGTGAATAATCATATTTATTAGGCCTGGGTATGAAATGGGCAAATTTCACAATTCGATTCGATTTCGATTCACAAGCTTGCAATTCGATTCAATATGGATTATTTTGGATACATATCAGGTACAATACATGGCAAATTTTCTCAAGGAAAGCAAATCTCTTAACTAATATAAACTATGGGAGTCAGTTATAGCCTACCATAATATTTAAGGTAAAAATTAACTGATTTGTATACAAACACTTAAATTACACTCAATGAGGTTCTTTTTTAATAATATTTAAAATATATATTTTGAAATATGAACATTTAAATGGTGGCTGTCATAAAAACTTGCCAGATTTATTCATACATGCATGAAATATTGAAGAACATAAAAAATGATAATGAGTATGTGATATGGGGCATATATTTAGCAGTTATTTTTTAACGAGTTTATGGACACTGGATATGGTTTTTCTGAGGTAAATGTGACGTTACATGACATTGTTCAAGCTGTTTTACTGACGTCTTTCTGCGGTTGAAACACTGATTGAGCGATTACATGAGACGTGATACGGATTTCGGTAATCTTTTAACACTTTCAGATGCTCATTCATGTTTATTTCGCACTGTAACTGGTATTAAAGGATTAGTTCACTTTTAAATAAACTTTTGCTGATAATTTACTCACCCCCATGTCATCCAAGATGTCCATGTCTTTCTTTCTGCAGTCGAAAAGAAATGAAGGTTTTTGATGAAAACATTCCAGGATATTTCTCCATATAATGGACTTCAATGGGCTCCAAACGGTTCAAGGTCCAAATGACAGTTTCAGTGTAGCTTCAAAGGGCTTTAAACGACACCAGACGATGAATAAGGGTCTTATCTAGCGAAACGACCAGTTTCTGTGAGAAACCAAGCAGTATTTATGCTATTATTTTACCTCTTATCAGTCGAACGTGATCATCTCTGAGCTCCGCCATAACTTCTGCTAAGTGAGGTCAAAATACGAGCGTGGTCATAGATGTATCGATCGTAGATGCCTCATTGTACTGATCCGTGCAAGCGCTAATGAGGCATCTACGTATACATCTATGACCACGCTCGTATTTTGACCTCACTTAGCGGAAGTAATGGCTGAGCTCAGAGATTATCACGTTCGACTGATAAGAGGTAAAATAATAGCATAAATACTGCTCGGTTTCCTACAGAAACTGATGGTTTGGCTAGATAAGACCCTTATTCATCGTCTGGTATCGTTTAAAGCCCTTTGAAGCTGCACTGAAACTGTCATTTGGACCTTGAAGAGAAGATCAGTTCATCCGCTTTTCTTGAGCTGTGCCAGAGCGATCTCACGCCGATGGACGTAATTTGAAATCTGATACTTTGTGTCATATCAATAGTAACAAAGCACAAAGATTATTGCTGTTTATTGGATGGGAGGCGTGCTACAGTGTTCTGTTCATTCATCTGAAAACAGGATGACTAATCAATTCTTGGGATTTAAGAATCGATATCGGTTCGTAAAAATGAGAATCGATTAAAATCGAAAAATCTATATTTTTTACCCAGCCCTAATATTTATAAAATATATTCTTGTGCATAGTTGGATGTTGTGTAATTGTTGGCAGTCAGGGGCGGTTTGTCTTCACGCCGCGGCTAAAAGAGGCCACACGGCTGTAGTGAAGGCTCTGCTCCTGAAGGGGGCGCATGTGGACGCCACCGCTAAAGACGGACAGACGGCTCTTCACATCGCCGTGGAGAACTGCAAGCCGCAGGTGGTGCAGATGTTACTGGGGTTCGGGGCACATGTGCAGCTCAGAGGAGGAAAGGTAACAAAAACACCTGCTCCGATCAGTTCAGTGAGATGCTATTTAAAGGAACACACTCCATACATGAGTCCATACATACTAGTGATCGACCGATATATTGATATACCGATATTTTCCCCGATATTTAAGCATTTTACCATAATCGGATATCAGTTTTGTAATATCGGATTTACCGATAAACGGCGTCATCTTGTGGCCGTTTTGAGAATTGCGCACAGGATCAAAGTATAAAGTATACTTGCCTGCTTTGCTGTAATTAGTAAACTTAATTTAACATAAGTCATTAATACACAAATTAGATGTTGCATAAATGCCTGAAATCTAGCTAGTTTATTCAGGATTTGACGGATTATTTTACATGCCGAGTCACGTAAAATAATCTGTCAAGTCCTGTCCAAAACAGATGCAACTTTGCATTAATTACATAATACAGCCATGAATGAGCACATGTTGGAAATAAAAGCGCTGAATTGAATTCTCTCTCTGTTGTCTATGCTCATCATTAGTCTTGTGAAGTCGTCTGTATTTTGCTGTTCACGCAGCGGTTGATGCTCAGGAAATGCTCCACGGCCACCGCATATTATTTTAACAAGATTCACGTGTTTAAAACACCGTAATTAATTATATAAACATGTACTTAACCATTAATTCGCTAATAAACATCGAAGTAAACAACTCTATGGATATTAATGATTTATTATCTCCGCGAACGATCGCAGTTTGAGTAGTTCTGTGTAAATGCATAGATAAACATCAGTTTGTCAGCAGATATTTCATAATCTAGAACGACAAAAACATTAATAATTCTGATATAATTTAAAGGTGCCCTAGAATGATTTGAAACAACATTTTAAATTGTTCTCTGGTATCTACATAGAGGGTATATGGCTTATTTAAAGTCAATAATTGTCCAGATACGGTTTTACAGGTCCATTTACAACTCTAGAAATCATCCCCAGGATGAAATGGTCTGTTTTTGCCTTATTTGGAAGGGTCATGAATATTAATGCAGAGTTCTGCTCTGATTGGCTGTTTCACTGCTCGGCTCAATGATAGCAGGCACATCTATACTGACCGTCATAACGATGGAGAGATTAGGCATTCAACCTTATATGTTTGAGCCTGTTTCTGACGAAGATGCAGATTTTGAGGAACAACAACATGTTTTGAGATTGGAAATGAACGCTTCTGAATAGTAAGTTAAGTCTTTATTTTAATTAGGAACCTGCAAAATCATTACGACCATACCAGAACTTCAGCCTTAACGATAACTAGCATATAGCATTAAATATACACATCAGCAGTCACAACTTTTTTTAGCATTGTAAAAACATTTTAATTATTGTAATGTGTCCCTGTATGATTTTACAACGATAGCTTCTTCACTTTGAATCACAAACTGAACTGGGTAGCGCTTAAATATGTTGTTTGAGTTTGACAGTAGAGTACTGATTTAAAAGTCGATTTATTTAGCCATTTAGTTATGTAAACTACTCGGATTATCCTATTGTTATTGTACTAGCATCTTGTGTCAGATCTAAACAACAACGGGGATATTATCGTTAATGTTGTCTCTCTAAGAAACTTTCAATTTAATCAGAAATTGTTTAGATAGTCAGGAAGTGGATAAAATCACTGCTTGCAGGAATATGGTTGGAATTGCCCCTTTCTTCAGTGTCGGACGCTGAGCAAAGCCTGCTTGATATTGTCCCAGGTTAGAGAAACTGTCTGTGGTCAAATGGGCAGAGCAAACTAACAACTTTGAAATAAATTGTTGCGGTATCCGATTATAAATAAACAGCAACCATGCCTGTTGACATGTTTTATCTGTGGGAAGAGTGTGAAACGTCTTCACATCCCCTGCACAGCCTGGAACATAACATTTGTTTCCATGATCTGCCATTTCGCTATCCTCGCGTGACGCTTGTTTGCCTGCAGAGATGATTCGGCTGCGCAGTTCCGCCTGACAGCGAACATGTGCTGGCATATGTAAATGTTGGGGGCGTACATATTAATGATCCCGACGATTGCATCACTCTCGGTGTTATGTTGAGATTTGCCTATTTTTCTGTGGTGTTTTTCACAAACGAGATTTACATATGAAGGAGGAGGCAATGGTGTTTGAGACTCACTGTGTGTGATTTACATGCACTGAACTCCTGTTATTTAACTATGGCAAGGTTCATTCAATTTTTCATTCTAGGGCACCTTTAACATACCATTTGAGAAATGCAATAAAATACAATGTTTTGTTTGTTATATTCCAATATTCCAGAGAATATTATTCAGTTATTTAACATTATCCAGCGAATTATTCTTCACTCTTTAACCTATTAAACACTTTATAAATCTACTAAAACTGTAGTTTAAAATTATTACATTTCTGCAAAGTTGATATGACTCCTGTCTTTAATTCATTTTCTCCATTTGAAAACATTACACATTCAACATTTATTTTGCTTATTGTTAACATTAGTGTTGCTGCTGATGCACTTTATAAATACAATTATTTTTGTAACGTGAAGATTCAAATTAACATGAAAAACTACTAATTTTCAACACTTTTTTTAAAGATGACTGAAAGGAGGAAAAACCAAAGTGAAGTATGGACTTGCTTCACTCAGTCATTGCCAGGGCTGGCGGTTTGCAAAGAATGCCAAATGAATGTGAGCATGGGGTCAAAATCTAAAACAACAAAAAATACCAGTGCACTTTTTTCATTTTTTGCGCTTTCAGACCCCTCTATTTATTGGTGTATAAATAAGATTTGTTTGGTTTTCTATGCAAGGAGGGAGTGATTGTTATAAATAAAATGGTTTGTTCAGTTCAGTGGTGTTGTAATCCTGTCAAAAACCGAAGAATAACAGTAAATAAATATCGGTTCTGTATATCGGTTATCGGGCACATAAAAACCAAAAATTATTGGTATCGGTTCTAAAAAATCAATATCGGTCGATCACTAATACACACCATTCTCATCTCCGTGCCATAACTCTGTCTGACACACCCACCGCTAGCCTAGCTTAGCACAAAGACTGGAGGTAAATGGCTCCAGCTAGCCTAGCTTAGCACAAAGACTGGCGGTAAATGGCTCCAGCTAGCCTAGCTTAGCACAAAGACTGGAGGTAAACGGCTCCAGCTAGCCTAGCTTTGCACAAAGACTGGAGGTAAATGGCTCCAGCTAGCCTAGCTTGGCACAAAGACTGGAGGTAAATGGCTCCAGCTAGCCTAGCTTGGCACAAAGACTGGAGGTAAACGGCTCCAGCTAGCCTAGCTTAGCACAAAGACTGGAGGTAAACGGCTCCAGCTAGCCTAGCTTAGCACAACGGCTGGAGGTAAACAGCTCCAGCTAGCCTAGCTTGGCACAAAGACTGGAGGTAAACGGCTCCAGCTAGCCTAGCTTGGCACAAAGACTGGAGGTAAACAGCTCCAGCTAGCCTAGCTTAGCACAAAGTCTGGAGGTAAACGGCTCCAGCTAGCCTAGCTTAGCACAAAGTCTGGAGGTAAACGGCTCCAGCTAGCCTAGCTTAGCACAACGGCTGGAGGTAAACAGCTCCAGCTAGCCTAGCTTGGCACAAAGACTGGAGGTAAACGGCTCCAGCTAGCCTAGCTTAGCACAAAGGCTGGAGGTAAACAGCTCCAGCTAGCCTAGCTTGGCACAAAGACTGGAGGTAAACAGCTCCAGCTAGCCTAGCTTAGCACAAAGTCTGGAGGTAAACGGCTCCAGCTAGCCTAGCTTAGCACAAAGTCTGGAGGTAAACGGCTCCAGCTAGCCTACTGCTCAATAAGTGATAAAATAATCAAGGAGCTTTGTGCCGTCCCATGAGCGCAGCGGCGCAATATTACACAGCGCCTGAAAATAGTCCCCAGCGCTCTCTGTGTAAGCCGGTTGTCACGTTGGTTGTGTTGACGGACGTTAGCCTATTTTCAGGTGCTGTGTAATATCATTGCGCCGCTGAACCCAGCATTTTTAACTAATGTTCTGAAAATCTCAAATTGATCAGTGCATGGAAAAAAAAAACTATGGTTTTGCCTGTAGTGCCAATGAAAGTAGATTTACAGGGAACTAAAGCAAACCCTTGGTTCGTGTGTGTGTGTGTGTGTGTCCTCCTTCACCCCAGGCGCAGGAAACCCCTCTGCACATCGCAGCGAGAGTGAAGGAAGGTGTAAGAGCGGCCGAGATGCTTCTGAAGAGCGGCGCGGATGTGAACGCAGAGCAGGAGGTCGGTCAGAAGGGGGCGGCACGGGGTCACTGGATGTTCTGTAACATGGCACTGAAACAGTTTTCCTCTCCTATCAGAACGGAGAGACCGCTCTGCATGTAGCCGCGTGTCACGGCGCTCTGGAGATGATGCGGGCGCTGATCCAGGAGGGCGGGGACGTCACCTGGAAATCAAAGGTACGTTACCAAACATCCTTCCTGGAGAGATCTTATGGTGAGTGTGGCGAGGTGGGCGAGCGAGAGACGTGGGAGGAGCGAGAGAGGACCAGGCCTGGATTTTATGTTATGTTTTGTTTTTGTTTTGTTATGTGTGTGTGCGCGGCAGTTGTCCGTGAGGGGCTGGCACTTTTACTTTCAGTCTGTTTATTTATTTATTTATTTAAGTCTTTTGAATGTTCGCCGGTTCCCGCCTCCTTCTTCCCATAACAAAGAACTTCATTACAGTGAGACACTACAAGCAAAAATTAAACAATAAAATATTTATATAATAAAAACGTCTCAGGTTACTTGCGTAACCTATGTTCTCTGAGTAGGGAACGAGACGCTGCGTCACTTTAATGACGTAATGGGACGCCCTCTGGGTGTGCCGATTGTCTGAAGCCCTTATAGAATCACGCCAATTGATTGGCTGATGGCGCGCACGTCGCCCACCTGACGTAGTCACCTATATCAGCGCGCGCGCGCCATCTGCTCCTCAGATTTCTCTGCCGAAAAGGAAAGCCTGTCGGCAGCGCGAGGAGCTTGGCAGCGTACGCAGCGTCTCGTTCCCTACTCAGAGAACATAGGTTACGCAAGTAACCTGAGACGTTCTCTTTCATAGGTTCACTCGACGCTGCGTCACTTTAATGACGTAATGGGAACGATATACCAAACACGCCAAGCTAAAGCGCTGCCGTATCTGGCTCAAAGAACACCAGATAACCTGCATGACTAGGTTAAGCAGACAGGACATGCGAACCCGGAGCCATGTCGAGATCCAAACTATAAAATCTCACAAAAGTGTGCGGAGAGGACCAACCTGCCGCAACACAAATATCTTCCAAAAGAGCCCCTCTAAAAAGTGCTTGAGAGGAAGCCACACCTCTGGTAGAATGCGCTCTAACATCAAGAGGTGAAGGTAAACTACGCACCTCATAAGCTAAGGAAATAGCCTCTGTCACCCAATGGGAAACCCGTTGCTTCGAAGCGGCAAGCCCGCGGCGGCCAGCACCGAAGCACACCAACAGCTGGTTAGATTTCCTCCAGCTGTCCGAACGGTCAACATAACACTTCAACGCTCGAACTGGGCAGAGCAAATGAAGTTTCTCGTCTTCCTCCGAGTCAAACGGAGGGGGGTGAAAGGAGTGAAGAGTAATAACCTGAGAGCGAAATGATGTGGACAAAACTTTGGGCACATAACCCACCCTAGGTCTTAAGGTAACCTTAACTAGGCCAGGGGCAAAATCCATACAGGTCCCATTAACAGAGAGAGCCTGTAGATCGCCCACTCGTTTCAAAGAAGACAGAGCTAATAAAAGAGCAACTTTGAGAGTCAGAATTCGCTCAGGAGCTGACTCCAAAGGCTCAAATGGAGCCAAAGTTAGCCCTTCAAGGACCACGGAGAGGTCCCAAGAGGGAATACCAGGGGAGCGTGCTGGTCTCAGGCGCCTAACCCCTCGCATGAAAGATGAAACCAGTCTGTGCTTGCCCAGAGGGATTTCGTCCGACTCCCTACCGGCAGCTATAGCTGCGACATAGACCCGAAGGGTGGTAGCCGCTGCTCCAGCAGCAAACTTCTCCTGCAGGAACTCCAGAACTGAACCAACCGGGCAGGTTCAGCATCCATTCCCCCGACCGAAGTTTCTGTCTCGACAGATAATCCGCAGCGAGGTTTAAGACTCCGGGTACATGGACTGCTCTCAGGGACAAAAACTTGTCCTGAAACCGCAGGAGGAGTCGGCGCGCATGCCTGTCCAGGGTGCGCGACCGTGACCCTCCCTGGCGATTTATGTGAGACACCACTGCCATGTTGTCGGTCCTGACAATGACATGATGTCCCCTGAGTGAGGGGAGAAAATGCTGAAGGGCCAGGGATACCGCTCTCAACTCCAGGCAATTTATGTGCCAGGAGAGAACTTCCCCCTCCCAGATCCCCATAGCTGGTCTGCCCTCGAATACCGCACCCCAGCCGGTAAGAGAGGCGTCCGTCGTAACCATTTGGCGACGGAAAACAGCCCCCATCTTGACCCCTTTCTGAAGAAAAAGAGGGTCTCGCCACATTGATAGGGCACGAAAGCAGCCGCGTGACACCTTCAATAGGCGAAGGGCCGATCCTGTTGACCGAGCCCCTGAGCGTTTCATCCACCAGAGGAAGGGCCTCATATGGAGCAGTCCCAGGGGAAGCACCGGGGAAGCTGCGGCCATGAGGCCCAGGAGCCTGCGACAAGTACCCACAGAAACATGATGGCCTAGCCTGAAGCGGACCAAGCATGTTGTGATACTGGAAATCCGAGCAGGGGCCAGACGGGCCTGCATCGGAACGGAATCCAGACGAACACCTAAGAAGGTGGTCTGCTGAGCCGGAGTAAGAACGCTCTTGTCTGTGTTCACTCTCAAGCCAAGAGATCGAACGTGTTGAAGAACGACATCTCTGTGATGACAGGCTAACTCCCTGGAGTGGGCCAGAATGAGCCAGTCGTCCAGGTAATTGAGAATACGGATGCCCTGGAGCCTCAGCGGGGCCAGCGCAGCATCCATACACTTCGTGAACGTCCTTGGTGCCAGGGCAAGGCCGAAGGGAAGGACTTTGTATTGATAAGCCTTCCCTTTGAAGGCGAACCTGAGAAACTTCCTGTGTCGTTTGACAACCTGGATATGGAAATAAGCATCTCTCAGGTCTATAGTGACAAACCAGTCCTCCGCACGTATCTGAGACAAGATAGTCTTTAGCGTTAGCATCTTGAACTTCCCTTTGTAGAGGGCGAAGTTCAAGCGGCGGAGGTCCAGGATGGGACGCAGACCGCCGTCTTTCTTCGGAACAAGGAAATAGCGGCTGAAGAAGCCACATTTCTCCTCTGTTGCCGGAACTTCCTCTATTGCCCCCTTTAGGAGGAGAGAAGAGAGCTCTTGTTGTAGCACAGAAGCCTGAGAGGCGCTGTTTACTACCGTGTGAGCGACCCCGTCGAAGCGAGGAGGGTTGCGACAGAACTGAAGCGTGTAGCCTGACTGAATCGTGCGGAGGACCCAGGATGATATCCCTGGCAAAAGCTTCCACTCGTGGAAGAAATTTGACAACGTGGGAGGTATTATGAGGTGCGGTGGACATACCTGAGTTGGGGTGTCGTGGACCTCTGAGGGGGGTGTGGCCATCCGCAGAGGAGAGCACGTGGCGTCCTGGTGCGGAGTAGGCAGTGGAAGGCTGGGCCGCTCTGGATCCCGGAGAAAACAGGACGTGTCTCCGTATGGACGAGCGGCGGATGGTGAGCCAATCAGACGTGAGGGGAGAAAGCAGACCGCGTCTCCTTCCTTCAGCGCCGGAAAAAGCGGGGATATAACCGGATCTGTATTCCGAAGCGCGCTGGGCGGCGGAAATGACAGAGCTGGATAGGGAGAGCTGGAGGGGGGCGGGCAGAAACGCTTGCGCGGTCTGACCCAGCCCCGGTCGTGAACTGCAGCTCCCCTTTTTCTGACCGGAGGGTCAGGGGCGACTCGAAGTGGCCGAAGCAGAAGGTTTGCTGGGCCGCTTTGGGTCGATGCGTCTGTGAGGACGTTGACGGGGAAATGGACGACCGCGAGCTCCCCAGACCGTGGTGGGTGGAGGATAACTCTGGTCGCTCCTCCGGGCGGAAAACTCTCTTTTGAAAGAGGGGCGATCTCTGGACTGAGAGGGGGAGGGGGAAGGAGCGTCCCTCGCTCTCCTCGGCATGAACTGTTTTAGAGCGGCAGACTGGGATTTTGCAGATCTGAACTTCTCGACCACAGTATTAACCGCCTCCCCAAACAATCCGGACTGGGAAATCGGAGCGTCCATAAGGAAAACTTTCTCCTTGTCGCGGATCTCGGTGAGATTAAGCCATAAGTGGCGCTCCGCCGCCACCGAGCCCGCCATAGAGCGCCCTACAGCGCGAGCTGTGTGCTTAGTAGCCCGTAACGCCAAATCCGTGGCTTTACGAAGCTCCTTTACAGCTTCTGGTGTCAAACCGGAGCCCTCATCCATTTCCTTTAAAACATCCGCCTGATATGCCTGGAGAATGGCCATGGTATGAAGGGCCATGCCAGCCTGACCAGCCGCCATGTAGGATTTGCCAATCAGGGCAGAAGTGGTCCTGCACGGCTTAGTGGGAAGAAGGGGGCGGGACTTCCACGAGGGAGCTGAAGATGGCGCGAGGTGAGTGGCCAGCGTGTCCTCAACCGCGGGAATAGCGGAATAGCCCTGTTCCTCAAAACCCACGAGGTTGGTGAAATCAGCGGCTGCCGCGTTAGTTAGGCGGGCTGAGAACGGTTGCTTCCAGGATCTAGAAATCTCACTGTGTAGATCACTGAAGAATGGTAGCTTCCTCCGCGGAGGCCTAGAATTAGGGCCGCTGAGGAATCTCTCATCCAACCGAGAAGATTGAGCTTCGCGGGGTTCATCCGGCCACTCGATCGCGAGCTTCTGAGTAGCGCGCGCGAGTACATCCACAAGCTCATCATACGCCGCTGATGGTCGCGCTTCCTGGCCGCTCGGCGGGAGAGCGTCGTCGGTATTTGCAGCACCGAAATCCTCGGAGTCGGATGCTGCAGTGAAAATGACATCCTCCAGTCCGAAGGAAACCGCATCGCGTGCCTCCGGGCTGGGACAGAGATAGTCGTGCGAGTATTCCACAGGCGGAGTCCCGCGCACGTGCTCGGGAGAGAGAGGGAGAGAAAGGGCGAGGCCCGTCTGCTCGCACTCCACATCCTCGAGCTCTACATCCGAACCCCAGGTCGCGGATCCAAGAGAGGCCTGCGCGGCCTCGGGAGCGCGACGGGGAAAAACGGATGACTCCCTCTCAAAAACCGCGAGCCTCGAGCGGAGGGTTTTGAGAAGGAGATTATCGCAGTATTTACAATTAGAAAACCCCTGAACCGCGTCGCGTGCGTGAGTAAATCCCAAACATTTAACACACTTACTGTGGGGATCGTCAATCGCGATGAAGCGAGTGCACGGCGGTGGGCAACGTCTGAATTCCATAGCACTTCACCACAAGGAGAACAAAGTTCCACAATCCGCGGTCGCTGAAGTGCTGAGGTAAGTATGTATACTGAATCCTAGTTTTTGGGCCAGAAAAATCGATAACCGAAGGGCAGAAATGACCGCTTCGTGAAGGCAGAGAAATCTGAGGAGCAGATGGCGCGCGCGCGCTGATATAGGTGACTACGTCAGGTGGGCGACGTGCGCGCCATCAGCCAATCAATTGGCGTGATTCTATAAGGGCTTCAGACAATCGGCACACCCAGAGGGCGTCCCATTACGTCATTAAAGTGACGCAGCGTCGAGTGAACCTATGAAAGAGAACAATTGTTCAGTATTAGTTAATGATGGCCAATGCATTAAATAATGTTCATGTAACCAGGGGCGTAAATCGCGGGGGGGACAGGGGGGACAGGACCCCCCTAAAAACCATGCTGAGTATTGTAAATAATATAACAATATATACTTAAAATAAATGTGTAAGTAGTGAAACAATACAAACGCAAACGGGGGAAAAAAAAATGCGTTTTAAGTTTAGAAACATTTTGAGTCCCCCCCTCCCCCCTTGCCTCACAGTGGTTTGATCCACCGTGCACCTCAACTAACGTTACATAGAACGTAGAAAAACCACCACACAAGTTTGGGGAGACAACAACAAGACTCTTCAGACAGCAGTTGTGAAACACCAGTAAGTAGCTGTCAAGGCTATTATATTCACTTTAAACGTCAGATGAAATTATTCTTTTCTCTTTAATACAGATTAGACAAAACACTGTTAACATCACTTGCCCACCGCCGCCCCGCCCCGCTCCGCTGTACAGTAATAAAATCATTTAGTTCAGTTAGAGAACTGACAAAACAATTAAAAACTGAACGTGTCTGCTCAATACAGCATGAGCCGAACGAGCAAACCGCTGACAGACAAGATTATCCAAGATTTGGTTTCAAAGCGTAAAAGCGCCTATTTAAGGGAGTGTGTCATTGGACTGTTTTGTTGTTGTGTTTTTCATTACGAATAATCGGCTAATGAACCCAAAATTCAAGCAACCCGCCCCAAATTCTAAAAATTGGCTAATTCTAAACCGAGAGATCAGTCAGATCTGTGTAGGGTTTTGCTCAATATGATAAGAAGTGGCAGATCAGAGGCTTGCTGCAGTTGAATATCTAAATATCTGAATATCATAGTATAAAATACTATGTGGAGGACGCAAGATAATTTAATAATTATAATATGACCGCTTTGTGTTGTTGGTCAGATAAAATGACAGAGAAAAGAAAAACGGACATTAATAATTTTTCAGTGCACCAAAACACCCCCCAATTTTTTTGTTTTGTGGTACACATATCCTTACAAGTACGATTTTGGCTGCATTATTTGTGTCCCCTTCAAAATTTGCTCTTGAGAAATTTCATGTTTATTGTCCCCCCCAACTTTTAGATGAAATTTACGCCCCTGCATGTAACCGATCAATAATATATAATCATAAAAAATATATATAAAATTTGTTTTTATTTGGTAACATTTTATATTGAGGTTTTATATATTAACATTATTGACAAACTGTCAAATGATAAACAATTTTTGATTAATTTTGAGTAAATATAATAAAAATGGTAGTAATTTAATTGTATATTAATAATAAAGTGTTGAATTTAATTTCTAAATCACAAATCTGATAATAAAGGTATATATTCAGTGCTTAGCTTTTAATATCAGCTTTTTTTTAGACATTAAATTCAACCCCCCCCCACACACACACACACACACACACACACACACACACACACACACACACACACACACACACACACACACACACACTTTTTAAACTTTTCTATCTATCTATCTATCTATCTTGCTATCGTTCTTCTATCATTCTTCTATCGTGCTATCATGCTATCTTATCTATCTATCTATCTATCTATCTATCTATCTATCGCTCTATCTATCGTGCTATCATGCTATCTATCGTTCTTCTATCAATCTATCGATCTATCTTATCTATCACTCTTCTATCTTATCTATCGTTCTTCTATCTATCTATCTATCTATCTATCTATCTATCTATCTATCTATCGCTCTATCTATCGTGCTATCATGCTATCTATCGATCTATCGTTCTTCTATCAATCTATCGATCTATCTTATCTATCACTCTTCTATCTTATCTATCGTTCTTCTATCTATCTATCTATCTATCTATCTATCTATCTATCTATCTATCTATCTATCTATCTATCGTTCATCTATCTTATCTATCTTATCTATCTTATCTATCTATCTATCTATCTATCTATCTATCTATCTATCTATCTATCTATCTATCTATCTATCTATCTATCTATCTATCTATCTATCTATCTATCTATCTATCGCTCTATCTATCGCTCTATCTATTGTGCTATCATGCTATCTATCGATCTATCGTTCTTCTATCACTCTTCTATCTTATCTATCGTTCTTCTATCTATCTATCTATCTATCTATCTATCTATCTATCTATCTATCTATCTATCTATCTATCTATCTATCTATCTATCTATCTATCTATCTATCTATCTATCTATCTATCTATCGCTCTATCTATCGTGCTATCATGCAATCTATCGATCTATCGTTCTTCTATCAATCTATCGATCTATCTTATCTATCACTCTTCTATCTTATCTATCGTTCTTCTATCTATCTATCTATATCTATCTATCTATCTATCTATCTATCTATCTATCTATCTATCTATCTATCTATCTATCGTTCATCTATCTTATCTATCTTATCTATCTTATCTATCTTATCTATCTTATCTATCTATCTATCTATCTATCTATCTATCTATCTATCTATCTATCTATCTATCTATCTATCTATCTATCTATCGCTCTATCTATCGCTCTATCTATTGTGCTATCATGCTATCTATCGATCTATCGTTCTTCTATCACTCTTCTATCTTATCTATCGTTCTTCTATCTATCTATCTATCTATCTATCTATCTATCTATCTATCTATCTATCTATCTATCTATCTATCTATCTATCTATCATCTATCTATCTATCATCTATCTATCTATCTATCTATCTATCTATCTATCTATCTATCTATCTATCTATCTATCTATCTATCTATCTATCGTTCATCTATCTTATATATCACTCTTCTATCTTATCTATCGTTCTTCTATCTATCTATCTATCTATCTATCTATCTATCTATCTATCTATCTATCTATCTATCTATCTATCTATCTATCTATCTATCTATCTATCTATCTATCTATCTATCTATCTATCTATCTATCTATCTATCTATCTATCTATCTTGCTATCGTTCTTCTATCATTCTTCTATCGTGCTATCGTTCTTCTATCATTCTTCTATCGTGCTATCATGCTATCTTATCTATCTATCTATCTATCTATCTATCTATCTATCTATCTATCTATCTATCTATCTATCTATCTATCTATCTATCTATCTATCTATCTATCTATCTATCGTTCATCTATCTTATCTATCTTATCTATCTATCTATCTATCTATCTATCTATCTATCTATCTATCTATCTATCTATCTATCTATCTATCTATCTATCTATCTATCTATCTATCTATCTATCTATCTATCTATCTATCTATCTATCGCTCTATCTATCGCTCTATCTATTGTGCTATCATGCTATCTATCGATCTATCGTTCTTCTATCACTCTTCTATCTTATCTATCGTTCTTCTATCTATCTATCTATCTATCTATCTATCTATCTATCTATCTATCTATCTATCTATCTATCTATCTATCTATCTATCTATCTATCTATCTATCTATCTATCTATCTATCTATCGTTCATCTATCTTATATATCACTCTTCTATCTTATCTATCGTTCTTCTATCTATCTATCTATCTATCTATCTATCTATCTATCTATCTATCTATCTATCTATCTATCTATCTATCTATCTATCTATCTATCTATCTATCTATCTATCTATCTATCTATCTATCTATCTATCTATCTATCTATCGCTCTATCTATCGTGCTATCATGCTATCTATCGATCTATCGTTCTTCTATCACTCTTCTATCTTATCTATCGTTCTTCTATCTATCTATGTATCTATCTATCTATCTATCTATCTATCGATCTATCTATCTATCGTTCTATCTATCGTTCTATCTATCGTTCTATCTATCGTTCTATCTATCTTGCTATCGTTCTTCTATCAGTCATCTATCGTGCTATCGCTCTATCTATCGTGCTATCATGCTATCTATCGATCTATCTTATCTATCATTCTTCTATCTTATCTATCGTTCTTCTATCTATCTATCTATCTATCTATCTATCTATCTATCTATCTATCTATCTATCTATCTATCTATCTATCTATCTATCTATCTATCTATCTATCTATCTATCTATCTATCTATCTATCTATCTATCTATCTATCTATCTTATCTATCATTCTTCTATCTTATCTATCGTTCTTCTATCTATCTATCTATCTATCTATCTATCTATCTATCTATCTATCTATCTATCTATCTATCTATCTATCTATCTATCTATCTATCTATCTATCTATCTATCTATCTATCTATCTATCTATCTATCTATCTATCTATCTATCTATCTATCTATCTATCTATCTATCTATCTTATCTATCTTATCTATCGATCTATCTTATCTATCATTCTTCTATCTTATCTATCGTTCTTCTATCTATCTATCTATCTATCTCTATCTATCTATCTATCTATCTATCGTGCTATCGATCTATCGTTCTATCTATATCATTCTATCTATCGTTCTTCTATCTTATCTATCTATCTATCTATCTATCTATCTATCTATCTATCTATCTATCTATCTATCTATCTATCTATCTATCTATCTATCTATCTATCTATCTATCTATCTATCTATCTATCTATCTATCTATCTATCTATCTATCTATCTATCTATCTATCTATCTATCTATCTCTATCTATCTATCTATCTATCTATCTCTATCTATCGTGCTATCGATCTATCGTTCTATCTATATCATTCTATCTATCGTTCTTCTATCTTATCTATCTATCTATCTATCTATCTATCTATCTATCTATCTATCTATCTATCTATCTATCTATCTATCTATCTATCTATCT
This sequence comes from Romanogobio albipinnatus, assembly GCA_023566225.1. NCBI lineage: Eukaryota > Metazoa > Chordata > Actinopteri > Cypriniformes > Gobionidae > Romanogobio > Romanogobio albipinnatus. Next base: position 41,104,928 of record CM042261.1, on the reverse strand, counting down.
TATCTATCTTATCTATCTTATCTATCTTATCTATCGATCTATCTTATCTATCATTCTTCTATCTTATCTATCGTTCTTCTATCTATCTATCTATCTATCTATCTATCTATCTATCTATCTATCTATCTATCTATCTTATCTATCTTATCTATCTTATCTATCTTATCTATCTTATCTATCTATCTATCTATCTATCTATCTATCTATCTATCTATCTATCTCTATCTATCTATCTATCTATCTATCTATCTATCTATCTATCGTGCTATCGATCTATCGTTCTATCTATATCATTCTATCTATCGTTCTTCTATCTATCTCTTATCTATCGTTCTTCTATCTTATCTGTCTATCTGTCTGTCTGTCTGTCTATCTATCTATTGTTTTTTATATCTGTGTTTCAGGTTGATGAAAACTCTCTCCATGTTGCGGTCCGTCATTGTCACGCTCACGTGGTGGAGGAGATCTTAAACTCTCTGACCAATGAGAGAAGCCGCCAGGAGGCGGAGCTCTGCGTCCATGAAGGGAACCAGGTCAGACTCAAAGATAAATGAATGATCATGACGTGATAAACTACAACTGCACCTGAGACAAATGAAACCCAGCATGCTTTGCTTGTGTGTGGTGGTGTTTTGGCGCCCCCTGCAGAACGGCGAGACGCCACTGCACCTGGCAGCCGAGCTCAGGAGGGACGCAGTGCATCGGACGGACGAGGACATCTGCATCATCAAGATCCTGATGGAGCATCATGCTGACATCACTGCCGTCACCCGACAGGTGTGTGTCGGCCAGTCACATAATGCATGTTTGAGAAAGCACATTTTTAAATATATCTGATCAGTTTGCAGAAAGTTAGTTTTCTGAACACGTTGCTTACTCAGAGTGGAGAGACGCCTCTTCATTACAGCGCCAGGGTGGGAAATACTGCCGTTCTTCAGGAGATGCTCCAGAACGTCCCCACCAACCAGCTCCAGACTGCCATCAACAAACACGCCAAGGTACGAATCAACACAGAAGATCTCAGAGCGATCTGGCACTTCATTAAAGGGACACTTCACCCAAAAATAAAGTTGTTCCAAACTTGTATGAATTTCTTTCTTCTGCTGAACACAAAAGAAGATATTTTAAAGAACATGTTATAATTATTATATAATTATAATTGGGTGAATGTTGATTTTTGGGTGATTTTTGGCTGAATAGACTGAAATGTTTTCTTTTCTTGTACTTAAAACATGCAATTTATCATCTTATTAAACATGCAAAAATGTTCATTATTTTTACTTTTTGGGGAAAAATGTCCACAAACACTAATAAAATGGTTTTGCTAGTGTTATTTTAGTATTTTTTTAATAGATTATTATAATTAATATTAATATTGTTATTAAGTTTTTGTTTTTATATTTTCAATTGTTATTTAATTACATTTTTTAGTGGTCATTTATGTCCTTTTGTCACTTTTAAATATTACTTTTTAGGTTACATTTATTTTTATTTTATACATTTTTAGGTTTAATTAAATTTTTGTTTTAGTTCAGTTTTATTTATTTCCAGTTAGTAATTGAAATGCTTAAACTTATTTCAATATTCATATACTAATATGATTATATTATATATAGTAATATAATATTTTGTTTTATTTTAATTAACAAAAATGGTTTTAATAGTTTTAGCTAGTTAATAACCCTGGATGCAAACTGTTATTGTGCTTGTTTTCTGTCAGTAACTGTTTGGTGTAACTGAAGTTGAGCTTGTGTATTGATGTGTTTGTGCATATGTATGACACAGAACGGCTGGTCGCCGCTGCTGTTGGCCGCAGAGCAGGGTCACACAGAGGTCGTGAAGGTCCTGCTGCAGAACAATGCCAGAGTGGACGTGTTTGATAAGGTCAGAGAGACGATAATCACTCAACACCAGCTTATTACTGCCTCGTCTGGATCAGTGCTACTATAGTATTGTTCATATAGCATTAAAGATTCAGATATGCTAATGAGTGTTTGGTTTCTGACATGCACTGTAAGCGATCGACCAATCACAGCAGACTGAGCCATCTGACCAATCAGAGCAGGGGTTTAGAGAGGCTGAATCCTTTATCAAACCGTTTCAGACACTGTGAGAAAAAAGCTGATGCTGCAATGAATTTTATGAAGAAATGAACGTGTTTTTGACCCTAGATGCGTGTAAATCTATAGTAGGAGAGTCCAAAAAAGTAGGACCTTTAAAAGATGATAATGGGGCATTTTTGTTGCATAATAGCCTTTTATTTTGAGACTTTCAGTTTTTTATGATTCTGAATCCATGTCCTGAAGAACTTTTGTTATGTGAAATATCAACAGGAGGGGAAGGCCGCCATCCATCTGGCTGCAGAGCAAGGTCATCAAGACATTGTGGATATCCTGCTGTCCCATAATGCCTTTGTGAACGCCAAGACCAAACTGGGCCTGACTCCTCTGCACCTCAGCGCTCAGAGCGGGTCGGCGCGGCTCGTCCGGCTACTGGTGGAGACCCATCAGGCCAGTATTGATGCTCTCTCTCTGGTAAGAGCCGAGCTTGTGCAGAGATGACGTGATCTTAAAGGAACACTCCACTTTTTTGGGACTTTAGCTTATTCACTGTATCCCCCAGAGTTACATAAGTCCATACATACCATTCTCATCTCCGTACATCCCATAACTCTGTCTGACGCACCCACCGTTAGCCTAGCTTAGCACAAAGACTCCAGCTAGCCTACTGCTCAATAAGTGACAAAATAACACCAACATTTTCCTTTTTACATGTTGTGATGTGTATAGTCACAGCGTGAATGAATAACAAGGTTACATGAGACACAGCCATATTATAAATGTATACACACTGGGGACTATATTCTCAGAAGGCGCAGCACTGCTCTACTTCTGCGGAGTGATTTGCTCGCAGGACCGGAGAAGCCCCGCTGTTACGTTTGTCAACAAAACCAACATGACTAGGAAGATAGTAGCGAATAGTAGCGTGTTAGTGACACTATTACATGAATAGGGTGATCACTACTGCATTGCAGTTGTTCCCGTGCTCCATGTATCCCCTGTATGTTAGTATTGTATTGTCACGAACGCGCTCTGACTGTCACAGTAACAAATGAGCGGTGCTAGAGGTAATTTGGCGTCTTGTCTATCAGCTTCCAAAGTTTGTATCTCCTTGGGTGGGTTGCACCAACAAGGATTAATCTTAAATCTAGATTAAATCAAGGTTTATTTAATAATTCTGTTGCACCAATTTTCACAATAAACCTGGATTAACTTTAATCCTGTAGCTCCATCACTTTAAACTCAGATTTAAATCTCAATTATGGATTAATTTTAAACTTGCATGTGAGTAGGTTTAAATAAAGTAAAGTGCACCTACAATTAAACTATGCGGATGATTGAACAGAGATAGAAACAGTGGGTGTGTCATCAGGTCTCAGAGAGGTGTTTATTACAAATAAAAATGAGAAATAAAGCAAATTGAGCCGTTAGAGTGTGAATGTCGTGGCGGCCCGTGAGTTTACGCCTGCTATCGAGTCCGGGATGCGGATCCGTCACTCACCTCGGTGTCGTCTGACAAAGAAAAGAAGAGAGGAGTAGTAGCCTATATTTAGCATTGATGGCAGCGGTGACCGTGAAGATGAGGTGAGCGCCAGTGATCGCGGCCGTGTCTCGCGTTTCTCATGCCCGCTCCACGCGTGGCTGCTGCGCGGCGATCAAACGGGATGGGCGTCGCTGTCAAGAGCGGAGATAGTCACTCCGCAATTCATGACAGTTGTTTTGTCACAAATTACGCTGCCACAATATACTACATTATTAATTGATATATTTTACACACGTGCTGTTTTCATTGCTTGATCAGTAACGGTCTCTCTATGTAACGCTTTATAAAGACAGCTGACATTTTACAAGTTTATTTCCTTTATTGGCAAGAGCTATGTCAGAGAGAGAGTTTCTGGTGGTCACTAAAGAAGGAAATTGAATATTAGTATTGTTGCTGTCAATGGCGAATCCATCATGGCTGCGAAAATGAATAGTAAATGGAGGTTTTAATCACAGGTTAAATTCTAATCCCCGATTTTTTAATCTGGGTTTAAAATTAAGTGGTGCAACACAACTCGATTTAAAATAAAGCCTAGATCAACAAATCCTAGATTAGCTCTAAACAGAGTTTAATTTAATCCTTGTTGGAGCAACCCACCCCTTGTCTGTGTACTCTGGCTCAAAACGATATGGTTCTGGACTTTGGTTTGATACAAAGTAAAAATCCTCTGACAATTCCTCAAAGTCAGCCATGCAACAGTCACGTTCGCTACTATCTTCCTAGTCATGTTGGTTTTGTTGACAGACGTAACAGCGGGGCTTCTCCGGTCCTGCGAGCAAATCACTCCGCAGAAGTAGAGCAGTGCTGCGCCTTCTGAGAATATAGTCCCCAGTGTGTATACATTTATAATATGGCTGTGTCTCATGTAACCTTGTTATTTGTTCACGCTGTGACTATACACATCACAACATGTAAAAAGGAAAATGTTGGTGTGATTTTGTCACTAATTGAGCAGTAGGCTAGCTGGAGCCATATACCTCCAGTCTTTGTGCTAAGCTAGGCTAACGGTGGGTGCGTCAGACAGAGTTATGGGATGTACGGAGATGAGAATGGTATGTATGGACTTATCTAACTCTGGGGGATACAGTGAATAAGCTAAAGTCCCCAAAAAGTGGAGTGTTCCTTTAAAGCCAGAGAGACTCAACTGGATGTCCGTTGTTCACAGAGAAAGCAGACGCCTCTTCATTTAGCAGCCGTCAGTGGGCAACTGGACGTTTGCAGCAGTCTGTTAAACCTGAAAGCGGACATCACTGCCGCAGATATCGTGAGTGACATGGCACGGCTGTAAATATGAAACAATAAATACAGGTGCTGGTCATATAATTAGAATATCATAAAAAAGTTTATTTATTTCACTAATTCCATTCAAAAAGTGAAAGTATATTATATTCATTCATTACACACAGACTGATATATTTCAAATGTTTATTTCTTTTAATTTTGATGATTATAACAGACAACTAAGGAAAATCCCAAATTCAGTATCTCAGAAAATTTGAATATTACTTAAGACCAATACAAAGAAAGGATTTTTAGAAATCTTGGCCAACTGAATAGTATGAACATGAAAAGTATGAGCATGTCCAGCACTCAATACTTAGTTGGGGCTCCTTTTGCCTGAATTACTGCAGCGATGCGGCGTGGCATGGAGTCCATCAGTCTGTGGCTCTGCTCAGGTGTTATGAGAGCCCAGGTTGCTCTGATAGTGGCCTTCAGCTCTTCTGCATTGCTGGGTCTGGCCTATCGCATCTTCCTCTTCACAATACCCCATAGATTTGCTATGGGGTTAAGGTCAGGCGAGTTTGCTGGCCAATTAAGAACAGGGATCCCATGGTCCTTAAACCAGGTACTGGTTGCTTTGGCACTGTGTGCAGGTGCCAAGTCCTGTTGGAAAATGAAATCTGCATCTCCATAAAGTTGGTCAGCAGCAGGAATCATGAAGTGCTCTAAAACTTCCTGGTATACGGCTGCGTTGACCTTGGACCTCAGAAAACACAGTGGACCAACACCAGCAGATGACATGGCACCCCAAACCATCACTGACTGTGGAAACTTTACACTGGAGCTCAAGAAACGTGGATTGTGTGCCTCTCCTCTCTTCCTCCAGACTCTGGGACCCTGATTTCCAAAGGAAATGCACAATTTACTTTCATCAGAGAACATAACTTTGGACCACTCTGCAGCAGTCCAATCCTTTTTGTCTTTAGCACAGGCGAGACCCTTCTGACGCTGTCTGTTGTTCAAGAGTGGCTTGACACAAGGAATGCGACAGCTGAAACCCATGTCTTGCGTACATCTGTGCGTAGTGGTTCTTGAAGCACTGACTCCAGCTCCAGTCCACTCTTTGTAAATCTCCCCCACATTTTTGAATGGGTTTTGTTTCACAATCCTCCCCAGGGTGCGGTTATCCCTATTGCTTGTACACTTTTTTTCTACCACATCTTTTCCTTCCCTTCGCCTCTCTATTAATGTGCTTGGACACAGAGCTCTGTGAACAGCCAGACTTTTTTGCAATGACCTTTTGTGTCTTGCCCTCCTTGTGCAAGGTGTCAATGGTCGTCTTTTGGACAACTGTCAAGTCAGCAGTCTTCCCCATGATTGTGTAGCCTAGAGAACTAGACTGAGAGACCATTAAAGGCCTTTGCAGGTGTTTTGAGTTAATTAGCGGATTAGAGTGTGGCAACAGGTGTCTTCAATATTCAACCTTTTCACAATATTCTAATTTTCTGAGATACTGAATTTGGGATTTTCCTTAGTTGTCAGTTATAATCATCAAAATTAAAAGAAATAACATTTGAAATATATCAGTCTCTGTGTAATGAATGAATATAATATACAAGTTTCACTTTTTGAATGGAATTAGTGAAATAAATCAACTTTTTGATATTATATTCTAATTATATGACCAGCACCTGTAATATATTTAGTTATCTTGATTCATGAATTCAGATAGCATCACATATCCATACTCAAATCCACCTATATTATGATTTGACTAGAGATGCACCGATGTATCGGCCGCCAGTATTTATCAACCGATGTTTGTAAATTGATCAAAAAAAGGCATATCGGCTATAGCATTAAAACGTAGGTCAGTCACTTAAATCAAATCACGATATATACTAATGTCTGTGAATATTAAGTCGCAAAAAGACTGTTTAAATATGAATCCTGCATGTTTCTGTGTCTGTGTGAATGAATGGCGCAGACGCACAGTTTCATTTACCACACACACACACACACACACACACACACACACACACACACACGCATACTGTAACTTGCAGTGTTTTTCAGCCTCTGCCACCTCAATATGAATGCATCTCCAGTCACTTCATGAGTGTTTCATCCGACAAAATCTATCATATCCTAAACACACACAGGAACTCGAAGGTCTTCACGGCAACCCATAAAAATAAAAGTCTATTTTAACAAAGTAATTGTGACAGAAATATATTCATGTTGTACAGAAGAGCTACGTCTCAATGTAATAATAATATATGTATTTAATTTACACAGTGAAGAATTAATTTGTTACATTATTACTTACATTAATAAACATCATAACAAAAACAATAAACACTTTACTATAAGTGTTACGAACTGCTCCGAGACTCGAAGGTGGATCCAAATGCAGCTTTATTTGAGGGCAATCCAGAAGCGTAATCCAAGGTACAGGCAAGGGTCATACACAGACAGGCAGTCCAAACAAAGAAACAAACAAACAAAACAGGCAGGGACCAGAGGCAAGAGAGTAATCCAGGGAACAGGGCAAGGTATTAAAAAACAAGAAACAAGAAAATCAGGAGAGTGCTCAGAATTGCAATGTAACATTTAAACAAGACTTAGCCGTGAGTGAATGAATGACCAAGGTATAAATAGACAGGGAATAACAGGATGGTGAGACACAGGTGAAATGCAATCAGTAAATGAGGTACAGGTGAATGTGATCAGTGATAAGTGATGATGAGTCCGGGCAGTGAGTTATGGGAAATGTAGTTAGTGAGTGACTATAGTCTTATGTGTGGAGTGCCCTCTGGTGGCTCTCAAGGGCACTCCAGCTGGTGATCGTTACATAGCCCCCCCTTTAAGGAGTGGATTCCAGACGCTCCTAAAACTGTCACGGAGGGAGGAGGAGCGGAGGCGGACCCGGGGGCGGGATGGAGGGCCAGGCCCGTGGAGCGGATAACGACCTGGAGACTGCGGCAAGCTGGGAGGCCACGGCGGATCAGGCTGTGCAGGCGACCATGGCGGATCAGGCTGTGCAGGCGACCATGGCGGATCAGGCTGTGCAGGCGACCAGGGCGGATCAGGCTGTGCAGGCGACCAGGGCGGATCAGGCTGTGCAGGCGACCAGGGCGGATCAGGCTGTGCAGGCGGCCAGGGCGGAGACAACCCTTCAGGCGGCCAGGGAGGAGACGACCCTTCAGGCGGCCAGGGAGGAGACGATGGCACAGGAACAGACACCAGCTCAGAAACAGGACCAGACATCGGCTCAGGAACAGGAACAGACACCGGCTCAGGAACAGGAACAGACACTGTGTCAGGAACAGGAACAGACACCGTGTCAGGAACAGGAACAGACACCGGCTCAGGAACAGGAACAGACACCGGCTCAGGAACAGGAACAGACACCGGCTCAGGAACAGGAACAGACACCGGCTCAGGAACAGGAACAGACACCGGCTCAGGAACAGGAACAGACACCGGCTCAGGAACAGGAACAGACACCGGCTCAGGAACAGGAACAGACACCGTGTCAGGAACAGGAGCAGACACCGGCTCAGGAACAGGAACAGGACCAGACATCGGCTCAGGAACAGGAACAGACACCGGCTCAGGAACAGGAACAGACACCGTGTCAGGAACAGGAGCAGACACCGGCTCAGGAACAGGAACAGACACCGGCTCAGGAACAGGAACAGACACCGGCTCAGGAACAGGAACAGACACCGGCTCAGGAACAGGAACAGACACCGGCTCCGCGAAGACCATCTTGTCCTGGGACACTGGTTCGGCGAAGACCATCTTGTCCTGGGACACTGGTTCGGTGAAGACCATCTTGTACGGAGACACTGGCTCGGCGGCGGCCATCTTGTACGGAGACACTGGCTCGGCGGCGGCCATCTTGTACGGAGACACTGGCTCGGCGGCGGCCATCTTGTACGGAGACACTGGCTCGGCGGCGGCCATCTTGTACAGAGACACTGGCTCGGCGGCGGCCATCTTGTACGGAGACACTGGCTCGGCGGCGGCCATCTTGTACGGAGACACTGGCTCGGCGGCGGCCATCTTTATACGGAGACACTGGCTCGGCGGCGGCCATCTTGACAGAGCTTCACGTCTGTCTCTGGATCAGCAGACGTGACGTGAAGCTCTGTCTCTGGATCGGCAGAAGTGACGTGAAGCTCTGTCTCTGGATCGGCAGAAGTGACGTGAAGCTCTGTCTCTGGATCGGCAGAAGTGACGTGAAGCTCTGTCTCGGCAGAAGTGACGTGAAGCTCTGTCTCTGGATCGGCAGACGTGACGTGAAGCTCTGTCTCTGGATCTGGCTTGGCAGGCAGGAAGTGAAGCGTCTCTGAGCTTGACGGGACCAGCGGCGGCGAGGGCTTTGAGCTGGGTAGGACCAGCGATGAAGAGGGCTCTGAACTGGACGAGTCCAGCGGTGAAGGCTCTAGCTTGGCGGGCATGACGCTCTCAGTCTCAGGGGCTCTCAGTCTCAGTCTCAGGGGCATGACGCATACTGTCTTGGCTTCGGCAGATTTGGCGTGAAGTGCGGGCTCGGCTGGACTGGCGTGAAGTGCAGGCTCAGCTGGACTGGCGTGAAGTGCAGACGGTGACATGGCGTGCCACGGAAGGAAGCTCTCCAGACATCTGGAGAGTGCCTCTCTCCAATCCAGACCGGAAAGATCGGGAAGCTCCCTTGGGTTGACCTCCTTAGCCCCCCTCCGGTAACAAAACTTAATTGCCTCGTCCCCCAGAGAGCAAGAGGCAGCGAGAGGAACAAACCCCCAGGTGTACTGGAACAGATCGAGGCTATCCAGGGCCAAGGCCGCGACCTGTCCAGCGAACTCCCGGCTCATGCTGGGAAGATCAGGCGAGATCCGTTCTGCTGGATCCCTGGAAGTCATAGCTGCTGGATCGGGGTGTGGCTAAGTCTTCTGTTACGAACTGCTCCGAGACTCGAAGGTGGATCCAAATGCAGCTTTATTTGAGGGCAATCCAGAAGCGTAATCCAAGGTACAGGCAAGGGTCATACACAGACAGGCAGTCCAAACAAAGAAACAAACAAACAAAACAGGCAGGGACCAGAGGCAAGAGAGTAATCCAGGGAACAGGGCAAGGTATCAAAAAACAAGAAACAAGAAAATCAGGAGAGTGCTCAGAATTGCAATGTAACATTTAAACAAGACTTAGCCGTGAGTGAATGAATGACCAAGGTATAAATAGACCGGGAATAACAGGATGGTGAGACACAGGTGAAATGCAATCAGTAAATGAGGTACAGGTGAATGTGATCAGTGATAAGTGATGATGAGTCCGGGCAGTGAGTTATGGGAAATGTAGTTAGTGAGTGACTATAGTCTTATGCGTGGAGTGCCCTCTGGTGGCTCTCAAGGGCACTCCAGCTGGTGATCGTTACAATAAGGTTTTATATGTTAACATTAACATGTCTGAATACATTTTGTGTTGCCCTATTTCATATTTAAAGGTCCCATGGCATGAAATTTTCATTTTATGAGGTTTTTCAACATTAATATGTACATATATAATTGTCAAGTAAATGCACCTTTGTGATGCTACTTCAGATGCACCTTGTGTAAATGCAGTATAAGATATTAATAAATCTTTACATGTTATGTTTTGGCTTCTCATCTTCCTCAGGTCCTGTTTTTCCAATCCCTACAGATAATTGATCATGTAGGTCTGTTTTGCTTGTGTTTCAGCGCGGACAGACTCCTCTTCATCTGGCGGCGGAGAACGATCACTCTGAGGTGGTGAAGCTGTTCTTGAGGCACAGGCCTGAGTTAGCCACACTAGCCAACATGGAGGGCGCAACCTGCACACACATCGCTGCGGCCAAAGGCAGCGCGGCGGTCATCAGAGAACTGCTCATGTTCAATCAAGGGGGACCGCTCACACTCAACAACAAGGTCAGAAGGTCAAGGGTTAAAGGGCACCGCCGGTCAGGAAATGACATGTATTATTTTAGTGTCTTTGAGATACTATTTAACATTAAAGCTGCAGTCCGTAGTTTTTCCTTTTTGTCGCCATCTCTGTTCGAAATCTGCAATTGCAGTTATTCACAGAATTATCAACTTTACGTGAATTGTGCCTCGGCACGGCACAGCACGGAGGAATCCAATGTTATGAGGAGAATGTGCGGCTGTCAGTCGGTGTGGATACTGTCATTCAGAATCACAGATGATACTTTTTAAAGGATGACCAACATAAAAATTTTCACCGGAAAATGAACAAATAAGTAGAAAACATCCATTTTTGTTCTGACCAACTAAGGAGAAAAAACCATTGCAATAAATCGCGATGATCAAATCTAACGATCGCTTATCATATCACGTCAAACCATGCAAATTATACTTTGTTTTCAAATTATTTGTTTGACAACAAATCAGCATTGTGTGACTACATTTAAAGGGGCACTTCAGCGCTGGGAAAATGATTGTGTATTTAAACTTTTTTTTATTTAAACTTTTTTTATTTGGTGCCTTCTAGACTGAGAAAAGACAGAAAAGTATTTTTGTCTCATGTGGATGAAAGACAACAACTCCCAGAATGCACTTGCTTCGCTGCCTTACGAGGCCACTCCCAAAGCCATGGCTATTGGCTATCACTTGCCCACCGCGGCGCTGGCCCAACGTCGTTTTGATATTCATAGTAATACAATAATTTCGTTCAGTTGGAGAATAAACACTACAATTAAAAATTTAACGTGTCTTTTCAATAAAGTGTGAGTGACCTGAATGAAAGTCAGGGCAGAAATGCAGCAGGAGTCAGATTTCATTAATCACGAGAAGAGCTGAAGTAAGCGCGGCTGTCATTCTCGGCGCGTGTCCAGTCTGGCGCGTTTTCAGATCATGCATATGGAAGCTAAACTTTCATAGGAATTCATTGAAAAGTTGAAACACTCACTTTGCTCCTCACCGCTCCGTTATTAATGCCCGCGCTGAGCGGCCGTGCGCATTTACATTCTGTGAGTACGATCCCTCCCCTGTGGGCGGGTTGAAAACATGCAGAACTAGCTCTTCTACTGGCTGTAGTCTCTAGCCTCTGGCCAAAAAATCCTCTGATGATGGAAAATGCCGATATTTGCGTCATCTGAGGATTTTTTCCAGAAATAAAATGCGTAATTCTCTCGTCTCAGGGGGATATGAGGGGGGAAGTACCATAATTAAAATATACTACCAGGTTTCTACTGATACAAAGCCTAATGCTAAATCGCTGAAGTAACCCTTTAATGTGTATTAGGGCTACCTGTAGTTCAGTTTCCATTTCTGTGCAGTCTAATCTCTAACTGTCATACCAACAAATGAATGTGGAGTAGAGGTGAATTGCTCCCTCATAGCTAGCACAAAATAATTGATATTTACCATAATGCACAGAGCAAAACGAGAAAGGCACAACAAAGAAAACTGTGTGCTTCTGTTACATAATTTAACCATTGAAATGTCTTGTCCAGCAGAAAAAAGCAGTCTCTGCGTCCGTTTTGAACCCCTTCAAAACATGGAGTTCACGCCACCTTTCAAAAGCCCTTTTGGACCTGGTTGCAGTCTCTCTTTTTTTCTGTAGCCACTCCGAAAGTCTGAAGTCTTTTGCATTTTACAACGGGTGAATCTCCAGTTGTCACTGATTGTCGTGATCCTTTCTGGATCCGCCATCAGATTATATCAAGTGCTGTGAGAAAAGGCTATAAATCTCCACCTCCAACATCCTCACACGCAATATAGCCTACAAGCCGGGACACCTTCTTTATGTGTACAGATGTGACGTAATAACGCAAAGACATGCTTGAATTTCCCGCTGGAATTAAAAACAGGTAACACTTTACAATAAGGTTGTATTAGTTAACATTAGTTAATGCATTAGTTAACATGAACTAACCATGAACAACACCTCTGTTCAGCATTAGTTCATCTCTGTTAACGTTAGTTCATATAAATCCAGCTGTTCATGGTTTGTTCATGTTAGTTCACAGAGTATTAACTAATGTTAACAAGATTTTAATAAAGCATTAGTAAATGTTGAAATTAACATTAACAAAGATCAATAAATGCTTTATAAGTGCAGTTCATTATTAGTTCATGTTAACTAATGAACCTTATTGTAAAGTGTTACCATCTTATTATAAGCTTACCGTTGTAAATCGAGCTATGGTAAGCAGTTTTGAACACTGGCTGGTTATGTACTTGCTCAAAAAATTATTTAGGATAATTTTTAACCCAAAAAAGTTACGGACTGCAGCTTTTTATATATATATATATATATATATATATATATATATATATATATATATATATATATATATATATATATATATAATATAATATATATATATATATATATATATATATATATATATATATATATATATATATATATATATATATATAATATAATATATATTATTTTTATTTCACATTTTCATTTTATTACAAGTTTAACTAAATTAACATTAAAAAAAAAAATCGGAAAGTAGCTGAAATAAAATAAGTTTTTTATATTAAATTTCAGTTAACATGTTTTATTTCAAGTAACGAAAATGTTTTTTATGGTTTTATATTTATTGTTTAAAAGTTATTTTAGTACATAATTTTAAAATAATTAAAATAAGCTAGCTGAATAAAATATGTTTAAGTTTTTTTTTCAGTTAACATTTATTTTATTTCAAGTAACTAAATATTAATAATAAATAAATAAAAATTTCATGGTTTTAACTTCTTATAATATGTCTATATAGTGTTCATTAATTTTTATTTCAGTTTTAGACATTTTATTACATCCAGTTAAAACTAAATGATGAATGTTGCCTTGGCAACTAGCTGAAATA
>CM042261.1:41031259-41086259 GCA_023566225.1 Romanogobio albipinnatus | reverse complement strand
TTGACTCTATAAAGCTTTCTTCTCTTATTGCTCCTCCAAAAGGTTTTTGCACCAATGCATTGTTAAAAGAATCAGTGTGTGTTGTAATTGTCCCGTATAAAACTTTAGCGGCCAATTTAAAAATGGTATAATAAAATGAGCAGTTCACAACATGAATACATCCTTTATTAAATCACGTTGATGAATGTAACGTATCTTTAGGGATGGTGTTGATGCTGAATCGATTCATTCAGTTCTAATAGCACTTAATGAAAGCAGTGTCACACACACAGAGGGCAAAGTGCTGCGTTATTTAAAGGGGAAGTTCACGCATCAATGAGGAACAAAAACCACACTGAATCAGTATTTATTCTTATTACTTTCATGTGAAATGTACTAATAACACATAATAATTATGTAGTTATGTCTGAGAACAATTTCTTAGCAACTAGGGACTGCACAAATATAGGCTATATATTATAGGCCTAGGGCTATACAGGCATCTGGCTATTCATTTGAATCCTTATTAACAAATATAATTTGGTATGTATGTATATGTTAATTAATACCAGTAATACCAATGTTGCAATGGGGGCACCAATAAGGATTTCGCCTAGGGCGTCAGAATGGCTAGAAACGGCTCTGGCTCTTAATATATTACTGCCACTTCTGATCAATGTAATGTTCTTGACTGCTAGAGTAATGCTAATGTTACCCTGTACTGAAGCCTCTGGGCAGTGAAACGGATCCAGCTCTGGTCTGTCTGTCTTCAGAGCGGCTGGACTGCGCTGCATTACGGCGCTCAGGCCGGCTGTCTGGAGGTTTTGTCGCTGCTGGTGGAGAGCGGAGCGTCCGCGTGTGCCGAGTGTCGTGCCGGACGGACTCCACTGCAGTTCGCCGCTCAGGAGAACCACGAGACCGCCGTCATCTTCCTGCTCAGAAGAGAGAAGAACACACTCCGTCTGCTGGACGACAAGAAGGTGAGACTATCTATCTATCTATCTATCTATCTATCTATCTATCTATCTATCTATCTATCTATCTATCTATCTATCTATCTATCTATCTATCTATCTATCTATCTATCTATCTATCTATCTAATCTATCTATCTATCTATCCGTCCATCTATCTGTCTATCTATCTATCTATCTATCTATCTATCTATCTATCTATCTATCTATCTATCTATCTATCTATCTATCTATCTATCTATCTATCTATCTATCTATCTATCTATCTATCTATCTGTCTATCTATCCATTTATCTATCTATCCGTCCGTCTGTCTGTCTATCTCTGTCTGTCTTTCTATCTATCTATCTGTCTGTCTGTCCATCTGTCCGTCCGTCCATCTATCTATCTATCTATCTATCTATCTATCTATCTATCTATCTATCTATCTATCTATCTATCTATCTATCTATCTATCTATCTATCTATCTATCTATCTATCTATCCGTCCGTCCGTCCGTCTATCTGCCTCTCTGTCTATCTATCCGTTTATCTATACGTCCGTCTGTCTGTCTGTCAATCTCTGTCTGTCTTTCTATCTATCTGTCCCTCTGTCTGTCTATCTTTCTATCTATCCGTCTGTCCGTCCGTCTGTCTGTCTGTCTGTCTGTCTGTCTTGTCTATCCATCTATCTTTCTGATGGTCCATCTGTCCGTCCGTCTGTCCATCCGTCTGTCTATCTATCTATCTATCTATCTATCTATCTATCTATCTATCTATCTATCTATCTATCTATCTATCTATCTATCTATCTATCTATCTATCTATCTATCTATCTATCTATCTATCTATCTATCTATCTATCTATCTATCTATCTATCTATCTGTCTGTCTCTCTGTCTATCTATCCATTTATCTATCTATCCGTCCGTCCGTATGTCTGTCTATCTATCTGTCTGTCTTTCTATCTATCTATCTGTCTCTCTGTCTATCCATCTATCTATCTATCTGTCCGTCCGTCTATCTGTCCGTCCGTCCATCTATCTGTCTATATCTGTCTGTCTGTCTATCTATCCGTCCGTCTGTCTATCTATCTATCTTTCTATCTATCTGTCTGTCTGTCTGTCTATCCATCTGTCTGTCTGTCCATCCGTCAGTCCATCTATCTATCTATCTATCTATCTATCTATCTATCTATCTATCTATCTATCTATCTATCTATCTATCTATCTATCTATCTATCCGTCCGTCCGTCCGTCCGTCCGTCTATCTGCCTCTCTGTCTATCTATCCGTTTATCTATACGTCCGTCTGTCTGTCAATCTCTGTCTGTCTTTCTATCTATCTGTCTCTCTGTCTATCCATCTATCTATCTGTCTCTCTGTCTATCCATCTATCTATTTATCCGTCTGTCTATCTATCCGTCCGTCTGTCTGTCTGTCTATCTTTCTATCTATCCGTCTGTCTGTCTGTCTATCCATCTGTCTGTCTGTCCATCCGTCAGTCCGTCCATCTGTCTATCTGTCTATCGTTCTGTCTATCTATCTGTCTGTCTGTCGTTCTGTTAGCCTGACAAGCCAGACCCACATCAAGATGTTGGGTCTGGAAACTCATCATTGACAGGGCTCAATCCGAGGGGCGGGATAAACGGTTGTCTTTCAAATTCCCTCTGCATGCAATTGGATAGTGTCATGAGCGCCATCCAACCAACCAGAGCGAAGAAGAAGGTGAAGCTGAGCTAATGTTAGTTGATAGACTTTCGCCGTATCCGGTAGGCAAAACTCTGAACATATTTTCTTGCGTCTGGATTTCTAGGCTATCGTTCTGTGTGTCTGTCGCTTAAAATCAGTCCTTGTAATGTTTTGGTTAATCTCGGAGCTGGTTTGTTTCATGGCTTAGAACCCTTTATTCTTCTCACAGTGTATCATCACTGCGTTGTTCTTTAGATTAGTTTGATTGAATTCTACGTATAGTTTGATACACGTGTATTGTTTGTTTAATATGATGGCAGGTCTGACTCTTTCATCTCGTTCTTAATGAACATGAGCTTTTAAACCTTGTTGAACCTGTTCTGTTGAAAATAAACCAATTAAAAAGGCATCCTTTAGCATTTTTCGTTTTATGATTTCAGAAGTGGCATAATTTGATGTGTGTTTTGTCTGTAGTTTGTGTTCAATCTGATGGTGTGCGGCCGGATGAATGATAATCTGGCTCTGGAGGAGTTCGTCCTGCATACTCCCGCTCCTCTGGATACGTCCGTTCGTCTCTCGCGAGCTCTGACTCTGGCCGCGCTCAGAGAGAAGGAGCGCTCGGTGGACCTGCACGCAGCCGCTCGTCACTGTGAGGTCATGGCCTCTGACATCCTGACCTTAGCCTCCTCAGCCGGGGGGCACGGCGCGGGTCCGATCCTCAGGGCCGTGGACCATCGGGGCGCCAGCGTGCTGGACTGCCTGATCGAGGGCCGGCAGAAAGGCGTGGTGTCCCACCCGGCGGTGCAGACGTACCTGACGGACGTGTGGTACGGAAGCCTGCAGTGGGACTCCTGGAAGATCCTGCTGCTGTTCTTCTGCTTGCTCTTCTGCCCTCCGCTGTGGCTGGTGCTCTCTCTGCCGCTCAGACACAGGTGCAGTCCTTCTGAGAGAGCGTGTGTGTGTGTGAGAGAGAGCGAGAGAGAGAGTGTGTGTATGTGTGAGTCTGTGAGAGAGAGAGTGTGTGAATGTGTGAGTGTGTGAGTGTGTGATTGTGTGTGTGTGGGTATGTTTTTGTGAAATATCAGGACTCAAATGTGTATAATGACATGGGTATGACATATGTATTACAAAAAGATGGTGAAATATGAGGACGTTACCCATGTCCTCACTTTTCAAAATGCTTATAAATCACAGAATTAGTTTTTTTTCACAGAAAGTAAACTGTGCAGTTTCCTGTGATGGGCAGGGGCAGTGTAGGGGGATAGAAAATACGGTTTGTACGGTATAAAAACCATTACGCCTATGGAATGTCCCCACATTTCACAAAAACCCTGTGTGTGAGTGTGAGCACGCATGTGTGTGTGTGAGTCCCCACAAAGATAGTGAAACTGAGTGTGTGTGTGTAGGTTTGGCTGTACTTATGAGATCCAAATGTACTCACTTATATTGTGAAATATTATGACAACCGGCTAGTAAGGATATTTTACTGGTCCTCCCTAGTTAAAAAGGCTTATAAATCTGCCAAGACATGTTTCTATTTAAATACAGTGTTTTGCATGTTTCTGTGATGGGTAGGGGTGGGCCAAAGAAAGTCTATGCAATGTCCTCACTAATATAGTGAAACAAACGTGTGTGTGTGTGTGTGTCCTGGTTGGAGAAATGTAATGAATAGTTGTAATCTCCACACAGCTTCAACACCATCCCAATCGTGAAGTTCATGAGCCACCTGGTGTCGCACGTCTTCCTGTTGGCCCTGTTCATCCTGACTATCGTGTACCCACCTGTGAGTCCTCTGTCCCAGGGCCGTCTGGTGCCCGACTGGTCCGAGTGTCTGCTGCTGATCTGGCTTTGTGGCATGCTGGTTTCCGAGCTGACTTTCCCAGGTGAGCGCACCGGATTAGCGTGGATCCGTCTTCTTCTCCTGGGGTTTTCCGCCGCGGCTCTATTGTGCCACCTGCTGGCGGTCCTCAGTCAGCGCTGGCCGCCCGCTCACCTGCACTGCCTGTTCGCGCGGAACGTCCTGCTGGCCGTCGCAATGACCCTCGGCTTCATCCAGCTGCTGGAGTTCCTGACTTTCCATCACTTGTTCGGCCCGTGGGCCATAATCATCCGAGACTTGATAAAGGACCTGTGTCGATTCGCAGTGATCCTGATGTTGTTCCACACCGCCTTCACGCTGAGTCTCACAGCGTTGTGCCAGCCGCTGTATCCACAAGATCGAGAAAACAGCACCGGCAACGCCACGGAAGTGAGAGTGCCGGGTCCTTTAAACATGTCCGTGCTGCTCTTCTTCGCCTTGTTCGGGTTGACCGAACCGGATAAAATTCCCGACGTGGAGCGCTCGCCTCCAGCGACGGCCGTTTTGGCTAAAATGGTATTCGGCGTGTATCTGGTCGTGACGTTCATCGTGCTGATCAACCTCCTCATTGCCATGATGAGCGACACGTACCAGCGCATCCAGGCTCAATCCGACACGGAGTGGAAGTTCGGCCGCGCCGTTCTGATCCGCGATATGAGCCGCAAATCTGGAATTCCGTCTCCGTTCAACCTCTTCACCAACCTGTTCTACTCCATCAAGGTTCTCTGCAAGCGTGCAGGTATGATCCGTGTTCATTCGTGATCCTTGGCATGTTTGTTTCTGCCTTAGACTTGTCCATATTCTCTGTTCAGGGAAGGTCTGCTCTGCGGAGGGTCGTGATGTGATGAACGAGGATGAAGATGCTGGAGGTTTGCCTGACTCTCGTTCTCTAGATCGACTGACTCAAGCGTCTGTCAGCTGGGCCAGAGGAAACAAGAGGACGCAGATCCTCCCCGAGGGCAAGTGCATCTCATTTCCCATGCAAAATCACTTCTGTTTCTTCTGCTTTGGTAGATTAACTTATGTGGTTATTTTAAACGTACCCCGTCCCCTGCATTATATTATTAATTAAGCAATGGTGTTATTCAGAATTTCAGACATTACATTGGACATATTTAAAATGCTTCTCTTGGGAAAAATGTAGATTTTCCGTTAAATATCAAACATAAAGAGCCTATATAATTGCTATATTTATATAATATTGTAAACAATTATTATATTTACCCCAAAAAAGTCATTATTCTGTTAAATGAGAAAAGTATCAAATAGATTAAAAAAAAAAAAAAAGAAATATATATATATATATATATATAAAATATTTGATTCAACAGATTTTATTGCACATGAACTTTTAGGCTTTAATGGCCATGAGAGTGAGTAAATGTTGACAGAATTTTCATTTTGGGGTGGATTATACCTTTAATGGGTTTTATAAAAGAAACTAAAACGGTAAATGCCTAAATGAGTGAGTCATTCATTCATTCGACTCGTTCAAACGGCTCATTCATTCAGGAATGAAGTAAATGGCTCTCTTTCATAGACTGTAGAAAAATATGGACGTAGTGTCCGTGACGTCACCCATAGATTCTGAAGAGCATTTCTGAAGCCTAAAGTGTGGCCGTGCCATCTTGGCAGCGCGTCACGGCACGTCATTCCCGGATAACTGAAAATGGGCAAAGAGGAGCTAACAGACAGCAGACAAACGGCTAGTAGTGACAGCAGTGACAATCCACCTGTCACTCAGAGTGGCCACGCCCTTAATTATGCAGAACTTTAAGGCTTAATATAATGTAAACGAATTAGTTATACAAAACTCCATCCTCCTCACAGTCGTCATGAAGGGCAAAATTAGCCGTACAGACCAAAACCACAAGTTGTTCCAGACTGTAAACGTGTTCTTCTGTTGTAAAGTTGGGCATTTTAACATGAGCTCAATGAGATTCTGCTCCTTCTGGAGTCTGTCTCTAGTGGCCAGTCGATGAACTGCAGTTTAAGTCACTTCCGTATTGGATTCAAGGGAGGTTGCCGCTTGCTCTCTTTATGTATGAGTCATTGAATCATTGGTTCGCCCGATTGATTCGCTCAATTCAGAAATGAAGTTGAAGCTCGGAGATGCACAACAGTTCTGCTCTTGCTTTAGGTGATATTTTCATTGGCAAATTTGAGCAGAAGCAGACAATACTGTGTTTAAACTATTACACAATATTAACTTCTTATTTATTGAACTGTTGTATAAAAGCAATATCACATTTGCACTCATGCTATTCTGGACAAATCATGATGTATCAACGATCATGATTATATCACAATATAAATACGAGACAAAAACTCATACGGGGCATTTTTGCCCTAATATCTTAAATTTTATGGGCAATATAACTGCATTCAATAAGCTCCAGTTGTTGCTCTGCTTCATATTCGTCACCAATCAAATTTATGTGATGTTAGATGACCTAAGGAGGACTGAGGCGGTAGGAGAATCATTTTAATGTTTTTTTTTCCCCATAACTAATTACCTCAATCAGTGTGTAAATTGACAGCCTAAATTTGTATATTCATATGCCAAGTTGCATGCATTAAATAAATAAATATTGTGTTTGTTAAGTAGACATTTTCAGGTGTCAGTCTCAACCGGTGGTGTGCTGTTACTGTGCAGGTGGTCAGGTCACGATGTCCAGGTCTGGAGGTCAGGTGCGCGTGGAGAGCGTTGTGGATTGGCCGTCGGTGGTCCAGCAGTTTTTAGCCCAGCGTAAGCAGAGGGACAGATCACTGGCGGAGAGAGATGAATGACCAGCGGCTTCACCATGACAGATACGTTTGCACTGCCTACATGAGCATCAGTCCAACCACATGAGCCCACATCACTTCCTGTTCAATGCTGTCCACTTCAGCGTATCACAGCCGGATGTCATTCAAGATGTAATTTACAGTACTGGGCAAAATTTTGGGGTCGGTAAGATTGCGTTATGTTTTTGAAAGTCTGCATTTATTTGATCAGAAATACAGTAAAGAAATCTGAGATATTATTAGAGTTTAAAATAACAGTTTTCTATGTGAATATACACTCACCTAAACGATTATTAGAAACACCTGTTCAATTTCTCATTAATGCAATTATCTAATCAACCAATCACATGGCAGTTGCTTCAATGCATTTAGGGGTGTGGTCCTGGTCAAGACAATCTCCTGAACTCCAAACTGAATGTCAGAATGGGAAAGAAAGGAGATTTAAGCAATTTTGAGGGTGGCATGGTTGTTGGTGCCAGACGGGCCGGTCTGAGTATTTCACAATCTGCTCAGTTACTGGGATTTTCACGCACAACCATTTCTAGGGTTAACAAAGAATTGTGTGAAAAGGGAAAAACATCCAGTATGCGGCAGTCCTGTGGGCCAAAATGCCTTGTTGATGCTAGAGGTCAGAGGAGAATGGGCCGACTGATTCAAGCTGATAGAAGAGCAACTTTGACTGAAATAACCACTCGTTACAACCAAGGTATGCAGCAAAGCATTTGTGAAGCCACAACACGCACAACCTTGAGGCGGATGGGCTACAACAGCAGAAGACCCCACTGGGTACCACTCATCTCCACTACAAATAGGAAAAAGAGGCTACAATTTGCACAAGCTCACCACAATTGGACAGTTGAAGACTGGAAAAATGTTGCCTGGTCTGATGAGTCTGGATTTCTGTTGAGACATTCAGATGGTAGAGTCAGAATTTGGCGTAAACAGAATGAGAACATGGATCCATCATGCCTTGTTACCACTGTGCAGGCTGGTGGTGGAGGTGTAATGGTGTGGGGGATGTTTTCTTGGCACACTTTAGGCCCCCTAGTGCCAATTGGGCATGGTTTAAATGCCACGGCCTACCTGAGCATTGTTTCTGACCATGTCCATCCCTTTATGACCACCATGTACCCATCCTCTGATGGCTACTTCCAGCAGGATAATGCACCATGTCACAAAGCTCCAATCATTTCAAATTGGTTTCTTGAACATGACAATGAGTTCACTGGACTAAAATGGCCCCCACATTCACCAGATCTCAACCCAATAGAGCATCTTTGGGATGTGGTGGAACGGGAGCTTCGTGCCCTGGATGTGCATCCCACAAATCTCCATCAACTGCAAGATGCTATCCTATCAATATGGGCCAACATTTCTAAAGAATGCTTTCAGCTCCTTGTTGAATCAATGCCACGTAGAATTAAGGCAGTTCTGAAGGCGAAAGGGGGTCAAACACAGGATTAGTATGCTGTTCCTAATAATCCTTTAGGTGAGTGTATAGTAAAGTGTAATTTATTGCTGTGATCAAAGCTGAATTTATCATCATTACTCCAGTCTTCAGTGTCACATGATCCTTCACAAATCATTCTAATATGAGGATTTGGCTCAAGAAACATTTATGATTATTATCAGTATCATATTTTTGTGGATTCTTTGATGAATAGAAGGTTCAAAAGAACTGCATTTGTTTGAAAGTATCATTATAAATGCCTTTACTGTCACTTTTGATCAATTTAATGCGTCATTGCTGAATAAAAGTATTAAATTCTTTCAAAAAACACAAAAAAAACATTCCGACCACAAACTCTTGACCGGCACATGCTCATGATCAGAGTCGGTTGTGCGTTCCTACTTGATATCTCTGACTTCTGAGCACCAATGCCTTATATTGGCCGATGCTAGAAAGATGAAACGGTTGCAAAGCTGTTCACTCATCAGTAAAGAAATCCTCTAGTAACCGAAGCGCTTCTGCAAGTAGGAAAGTCTCTAAAGCACTGCCAGGAGAATGCTTTTCAGTGTTACATTCTGTGCCTCAGAAATATCAGTGTTGATGGAAAATATCCTTTTACCACTTTTTATTATACTATTTGATTACTATACAAGTAAATGACACATGCTAAATAATGTTACATGCTACATATAGCTGTGTAACGCTGCATTCACATTGTGTCAGTATTAGGGGTGTAACGGTACATGTATTCATACCGAACCGTTTCGGTACAGGGCTTCCGGTATGGTGCACGTGTGTACCGAATGGCACCGAATGCAATCTTTAACAGTTAACCCTTGTGCATCCTCATGGACATTTTTGGCTTTTTCAGTTTCGTTTTTTTTTTATCATTTTGCCTGTGTTAATGGTAACTGCATATATTTTGGCACATGTGTGTATTTTTATTGGAATTTTACCATTTCACCCCCATTTCCTTTAAAAGGGGGGTGAAATGCTGTTTCATATATACTGAGTTTTTTGTACACTGTTAAAGACTTGGGTTCCCATGCTAAACATGGACAAAGTAAAAAGAAAAAGAAAAAAGTTGGCCATTTGATGGAGTATTTCTGTGCCAAAAATACTTTAAAACTGAAGTTTTTTACGAGTATGGGTCGCTCTGATGTAAGCTAGGGCGGGATGTCCTTGTACGGGCCGTATGGGCTCTTCTCCCGGAAGGGCGCGCGCGCGACTAGAGCGAGAGAGCAAACGCTCACCCATTATAGCGCTGTGCTCAGCTTTAGGGAAGCCGGCTGCGCTGCAGTCACAGGATGTCATGAAATCAACAATGTCACCGAAGATGTGTGTTTTTGGTTGTCCGGGACAACCCAAAACAACCCTGTACAGCTTCCCAAAGAACCCAGCTTTAATGGGACCCCTGCATTTCGGCGACAATCGTTTTATAAACAAGGCCCACTCCGGATTTGTAGCTCGTCTAATGCTGAAAGATGGAGCAGTCCCAGCGATTAAGGTTTACGGTGGTGTGTTGGAAGCAGGCGGTGAGTAAAACTGTTTCAAATGTCTGTATGTTGTGAGCTATCGACTCGTTCATTCAAATGCGCTACTATTCCATTGTTTTTCTATGTAAACACGCACTAGTCTGACATGCAAAACCGTTCCGCTTGCTACTGCTAACATTAAATCTCATACAATAGTCCATAAATCAAATTGTGTCCTCATAAACCACGAGTAAACGCACACAAATGTTGCAAAACTCGCGCATGACAAGCCGCTATAAGCAGGTAACGTTATGAGTTTTACAGTACATACCATAGAGACGTCCTGCTGTAGTCGTCGTTGCTGCTTCTCCTGTTCAATTTCAGCCTCCGGATCAGATTCTGAATCATATATGTGTGGCTAAATCCGATTGATCTCCATGGTTTATTTAGGATAACGTTTTTTCCACGTTTAAGAATGTCACAGCTTTCAGCTCTCAACGCAATCGCTGCGCGCACTCGTGATTCTTTAGCTCCACCCACACGATACGCCTCCAGCCGCTTGTTTTTTTCCGGAAAGACTCGGTACAGCCTATCTTTCTTTTATAAATATAATAAAACTAAAGAGTTTTCGGAGATATGAAGGATGCAATACTACTCTATAGGCACTCAAGATTAACTGAAACTGAGTGTTTTGGACAAAATGTCCCCATTGAAACCCATTAAAACTGCAATTTAAATATAAATTGATGAAATCTTTGTTAATACCCTTGAATGAAACCCTTTATTCTGTTGGCAAGGCTTCAAAATTAAAAAATGTTAAAAAAAATTTACCAGATGGTGCCATTTTCTCAGGTTTGGCCTATAAAACAAATACTCAATTTATTCCTGGTTTCTGTTTATGTATATTATAAAGCCAATTGGATAAATTATAAAATCAAATCAAATCACTTTATTGTCACACAGCCATGTACACAAGTGCAACAGCAGGTGAAATTCTTAGGTGCAGTTCCGAGCAAACATAGAAGTCGCGACATGACATGTACAACATTTAAAGCAGCATCAGATTACATCATCTGATGCGCACACAATTACTCACAGCACAGTATACACTACAATAAACAATAAATAATTTACACAATGTGAGTGTAGTTCTCACAGCTTTAAACAATATACACATACTTACAATATAGATATACTTAAAACAATATACACTAAACATACATAAAACAGTATACATTAAGCTATAATAATAATAATATACAATGTACAGTATACATTATTATTCACAGTAGAGATCCAATGTACAATAGGTGCTATATGATAAATGATAAATAATAATGATAAATAATGTGTATATAATGTGTGCGTGTATCTACAGTGGGTTGTGCAGAGTGATATTCTGTCCAGTGTGTGTTATGATACTGATGGATCAAGAGTTAAGTAGTCTGATTGCTTGTGGGAAGAAGCTGTTCTGGAGTCGGCTGGTGCGTGTTCTGATGCTGCGGTACCGTCTGCTTGATGGCAGCAGTGAGAGCAGCCCATGGTTCGGGTTATGCTGCTGTAACTGTGTGGGTGTGTTAGTTTGGATGTCTGTGTGTGTGTGTGTGTGTGTGTGTGTGTGTGTGTGTGTGTGTGTGTGTGTGTGTGTGTGTGTGTGTGTGTGTGTGTGTGTGTGTGTGTGTGTGTGTGTGTGTGTGTGTGTGTGATAAAAAAATAGTGTGTAGGTGTGCGTGTGTGTGCTTGTAATATTTGAAAGAGAAAAACTCAACTGCAAATAACAAATCCAACCACTGTGTGTGTGTGTGTGTGTGTGTGTGTGTGTGTGTGTGTGTGTGTGTGTGTGTGTGTGTGTGTGTGTGTGTGTGTGTGTGTGTGTGTGTGTGTGTGTGTGTGTGTGTGTGTGTGTGTGTGTGATAAAAAAAATAGTGTGTAGGTGTGCGTGTGTGTGCTTGTAATATTTGAAAGAGAAAAACTCAACTGCAAATAACAAATCCAACCACTGTGTGTGTGTGTGTGTGTGTGTGTGTGTGTGTGTGTGTGTGTGTGTGTGTGTGTGTGTGTGTGTGTGTGTGTGTGTGTGTGTGTGTGTGTGTGTGTGTGTGTGTGTGTGTGTGTGTGTGTGTGTGTGTGTGTGTGATAAAAAAAATAGTGTGTAGGTGTGCGTGTGTGTGCTTGTAATATTTGAAAGAGAAAAACTCAACTGCAAATAACAAATCCAACCAGTGTGTGTGTGTGTGTGTGTGTGTGTGTGTGTGTGTGTGTGTGTGTACCAGTGGAGCGCTGGCATCTAATGGGGAAAAGTTAACACTGCACCTAAACAAAATCTTACTGAGAGCTCATTTTTCGAGATATCAACCTCAACATCTCAACCTCACACACTGAGCCTGGTTTCTCCCAAGGTTTATTTTTCTCCATTAGGTCGCCTGATGGGGTTTTGGTTTCCTTGCCACTGTTGCCTCTGGCTTGGCGTGCTCAGTTGGGGACACTAAATTGTTCTAAATTTTTCAACTAAATATGCAAATAAATCTAATTATTAAACTAAATTAACCATATAAACTAAATTACTGATCTAATTACTGATCTAAAGCCCACACTGTCACTGTATGATAATTGAAATGAACTGATGACATCACCGTTTTATCCAGAACGGCTATACGGCTGAATAAAATTGTTGCATTATTTTCCTGTTTAACACTGTAAAGCTGCTTTGAAACAATCTGCATTGTTAAAAGCGCTAGATAAATAAAGTTGACTTGACTTGACATTTGGAACACAGGCTTTGATTTTCTAGCAGTTTTAGTGTTCAACATGTTTCATAAAATATATATTTTATTTTCATAAACTTTAACCTCTATAACTGTTTTTTTGGTTTCACTTTTTAAACTTTTTTGGACCCTTTTCAAGGGTCTTCTTTAAAATGAGACCAGACTTAAATCTGTGCTCCCAATATTCATTTTTTTTATGACGGTTTTGACATGGACATTTTTTCCTCTATGGACCCATGTGTAATTTTTTTTAATTGATGCACAAGGGTTAACAGTCGGCTTGTTTTAAGCACAAAACACACTTTAATCTGAGTTCCCACATGAACATATGAAGTATTCAGTCAATTTTATCATTACATTCAAACGATAAATGCCGTTTTGTTGCTCTTTAATGTGGCATGACCGATCACTGTATAGCCACGTCAGTGCACGAGTGAACGGCATCATCTCTTCCTAAAGAACAAACATCTGAAGGTGTGTTGAGGATACATTACAACTTACTGTCATGTATCATATGTGGTGTAATCGCTCAATCAGTGTTTCAACGGCGGAAAGACGTCATTAAAACAGCTTGAGAACAACGTCACATTTACCTCAGACAGTCATTCAGTGTCCACAGCTGTGAGTTCACTAGAGAAATCAACTCTTTCACTGAATATATGACCGATATTAGCCGTTATATTCATCATATTCGACTGATGTCTGGATTATTAAAAATAAATCTGTCATGTAAATGACACACACACTTTGTATAAATGATTATATTGAAGAATTTATAATTAGATTTAGAAGTTAATGCAAAAACTGCCTTATGTGAAGTTTACATGTTTGCACACAATGTGTTATTTGAGTGTTGGTTATTATATCTAAACATAAATATCAGCTGCATTTAGGCTCAAAGTTTGGGCTCTGTTGTTAACCTTTAATATTACAGTAATGTACAAGTAAGGGCTCCTTATATTTATAATTTAATATTATATATTAAATTATATTTATGAAACTTTCAGTTATATTCATTTAAGGACAGGCAGTTTTTTCAGTAAACCACTGTTTAACCTCTTAAACTCTGCGGACCCAGTACCGGGTCCGGAATGACTTCATCAACTATATACTTTAATGTTAAATGTCTGTGTGGTGCCATTTGAAAGCTTAGAGTCTCTACTTTCTGGAGATATGCATCACTTTGGCATTTGTTTTACACAAAGTAACTTATTTCTGCCTGGATTTGGCCTCCCCAAATAGAAAAGCTTCCCATTCCCACATACAGTGTCTCTAAATACACAATACTGCTGTCATTTTACAGGAAACCCTTTGATGTTTCATAAAACACTGCTAAAAGTGATAAATATGTAAGTATATGTTGTCCCCCCCCCCCAAAAAAAGAGATACTTTTAGATTTTTTTGGTTATAAATTCATTGTTGAAAGTGTGTAACTCAGGCCCTGTGTGCTCTAGCACCCTGCAGACAGTTTGGGCTGTTTCCACTAGATTCCAGAAAATACTGGAAAAAATAATTTTGTCTGTATCATGTATGCAAGATTTATTCAAATGGATCTGAAGGGAGGAATATCACTTTTTTATGTAACTTATAATCAAAAAGTGCCTCTTTTTTGGGGGGTTAGACAACATATACTTACATGTTTATCACTTTTAGCAGTGTTTTATGTAACTTCAAAGGGTTTCCTGTAAAATGACAGCAGTATTGTGTATTTAGAGACACTGTATGTGGGAATGGGAAGCTTTTCTATTTGGGGAGGCCAAATCCATGCCGAAATGGTACCAGAGCATAAGTACCGAACCGTGACTTCAACACCGAGGAACGTACCGTTACACCCCTAAACTCAGAAATTATTACATCACTGACTTTTTGAAGAAGAAAAAAGATGCACCGGATGCTGCCTGAGCGTTCATACACTTCATATTCTCCAACTTATAATAATAATAATCACTGTAAGTCTGACACGATGAGCACAATGTTTGTGTCTTCACTAGCACTGTTGACATGTTTGTTCTGCACTTTGTTCTGAAAACAGAAATAAATGATGGATAGTCAAATAAACCATGAATTGCTTCCTTTTTTTATTATAAAAAATCACGAGTATCAAATATGATCATCAGGTTTATTACTTCAATCACCATTGCATTGCATTATATGAGCTTTGATCATAAAACTGAGTGTTTAAATATCATCTTATTAAGACATATTATTGGCAAACACACAGGTTGAAATTATGACATACTAAAGTAATATTATGATGAAAAAGTTGAAATTATGACATAATACATTATTATGAGGAAAGATGTGAAATTATCACATACTAAAGTAATATTATGATGAAAAAGTTGAAATTATGACAATTTCAAATCTTTCCTCATAATATTAATTTATCATGTCATAATTTCAAATCTTTCCTCATAATATTAATTTATCATGTCATAAATTAATATTATGAGGAAAAAGTTGAAATTATGACATAATAAATTAATATTATGAGGAAAAGTTTTTAAATGATCACATATTAAAGTAATATTATGATGAAAAAGTTGAAAGTAAGAAATAATACGTTGATATTGTTAGGAAAAAAATTAATTAGGACTTAATAAATTAATATTATGTGGGAAAAAGTTGGAATTATGACATAAAAAATTAATATTATGAGGAAAAATGTGAAATTATCACATACTAAAGTAATATTATGATGAAAAAGTTGAAATAATGACATAATAAAGTAATATTGTTAGGAAAAAGTTGAAATTATGACACGATAAATTAATATTATGAGGGGAAAGTTGAAATTGACATGCTAAAGTAATATTGTTAGGAAAAAGTTGAAATTATGACATAAATTAATATTATGAGGGAAAAAGTTACAATTATGACATAACTTAACTTAAAATTATGACAAGGTTGAAATTATGACATACTGAATTGATATTATGATAAGAAAAGTAAACATTATGACATATTACGTTACAATTATGAGGAAAATAATTATAATGAAATTAAACTCTCAAAATTATGACCTTTTGCTCACTTTTAATGTTGTAATTTTGACTTTTTTAGTAAATAATTCAGATTTAGTATGTCAGTTTCAATTCTATTCTCATAATAATGATACAAAATGTATAAATTGAGAATATTTATATGCATTTATGTCAGTGTCATGCTGTACTGTTGAAGATCTCATTTTTGAGCTGTTTTGTCCTCCATATTCTCAGTATATCAGACTATATGAGCCATAAAAGCATGATGTATCAAATATGATTCGTGACATGTATGCGGGGTTTAATAAACCGTTCCACTTCTGATAAAACTATTATTTCATATGTTTTACAGTAACACATTATTTACTGCATGTTAACCAGTACATCATGCCATGTTTGACGTGAGGCTATGTCCACTTCTTCCTCTCGGAGATGAAATGAAACAGAGATATGATGATTCCCAGTCTTTCACAGGAAGTGCGTCTCCTGTACTCCTGCTTTTAACTGGAGATTGATGAGTAATACGCTCATACATTCTCTGTCAGGTTTAACTCTGGACAGAGTGATGAGCGGAGGAATAAACATTAGTGACGAGGGCCAGTTTTTCACTTTTATGGATGTCCGTTTTTGTCCGTGTGTTTATGCGGAGACAGTGACTCATTGGGAGGGAAAGCGCAAGACTGTGTTTTGACTGAATATCTGAATATCTTTGAGTAAAATAACAGCTAATTCACTCTTCCATGGGATGGATTCGCCTGCATTGATCAGACATTCAGACCAAACACTAGACATTTATGTTTCCTGTTTTCAGCTTCTCATGTTGCTAATTTTGCATCCATAAAAGCTCTTCAATTTACTCTATTCATCTGGCTGTTTAAAGTTTTCTATCAAAGCACAAGAATCCAAAAACACTGCAAATCGTCCACAACAGTTTCCTCTTATGGAGTAATATCATGTGTTCTGCAGGCGTCCTGTCCTCGTTCGGCTGGATTTCCTCTCACTCTTCCTGAACACTCATACACAGTATATGGGAGCATTTGTGACACATAAGGGAGAAAACAATTTTTTGACACCAAGTTATGAGAGAAAATCAAAATTTGAGGTCAAATTAGTATGCCGTAATTATCACATACTTATAATACGTCATCATTTTGAGGAAAAAGTTGAAATTATGACATACTAAAGTAATATTATGTCAAGTCAAAAGTAAACTTTTTTGCGTGGTAATTATGTCTGTATTTAATTTCGAGAATGTCATAATTTTTATTTAATATGTCAATTTCAACTTTTTATGCCATAAATATGACTTCGATTTTTCTTTTATCACATACTAAAGTAATATTATGAGGAAAAAGTTGAAATTATGACATAATAAATTAATATTATGAGGACAAATTTGAAATTATCACATACTAAAGTAATATATCACGATGAAAAAGTTTAAATTGACAATTTCAAATCTTTCCTCATAATATTAATTTATGACATGATAAATTAATATTAATTTATGACATGATAAACTAATATTATGAGGAAAAATTAGAAATTATCACATACTAAAGTAATATTATGAGGAAAAAGTTGAAATTATGACAATAAATTAATATTATGAGGGAAAAAAATTGAAATTATCACATATTAAAGTAATATTATGATGAAAAAGTTGAAAGTAAGAAATAATACATTGATATTGTTAGGGGGAAAGAAAATTAGGACTTAATAAATTCATATTATGTGGGAAAAAGTTGGAATTATGACATAATAAATTAATATTATGAGGAAAGATTTGAAATTATGACATGATAAATTAATATTATGAGGACAAATTTGAAATTATCACATACTAAAGTAATATATCACGATGAAAAAGTTTAAATTGACAATTTCAAATCTTTCCTCATAATATTAATTTATGACATGATAAATTAATATTAATTTATGGCATGATAAATTAATATTAATTTATGACATGATAAATTAATATTATGAGGAAAATTTTGAAATTATCACATACTAAAGTAATATTATGACGAAAAAGTTGAAATTATGACAATAAATTAATATTATGAGGAAAAAAAATTGAAATTATCACATATTAAAGTAATATTATGATGAAAAAGTTGAAAGTAAGAAATAATACATTGATATTGTTAGGGGGAAAAAATTAGGACTTAATAAATTCATATTATGTGAGAAAAAGTTGGAATTATGACATACTAAAGTAATATTGTTAGGAAAAAGTTGAAATTATGACATAATAAATTAATATTATGAGGAAAAATGTGAAATTATCACATACTAAAGAAATATTATGATGAAAAAGTTGGAATTATGACATGATACATTTAAATTATGAAGGAAAAAGTTGAAATTATGACACTAAATTAATATTATCAGGGAAAAGACATACTAAATTATAATTATGATGGAAAAGTCAAAATTATCACATACTAAATTAATATTATGAGGACAAATTTGGAAAAAGGAAAAAGTTGAAATGATGACGTACTAAATTAATATAAGGGAAAAAGTTGAAATGATCACATATTTAATTAAAATTATGATGGAAAAGTCTAAATTATGACATACTAATTTAAAATTATGAGGAAAAAGTTGAAATGATGACAATAAATTAAAACTGAGGAACATTTTGGAATTATGACATACCAAATTATAATTATGAAATTAAACTCAAAATGAAATTACCTTTTTCTCACTTTTGATGTTGTAATTTTGACTTTTTAAGTAATAATTCAGATTTAGTATGTCAGTTTCAATGCGAATCTCATAATATGATACAAAATGTAGAAATTGAGAAATTATGTGTTGACACTGTCATAATTACAACATAAATATGAAAAAAAGTTGACAGAAATTATGAATTACAGCATACTAAATCATATTTACGACTTGTCAAGTCAAAAGTCTAATTTTTTGCGTGGTGATTATGTCTGTATTTAATATCGAGAATGTCAATTTCAACTTTTTGTGTCATAAATATGACTTCGATTTTTCTTTTATTACATATGAAAATATATTTCTATTAAGTTACATTCTAGATATGTATTCACCTTATTTTGAATGTGTGTGCTACAGTGTGTTTATGATTAAGATAATAAACTGAAATATGATTTGATAACACTTTTTGTACCTCAGGCTGGTCTGCGCTTGCTTCAGGATGTTTCTCTGGGAAATGTTCCCTGCTGTTCTTTGAAGAGCTCATTCAGCATCAGTGCATATCTTCAGATAGGGTGATTTTACATCACTGTGCTGGATCCTCCAGATGTTTCCAGGTAAATCGTGATGGATGCGGCACACCT
The DNA here is from genome assembly GCA_023566225.1 of Romanogobio albipinnatus. Classification (NCBI taxonomy): domain Eukaryota; kingdom Metazoa; phylum Chordata; class Actinopteri; order Cypriniformes; family Gobionidae; genus Romanogobio; species Romanogobio albipinnatus. Next base: position 41,066,999 of record CM042261.1, on the reverse strand, counting down.
GGCGCTGTCGTTCATACACACACACAACTGCTCTGAGTTCAGCTTTATTAGCTGTTGAAGGCCAGAACTGATTTACTGTCTCTGGGTTGTGTCAAGGTGACGGGTGTTTAGACAGAGACTCTGCTCCGTTACACACTCGAGACATTGAGTACGAAACTAAACACATCAGCATTGAGTGTGTCTCCTCACCTTTACCTGCTGATCAGAGTTTGCCACCTTCAGCGGTGATGATTATACACAGTGCATTCATACATGAGGAGATCTGATTTCATCACACATTAACTTGACATTTATGATTTTATGTTGAGGGAGGTTCACACTGGGTGAATCCCAGTCTGGGTCCACAATTAATATTAACTAATAATATTACGTTCATGATAATTAAACACATTTTACCTGTGAATTTTGAAAAAAATATTAAATGTTATCATATATATTTAAGTCATTATCATAAATTAGGTATCATTTGAAAGCTTACAAACTCAAAATTCATCCTGTGAAAACCGTTTTGAAATCGGACATTGTGTTACCATGGAAACGTTACTCTAAATTATTCTAGCGGGCTCCTCCCCTAGTGGGCGGTGTCATGTTTCATAATACAATAATTATTTTAACTACTTTATATTCAAAATCTTTTCCAATCTTGACAAAACACATATTGTCGGAAAGGTCTGAGTCTCAAGGGTCCATATTTGGTGACTGTTTTGTGATGGAAGTGACATTTGGACAGAAATTTACAGGAAAATGCATCAAAAAAACAATAAATGGAATTTGAATGACACCCGGTGGCTGTGTTTGGTACAGCACCTAAACAAAATCTCATGGGAACTTCAATTTTTGTGATATCAACTTCAAATTTGGAACACAAATTGGTAAGACATATGGCTTTGATTTTATAGTAATTTTAGAGTAAATTCTTTTTTGTAAAATATATATTTTATATGAAATAAAAAATATTTAGTACAGTATTTTTCATTTAAAGTAAATTTAAACTTCCATAACTTTTTCATACTTTCATATTTTAAATTGCTTTCACGTCAGCAATAATCTGAGAGTGTCTTCTTTAAAACGAGATGGTCTATATTCCAAAGCTTTCTTGAATTACAGCCCTTTAAGTTTGGATAGTGCATTTTCATGTGTATTCTCAAAAAGGGGGGTGACAGTTAAAGGGTTAATATGTGTATATATACACTTTATATGTCCAGAAAGGATCGTGAAAAATATTTCACAGTGCAAAAAATCTTAACGGAATTAAAAAAATGATTGCAATGTGTTATTTTTAGGGTGTTTTGGGGACTTATTTATCATTAAACATCATATGAGACACTGTAAACCTGCAAGTGTGTGAGGAGGCATTCGGTCCTGTGTGAACACACAGCATGTTCAGTCTTCAGTCTTGTAGTGTACTCTCGCTTGAAGAGTTGATGGAGAATGACGGTCCAATAAAGCAGTTTGAGTTGAGTTTCCAAACGGATCATTAGAAATGATCAAACGCTTCTCCCACATCTCCGATCTGTGGCTCATCTTGAGTGTGTTTCATCATTGTAGCCGTTATATAATTCCCCTTTGATCTGTGTGTTCTTTGTATCGGATCTGTGTGTTTGCAGGCTTTTGCTCCAGAGTGTTTATGCCAAGAAAAAACAAATCCCGATGTGAAAATCCTGCCGGATTGACTGCCACACGGACGGATGTGTGTGATGGTGTGTGACACTGGATCTGGTGAAGGATGAGGTGCAGGACTTCACTAATGCTGTGTTTCTCTCATGAGCTCCAGCTGTTGTGCCGATGGGCTCGGAGGGCCGTGCTTCTTCACCGGGGGTCCAGGACGGGTCCCTGTCTCAGGATGACAGTCTCACGGGTGGTCCTCCATCAGTGTGTGTGTGTGTGTGTGTGTGTGTGTGTGTTCAGTGGAGGAACCTCTTTAAAACACATCTGCAGGTTTGCTTCAACAGTTTCTCTTATGTGCTTATGGTTCAAAATAATTTATTATATAAATTATATAATAATTCATAACACACACACACACACACACATATATATATATTCTAAATCAATTGTGATTAATTGTCATGACAATAATGCCACAAAGTAAACATATTTTTTTATTGTTTATTATGTCATAACATTATTAATATTATAATAATACATGATATACATTTTCTAACCATTTAAAAATTGTCATGAAAATATTGTCTGTCCATCCATCGTTCTATCTATCTATCTATCTATCTATCTATCTATCTATCTATCTATCTATCTATCTATCTATCTATCTATCTATCTATCTATCTATCTATCTATCTATCTATCTATCTATCTATCTATCTATCTATCTATCTATCTATCTGTCTGTCTGTCTGTCTGTCTGTCTGTCTGTCTGTCTGTCTGTCTGCCTGTCTGTCAAGTCAACTTTATTTATATAGCGCTTTTAAAAATGCAGATTGTTTCAAAGCAGCTTTACAGTGTTAAAAAGGAAAATAATGCAACACAATTTTATTCAGCCGTATAGCCATTCTGGAGAAAACGGTGATGTCATCAGTTCATTTCAATTATCATACAGTGACAGTGTGGGCTTTAGATCAGTAATTTAGTTTATATGGTTAATTTAGTTTAATAATTAGATTTATTTGGATATTTAGTTGAAAATGTAGAAAGATTTAGTGTCCCCAACTGAGCACGCCAAGCCAGAAGCAACAGTGGCAAGGAAACCAAAACCCCATCAGGTGACCTAATGGAGAAAAATAAACCTTGGGAGAAACCAGGCTCAGTCGGGGTGCCAGTTCTCCTCTAGTCAATTAACAAACAGCGTATGATTATTATTCTGGCAGCTTTACAGGTCAGAGGTCATAATAGATCGGAATATTCGAAAGATCAGAGGCAGCACGCCGGAGACGGGTTTATTGAGGATGACATATCGATTTAAGAATGATTAAATTGTAATATTCGAACAATCGGAGTCATCACGCTGGAGACGGGTTTATTGAGGATGCCGTGTCGATGAGGCAGTTTTAGGGGGAGTCTAATCACGGCCTCTGCAGACACTTCAGGGTCCTGTGTTGGTCTTCTCTGGGCGCAGGTCCAGCATCTGATCTGGATACGGCCCGGATCCGGCTGACTGCAGTAAACCTCGGGATAAAACAGAGAGACTAGCATTAGCATAGATGCCATTCTTCTGATGATGTAACGAGTACATCAGGTGTTATAGGAAGTGTTCCCGGTTCCGGCTGACCTAGTTAATGCAGCCTAGCAATCATTTCATTGAAAAAGTGTTTTATGTGTATGCCACAGTAAAGAGATGTGTTTTTAGTCTAGAACTGACAGAGTGTGTCTGCTTCCCGAACAATGTTAGGAAGACTGTTCCAGAGTTTAGGAGCTAAATAGGAAAAGGATCGACCGCCTGCAGTTGATTTGGATATTCTCGGTATTATCAACTGGCCATAGTTTAGAGAGCGCAGTAGACGTGATGGTAGACGTTTGTCTATATGTCTGTCTATATGTCTGTATATCTGTCTGTCTGTTTATCTGTCTGTCTGTCTATATCTATCTATCTATCTATATCTGTCTGTCTATATCTATCTGTCTGTCTATCTCTATCTGTCTGTCTGTCTATCTCTATCTGTCTGTCTCTATCTGTCTGTCTATCTCTATCTGTCTGTCTCTATCTGTCTGTCTATCTCTATCTGTCTGTCTCTATCTGTCTGTCTATCTCTATCTGTCTGTCTCTATCTGTCTGTCTATCTCTATCTGTCTGTCTCTATCTGTCTGTCTATCTCTATCTGTCTGTCTATATCTATCTGTCTGTCTATCTCTATCTGTCTGTCTGTCTGTCTGTCTATCTCTATCTGTCTGTCTCTATCTGTCTGTCTATCTCTATCTGTCTGTCTCTATCTGTCTGTCTATCTCTATCTGTCTGTCTATCTATCTCTATCTGTCTGTCTATCTCTATCTATCTGTCTGTCTATCTCTATCTGTCTGTCTCTATCTGTCTGTCTGTCTATCTCTGTCTGTCTGTCTATCTCTATCTGTCTGTCTATCTCTATCTGTCTGTCTATCTCTATCTGTCTGTCTCTATCTGTCTGTCTATCTCTATCTGTCTGTCTATCTATCTCTATCTGTCTGTCTATCTCTATCTATCTGTCTGTCTATCTCTATCTGTCTGTCTCTATCTGTCTGTCTGTCTATCTCTGTCTGTCTGTCTATCTCTATCTGTCTGTCTCTATCTGTCTGTCTATCTCTATCTGTCTGTCTGTCTATCTCTATCTGTCTGTCTCTATCTGTCTGTCTATCTCTATCTGTCTGTCTCTATCTGTCTGTCTATCTCTATCTGTCTGTCTGTCTATCTCTATCTGTCTGTCTGTCTGTCTATCTCTATCTGTCTATCTATATCTGTCTGTCTGTCTGTCTATCTCTATCTGTCTGTCTCTATCTGTCTGTCTATCTCTATCTGTCTGTCTCTATCTGTCTGTCTGTCTATCTCTATCTGTCTGTCTATCTGTCTGTCTGTCTCTATCTGTCTGTCTCTATCTGTCTGTCTGTCTATCTCTATCTGTCTGTCTCTATCTGTCTGTCTGTCTATCTCTATCTGTCTGTCTATATCTATCTGTCTGTATCTATCTGTCTGTCTCTATCTGTCTGTCTATCTCTATCTGTCTGTCTCTATCTGTCTGTCTGTCTATCTCTATCTGTCTGTCTGTCTATCTCTATCTGTCTGTCTCTATCTATCTGTCTGTCTATCTCTATCTGTCTGTCTGTCTATCTCTATCTGTCTGTCTATCTATATCTGTCTGTCTGTCTGTCTATCTCTATCTGTCTGTCTGTCTCTATCTGTCTGTCTATCTCTATCTGTCTATCTCTATCTGTCTGTCTCTATCTGTCTGTCTATCTCTATCTGTCTGTCTCTATCTATCTGTCTGTCTGTCTGTCTCTATCTGTCTGTCTATCTCTATCTGTCTATCTCTATCTGTCTGTCTCTATCTGTCTGTCTATCTCTATCTGTCTGTCTCTATCTGTCTGTCTGTCTATCTCTATCTGTCTGTCTGTCTATCTCTATCTGTCTGTCTCTATCTATCTGTCTGTCTATCTCTATCTGTCTGTCTGTCTATCTCTATCTGTCTGTCTATCTATATCTGTCTGTCTGTCTGTCTATCTCTATCTGTCTGTCTCTATCTGTCTGTCTATCTCTATCTGTCTATCTCTATCTGTCTGTCTCTATCTGTCTGTCTATCTCTATCTGTCTGTCTCTATCTATCTGTCTGTCTGTCTGTCTCTATCTGTCTGTCTGTCTGTCTCTATCTGTCTGTCTATCTCTATCTGTCTGTCTCTATCTGTCTGTCTATCTCTATCTGTCTGTCTCTATCTGTCTGTCTGTCTCTATCTGTCTGTCTATCTCTATCTGTCTGTCTGTCTATCTCTATCTGTCTATCTATATCTGTCTGTCTGTCTATATCTATCTATCTATCTATCTGTCTGTCTGTCTGTCTGTCTGTCTGTCTCTATCTGTCTGTCTGTCTATATCTATCTGTCTGCCTATCTCTATCTGTCTGTCTGTCTGTCTCTATCTGTCTGTCTCTATCTATCTATCTGTCTGTCTGTCTCTATCTGTCTATCTATCTCTATCTGTCTGTATGTATGTATGCCTGTCTGGCTATCTATCTGTCTGTCTGTTTATCTGTATGTCTGTCTGTCTGCCTGCCTGTCTATATCTATCTATCTGTCTGCCTGCCTGTCTATATCTATCTGTCTGTCTGTCTGTCTGTCTATCTCTATCTGTCTGTCTGTCTATCTCTATCTATCTGTCTATCTCTGTCTGTCTGTCTCTATCTGTCTGTCTCTCTCTATCTGTCTGTCTATCTCTATCTGTCTATCTATCTGCCTGTATGCTTGTCTGTCTATCTATCTGCCATTCTATCTGTCTATCTATCTGTCTGTATGTCTATCTGTCTGTATGCCTATCTATCTGCCTGTCTGTCTGTCCGTCCGTCCGTCCGTCCATCCATCCATCTATCTGTCTGTCTTTCTGTCTATCATCATTCTTTTTTTCTCTGAAAATCTTTAGCATTAAAAACACAGTTGTGGTCATTTTTCAAAATAGAGATGATTTGTGTAATCCATGCATTCCTGCAGAAGACTCTCAGAAGCACAGAACATTCAGAGCTGAATTGATCTAAATATGGATGTGGATGTGAGTTTTTCCGCGGCTGATGTCCCGGAGGCCCGGCTTACAGCATCAGGTTCACAGAAGAGTGACGGCGCTGCAGAGTGACTTCTGAGGGCTCGACTTTACAGAGAGAAGATGAGAACGAGAGCGAGGGGAGGGGAGGGTGATGGACAGACCGAGAACGAGGAGGCCTAAGTCATTCTTCAGCGAGACTCACTTCATGAAAGAGCAACTTCTGGAAAGAGAGCGCTCGCTTATCCCAGCAGAGAGAGAGAGAGACGGTTTAGACTGCAAGACAAAAATGGACAGAGCTGCACTGAGATATGGAGGTTTATTCGTCTGCATTACTAGTAACTGAGATTGTTGAGATTTAATTTGATTCAAGAACTACACAAAGGAACCGTCATCCGCCCGGACCAGAAAGAGCAGCATCCAACCCCACCGGTGAGAATCTCCTCTTTATGTGCTTATGAAAATATGTTGGGTTTGAGATGTATTTTTAGTAGGATGAGTTGAACCTCCTTCTCCATGAGAAACTGCAGTGAGATCCCCCGGCTGACTGAACCGTGGGGAAATCACACAACATGATTCACGAGACGGAAACTAAACTCTTCATATGGAGAACAGATATCTGAGATAATGAAATAATCAAAGAGAATCTGAGATTCTTCTACATATTTCATGAAAGCTCTTGAACTCTGACGTCAGCGAACACGAGCACAAACTCTCTCACAAAATAAAATCCCAAAGAATGTTCCATTTTTAGACCGCTATGGAAAGCTTCACGCAGAGCCCCGGTTTGTGGCGGTACATTAAGAGCCAGCCCAAATGCCACCATGCTTGGCTCTTTAAATATGTATGCAAATTAGTTGATAGCAAAACTAAAATACATTTTGAAAGATGTTTCCACAAAAATATGAAGCAGCACAAATGTCTTCAACATTGTTGATAATGAGAAATGTTTCTTGAGCAGCAAATTGACATATAAGAAACTATATTTTTATATATATATATATATATACAGTACTAGTCAAATGTTTGGAAACTTTACTATTCTTAATGTTTTGAAAGAAGTCTCTTCTCACAGAGGCTGCATTTATTTGATTAAAAAACTGAAAAAACTGTAATATTGTGAAATATTATTACAATTTAAAATAATGTTTAAAATATAATTTATATTTGCGATGCAAAGCTGTATTTTTAGCAGCATTACTACACTTTAGTGTCACACAACCTTCAGAAATCATAATTTGATGCTCAAGAGACATTTATGATTATTATTTATGTTGGAAACCGTTCATATTTTTTATAACCTGTGATACTTTTTTCTTGATTCATTGATAAATAAAAAGAACAGCATTTATTTAAAATATAAATCTTTTGTAACAATATACTCAACTGTTTGGGGTCAGTAATTTTAGTTACTTTTATTCAGCAATGAATTGATAAAAAGTGATAGTAAAGGTTTGTATTGTTAGAAAAGTTTTCTATTTTGAATAAATGCTGTTCTCTTTTTTTATTATTCATCAATAAATCCTAAAAAAAAGTATCACAGGTTCCAAAAAAATATGAAGCAGCTCAAATGTTTCCAACACTGATAATAAATCCTCATATGAGAATGATTTGTGAAGGATCATGTGACACTGAAGACTGGAGTAATTATGATCAATTCAGCTTTGCATCGCAGATATAAATTATATTTTAAAGTATATTAAAATAGAAAACTATTATTTTAAATTGTAATAATATTTCACAATAGTAATAATTTTTCTGAATTTTTAATCAAATAAATGCAGCCTCGGTGAGCAGAAGAGCCTTCTTTTAAAACATTAAAAATAGTACAGTTTCCAAACTTTTGACTGTTGTGTATATATTTATAATTTAACACATCATTGCTGAATAAAAGTAGCCTGATCAAATCTTTTTTCAAGCCATTTCGTTCATTTCAGCAGAATATAATTTAAACATCACATGTTAAATTCCCCAACACATCTAGTATTTATGCAAACTTTAGAAAGAAAGAAATGATTCATGAATTGCTTAGCTGGGTCTTCAGGCTGTGCAGTCTGTTAGTTCACCTCAGCTCCGAATCAGAGTCGTTCTTTCTTTTTGTCACTTCACATTTAAGGCCTGTACACACCGGGACGAATATTGTGCGCTTATCGCCAGCGTTTTTCGTGGCGTTTTTTGGCGCGTCTTGAGTGTTCACACCCAAGCGATTTTCACTGGTGATGCGCCAAGTGAACGTGCAAATTCAGTAGATAGCGCTCCAGGTACACAAGGTGGTGCTGCGCCACTTTACACTTCTGACACTCGCTTGTCACACAGAAGAAGAAGAGAGACAGTATCTACGTGCTTGCCAAAACCATTCACACACTTTTTGCTAAATGCAGCAATAGCAGCTCATCTTCTTCATTGTCTACGTACTTCCTCTTCATCGTATCAATGTGTGCTCGACAAGACTGTTTTGAGCTTGAGCGCCACTAAGTGGTGTTTTACTATAACTTCAGCAGCTCCAGGCACGTGAACAAAAGCGCCGATCTCTTTGGTCGCCCAGTTGTTAACGCGCCCCGTCAAAATACTTTTTTTTTTTTTTTATGACGCTTTTACGCCTGCCGTTTTGCGCATCGGTGTGCACACTCACATTGGCGCCCTTTGTTTAGTCACAAGGGGTTAAACGTTGCCGATAAACGCTTGCAAAAATCGTCCCGTGTGATCAGGCCTTTAGGCTGCGTCCAAAACCTTGAAAATGCTGCCTTCGGAGGACACATTTCAAGGCAGGAAGGCACCAAGGCACGTCCGAATCTAATGTTAGCTTCACTTCCTGTCTCCTGAGACGCCTTCATCTGATGGATTTTCGAAGGCAGGATATTTGTATCCTTCGCTGCCTTTGATATCCCACAATCCTGTGCTTTCCATTCTGTGACAGTTGAGCTGGAAAAAAAAGATGGCGTCCGAAATTTGCGTTTTCTGGTCAGTGTGTGTAAATGTAAGTTTTTTTTACCAACATTTTCTACTTCTGATGTCATTTCTAGCGGGAAATTATTAATGTGGTAATTAAATATTTGTTTAGTTCTCACCAAAGCTCGCTCTATTTTGCTGTAGATCATTAAACGGTTACACTGCCTAAGAAGTCTGTCCGAAATCAGTTTCGTGAGGTGCCTTCATGCACAAACTCTGCCTTACAAGCCATTGTCTGATAAGGCAGCGAGGCTACGAGTCAGTGCCTAGGTTTTCAGACGCAGCCTTAATCACGTCTGTTTCCTGGAAAGATTAGTTTGCCTCTCGAGTCTTCAGGTTTGAGTCATTCGTTCACCAGCTCACAGCCCCATAGGCTGAATGCAGAAGATCCTGAACTGAACCGATGGCTTGTAGTGCATGCGCGGTCAACACAAAATGAACGAATCGCTCTCTGAAACTCTCGTTGTTCCCGAGTCATATTAAAGATTAGTTCAAAAAGAACGAATCGTTCATGAACGACACATCACTAACGCATAGTTGTTGTTTACATAAAAAAACGCATAGTTCAGAACTCAACTGCACGCACGCTGAAGTAGAAGAAGACGATGAGTGTAAACGATCTTTGCCGGTGTTGTAAAAAGAATTTAAGGATACACGAGTACTTTAGCCTGACGTCATCATACACCGATTCAAACAAATTCAACCCAAGTGCTCTTTGGTGACGTGGATGATGACGTTACTGTTGATCATCTGTCCATCATCGTATAAAGCCCATCCTGACAATCTGATTGGTCCGAACAGCTCTGGTTCCAGCATTATGGATGGGCGTATCAATGTGAGCATCGAAAAGTATCGGTACAATAAAAGTATAGGTCAAATAATAATATCAATACTAAAGGTGTTTTTTTTTTTTTACCAGTAATTTTGTTTATTTAAAAAGATAATTTAATGCATACAATACAAATAACCTATGTTACCGAACAGTTGTGTAGTATAGAACTATTTTCCTGCTCATCTGAACGCACGCAAATGCTGCAAGACAGAACCAGTCAATCACAGAGAGAGCGTTCTCTCACTGATGACTAGTGATGGGAATAACGGCGTTATAGATAAACGGCGTTACTAACGGAATATTTTTTTACAGTAACGAGTAATCAAACGAATGACTGTTTCTCCCGTTACAACGCCATTAGCGTTACTGAGAATAAAATGCGGCGTTACTATAATTGAGCTCACTGAAGCGGATTTCATCCAGAACAGGCTCTCTGTCAGTCGGACCTGCAACGCTTTTTTTTCTCTGGTTGGTTCGTGTGTGTGTGTGCGCGTGCAGGCGTGCATGCCATGCGTGTTGGGGGTGGGTGGGGTGGTACACATAACTGATGATGATTGGTGGGTGGGAGACAACCACAACGGTTAGGTAGCGTTCACACACGCACACACCAACGACCAGGAGGAGTCAGAGCGATGGCAAATCCAACGACTTCAAAGGTAGCTTTCGCAAACTGGAAGTATAAGCGCTACTTTTCCCTCGTTGAGGTGAAAGGTAAGAACGTTTATGTAACGTGCAACTTATGCCCAGGAAGAAAGAGTCTCTCCACGACTGTGGCCAGTAATTCTGATCTAATGAAGCACCTCACATCATCACAGCCACAACATTAGTGGCTAAAAACCCAGGTGATAACGTGACTCCACTACTAAAGGAGTAGTAGAGTACTGATAATATTTACACTATAGTAGGCCTACTGATAATATTTACAATAATGTATTGAATTTGATAGGTGTCTCTCACATTGTCCCACAGCAACATTACAATAGTGTACATTAATGTACAATGTTTTATAATAATAATTTATTCTATTTAGTGTCCAATTAATTCATTTAACATATTTAATATTGGTGGCATCCAAGTTATTTGACATATTTGAACATTTGAGGAAAAAAAAGTAACACAGTAGTTACTTTCCCTGGTAATTAGTTACTTTTATAATGATGTAACTCAGTTACTATTTGTAAGAAGTAACTAGTAACTATAACTAATTACTTTTTTAAAGTAACGTACCCAACACTGTATTCAAACAGAGCGGCGTTTCCCAAAAGTATCATACGAAACCATTGATGCTTTTGGAAACGCAGCTCTGAACAGTGCTCATCAGAAGACAGAAAAAACATATTATGTTTGAGTTATTTCACAATAAACAAATTGAAATTGTAGCCTACATGGTTTGTGCAATTACACTCTTTAAATGTAATGTTAAACGTTGATATTGATCATGTTCTATTCTGTAACTAATGTTAAAATAAATCAAATACACTGTCAGAATAAAAAGGTCGCATTTTATGGGTGCAACGTCCTGTCACTGGCAGTCCCTTATGAAAATGAACCATGGTTTTACTACAGTGACTGTTGTTCAGCTATAGTATTTGTAGGTTTCCATGGTTACCACTATAAGTATACAAATTGTAACCATGTGTAAACAAAAATATAATCTAATAAGTAGCAATTAAGGCATATTGAAGGTGATATTGAAAATATATTGAAAATGCCTTTCAAATATAAATGTTAAGTGGGTATCTTTACCCATTTTACTCTTAGTAATTTGAATAATTGAATTAATTGAATCATTTAAAAGTTTAGAAATATCGTTTCGATATCAGTGATTTCGTAAGTATCGTATCGAAAACAAAATAAGTGGTATAGCCCATCCCGATCGAACATAGTTGCTCCACAACGGATCAAGTCCAGAACGAACTTCCCGACCTCAAATGTTGTATATATATACACTCACCTAAAGGATTATTAGTAACACCTGTTTAATTTCTTATTAATGCAATTATCTAATCAACCAATCACATGGCAGTTGCTTCAATGCATTTAGGGGTGTGGTCCTGGTCAAGACAATCTCCTGAACTCCAAACTGAATGTCAGAATGGGAAAGAAAGGTGATTTAAGCAATTTTGAGCGTGGCATGGTTGTTGGTGCCAGACGGGCCGGTCTGAGTATTTCACAATCTGCTCAGTTACTGGGATTTTCACACACAACCATTTCTAGGGTTTACAAAGAATGGTGTGAAAAGGGAAAAACATCCAGTATGCGGCAGTCCTGTGGGCCAAAATGCCTTGTTGATGCTAGAGGTCAGAGGAGAATGGGCCGACTGACTCAAGCTGATAGAAGAGCAACTTTGACTGAAATAACCACTCGTTACAACCGAGGTATGCAGCAAAGCATTTGTGAAGCCACAACACGCACAACCTTGAGTCGGATGGGCTACAACAGCAGAAGACCCCACCGGGTACCACTCATCTCCACTACAAATAGGAAAAAGAGGCTACAATTTGCACGAGCTCACCCAAATTGGACAGTAGAAGACTGGAAAAATGTTGCCTGGTCTGATGACTCTCGATTTCTGTTGAGACATTCAGATGGTAGAGTCAGAATTTGGCGTAAACAGAATGAGAACATGGATCCATCATGCCTTGTTAACACTGTGCAGGCTGGTGGTGGTGGTGTAATGGTGTGGGGGATGTTTTCTTGGGACACTTTAGGCCCCTTAGTGCCAATTGGTGAGTGTATATATAAAATATTACATAATCATATCAATATTTTTTTCCTTTTCTGTGTTCTAGCCATGGAGATCTTCCTTGATGGACATTCTAACATCACATCTCCCGTCAATACCAGCTCGCCGTACCTGAAGAAACTGGCCCACCTGGACGAGTCTCTGTACCAGGAGTTCTATGTCCTGTGGATCACGCTGATCGTGGTGAACACGCTCATGTTTGTGGTCGGCGTGGTCCTGAACAGCCTGGCGCTGTACGTGTTCTGCCAGCGGAGCCGCTCTCGGACGACCCCGGCCATTTACACCATCAACCTGGCGGTGGCCGACCTGCTGGTGGCGCTGTCGCTCCCGGCCCGCATCGCGCTTTATCACAGCGGTGGTGACTGTGTGGCGTGTTTCTACGTGCACGCCTTCAGCTACTTCGTCAACATGTACTGCAGTATTCTGTTTCTCACTGGCATCTGCGTGGACCGCTATATGGCGGTGGTGCGGTCGGCGGGAAGCCGCAGGCGGAGCCCAGCGGTTGCAAAATGCATTAGCGTGTGCGTGTGGCTGTTCGCCGTGGTGGTCACGTACTCGCTGCAAACCTCCGCCCTGGACTTTAACGGAGCTTCATGCTGTCACGTCGCTGTGCTCTTCGCCCTCACCGTGCTGGAGTTTGTCTTGCCGCTGCTGGTAATCGCGGCGTTTACGATCCGTGTCGCCTGCGCACTCGCGGACAGCAGGCTCATGCCGCAGAGCTGGGGTCGGCGTGCGCGTGCCGTCCGGCTGCTGGTAGCCGTGTTGGTGGTGTTCACCGTGTGCTTCACGCCGTATCATGTGCGCGAGGCCGTGGTGTACTTCCAGCTAGGGGGCAGCAGGGAGCAGCACGTGGTGGCGTATCATGTGACCATCACGCTCAGCAGTCTGAACAGCTGCCTGGATCCTGTGGTTTACTGCTTCGTGCCGGATAGTTTCCGCTCCACCCTGCGAAGAGAGCAGAAGAAGAGATTGGGAGAGCAACCGGTGGCAATCAAGGGAAACAAGAGCACCAAAGCTGCAGGAACGCCCACGGCCATCGCATACAGCGTCGCTACGCTCACACTCACGCCCTGCATACTGACGTCCAGAGACATTCCCGCCTGAAATAAAACACCAACGGCTCAATGTGAGCAATATCAATCAAATGAGAAAATGCTTTTTTGTATCTTCATCTATATACATTTACATGTTCTTAATTCGATTATGCTAAAACCGACATGGTGTGTGGTCATGTGAATGCCTTTTTTCATTTTTCAGACAGCTTAAGGATAAAACGATTGACACAGCTAGTTTTTGGCCCATTACCTATTCATTTGATGTTTCTCTATTCAAAGAGATAGGAGCTGTAGCCGTTTCAAAGATGGCCACCGAGTGAAAGGACTTGCCTTAAATGTGAAGTAATCGATTTCTGAGAAACACTGGGGAAAGCAGACTGAGCACCAAAACACACTTGTAGCCAATCAGCAGTGGGGGGCGTGTCCACTCATGATAGGGGACAAGAGAGTGAGTTGATCAGCAGTAGGGGGCATGTCCACTCATGTTGGGGAGGAAAGAGAGTGAGCCAATCAGCAGTAGGGGGTGTGTCCACTCATGATAGGGGAGGAGAGAGTGAGTCAATCAGCATTAGGGGGCGTGTCCACTCATGATAGGGGAGGAGAGAGTGAGTCGATCAGCAGTAGGGGGCGTGTCCACTCATGATAGGGGAGGAGAGAGTGAGTCGATCAGCTGTAGGGGCCGTGTCCACTCATGATAGGGGAGGAGAGAGTGAGTCAATCAGCCGTAGGGGGCGTGTCCACTCATGATAGGGGAGGAGAGAGTGAGTCGATCAGCAGTAGGGGGCGTGTCCACTCATGATAGGGGAAGAGAGAGTGAGTCGATCAGCAGTAGGGGGTGTGTCCACTCATGTTGGGGAGGAAAGAGTGAGCCAATCAGCCGTAGGGGGCGTGTCCACTCATGTTGGGGAGGAGAGAGTGAGTCGATCAGCTGTAGGGGCCGTGTCCACTCATGATAGGAGAGGAGAGGGTTAGCCAATCATCCGTAGGGGGCGTGTCCAGTCATGATAGGGGAAGAGAGAGTGAAGGCTTGTTCGACTTCACCCAGCGATGCGCAGACCGATCGGCGGCTGACTTGAAGCAGTGCATGCCGGTTAGAAATTTTGTCCGACTTGAGGCAGCGCCGACGCCACGTGACAGTGACGTATGTCAACAAAGCACCGCAAGAGCGATTCGAGAGCAGTCGGCTGATACAGTCGGTGCAGTTTCTACAGAGCAGCTGCAGGAGGCTACACGGACTCTGATGACGACACAGCTGTTCCTCGATTGGCTGGATTCACCGCATGACAGCGATCACGTGTGTTTCGTGTTTATTCTGAAACCTTCAGCTCCACTAATGCGCACAAATCTGTTTTTTTATAACAGTAAAACCTCCTTTCATGTAGTCGCGATGTTATATTGTCATGTTTATCAAAATAAAACTGATTAAAAACGTGAACCCCACTTCATTGATAGTGTAAGGCTTATATGTTGAACTTTATTCTTGTACAAACACACGCTGTATTAAGCAGTACATAAAGTATTACATGACAATAATGTCTCTGAAACATCTGTGCATTGCCAAATATTGCATTTATTTCACTTCAGCTGATAAAGTATGCAAACACAGCGCGAGCGTCACTGCGGGAAGCAGAAAGTGTCCGACTCCACGTCTCCGTTTGCAGCTCCTCCCCGTCTGCACGCGGCTACTCTCGCCGATCAGTTGAATCCGGCCGCAGCCGATGTCGAACACACCTTGAGTTGATCAGCAGTAGAGGGCGTGTCCACTCATGTTGGGGAGGAAAGAGTGAGCCAATCAGCCGTAGGGGGCGTGTCCACTCATGTTGGGGAGGAGAGAGTGAGTCGATCAGCTGTAGGGGCCGTGTCCACTCATGATAGGGGAGGAGAGAGTTAGCCAATCAGCCGTAGGAGGCGTGTCCACTCATGATAGGGGAGGAGAGAGTTAGCCAATCAGCCGTAGGGGGTGTGTCCACTCATGATAGGGGAGAGAGAATGAGCCAATCAGCAGTAGGGGGTGTGTCCTCTCATTATAGGGGAGAGAGAATGAGCCAATCAGCAGTAGGGGGTGTGTCCTCTCATTATAGGGGAGAGAGAATGAGCCAATCAGCAGTAGGGGGTGTGTCCACTCATGATAGGGGAGAGAGAGTGAGCCAATCAGCCATTGGGGGTGTGTCCACTCATGATAGGGGAGAGAGAATGAGCCAATCAGCAGTAGGGGGTGTGTCCACTCATGATAGGGGAGAGAGAATGAGCCAATCAGCAGTAGGGGGTGTGTCCTCATTATAGGGGAGAGAGAATGAGCCAATCAGCAGTAGGGGGTGTGTCGACTCATGATAGGGGAGAGAGAATGAGCCAATCAGCAGTAGGGGGTGTGTCGACTCATGATAGGGGAGAGAGAATGAGCCAATCAGCAGTAGGGGGTGTGTCGACTCATGATAGGGGAGAGAGAGTGAGCCAATCAGCCGTAGGGAGCATGTCCACTCATGATGGGGAAGGAGAGAGAGCGAGTCAATCAGCAGCTCTTGCGTAAGGTTTGTTAATTTTTTGTTCTTCCTTCTTGTTTGTTTGTCATCTTCGTATTATTTTTCGTGAAACATTATGCTTCGCTTCAGCTAAAGAGAGATAAAGAGACATCCACTCTTAGGGGCGGAGCAATGAAGGGAGGGGCGTGTCTGTTTAGGTTGATCTCAAACATCATCAGTGTTTCTCAGAAATCACTTACTGCACCTTTAAAGGGACCTAGCTGTCTCTAGATCAGTGGCTCTTCACCAGCTATCCATAGTTTTCACGGAACGCCCACCTGGAGGGCAAAACAAGGCTCTCCTCCATTGCCCGCTAGTCATTTTTACCAGGTTTGTAGTCAATATTAATGCGGTAAGACAGTGATATTAAAATACCAAATTCAATATACACCTTATTGATGTTGCATACTTTGTACAGGAAAGCAGACGAACACAGAATATTAGTGTAACACGAGGTTTCTCGTTAGGTGTTTTCCCCATCGAAACCCATTATAAAGAAAACACGTTGCGTTCATATTCTTGCCTCATCTACTCGCCTGTATATAGTATGCATCATCAAAAAGGTGTAAACTGAATTTGATCTTTTAATATCACTGTTTTAGTTCATTACAGCACTTTAAGGGTGGGTTGCACTAAGGATTCTTTAGCCTGTCTTCAGTTCACCTCCATCTGCGGCTTGATCAGCTCTATAACGGTTTTACTGCGTAATTTATCTGTGTTTAAAATGAAGTGGTGCAACAACTCGATTTAAAATAAAACCCTTATCAACAAATCCTTTAAACTTTGCTTAGTTTAATCCTTATTGGTGCAGCTCACCCAATAGTGTTTTTCACGTTGAGCGTTTTAAAAACGTCCCGCTGTTTTCAGTGATTGAAATACTGAAGCAGGTGCTGTATATGGATCATAAGTGCCCAAAACGTGCTTCTTGTTCACATATTTTGTTTTAAGATGGAAATTTGACAGGCTTGTGCTGTAGTTCTATGGAGTTCTATGGCGGTTTTGCCCTCCAAGGCTCCGCGACAGTCACGTGACTGAAAACTATGGATAGGCCTCAAGATGACTTCAAATGATTTCAAATAACACACAACAAGCTTTCAAATGTTATGTGTGATTTCTAGACCTGGAAAATTAATACAATCTTTAAGAAGTTATTATAGTTAAAAAGTAACTCAACTAACGACTTGTTTGTCACCATTTTTATCTTCTAATATCTTCAATTGTTGCGTATACATACTGAGCTGCAGCGGACACATTTGTAATAGTGATGTCATTCATGAACGATTCGTTCATTTTGAACGAATCTTTAATATGACTCGAGAACAACGGGTTGTCTCAGAGAGCGATTCGTTCATTTTGTGTTGACTGCGCATGCGCAACATCCCATATGTTCTGTACAGGAAACAGAATTGATTAGTTCACCAGTCTCGAGTCATTCGTTCATCAAGTCCCAGCCCATAGGCAAGGCTATGCAGTCACCGGAAACAGAAAAGATTAGTTCATCTCTCGAGTCTTCTCGTTCGAGTCGTTCGTTCAAGTCCCCATAGGCTGAATGCAGAAACAGCTCATCTCTCGAGTCTCGTTCTTTTGTCACATGACGTGATAGCCGTGTTGGATACAGAAATTAGTTCATTCCTTTACAGTCTATGATTAATTCACAATTCCTTACAAACAAGTGAGTCGTGTTTTAATGTTTGTTTAGTTCAGTTTTTTTTAGCTACTTTAATTGATTTTCCTATGAAGCCTGGACACATTGGGTTGTTCAGAACGGATAGGCATAACAAATGTTTATTGCACATATCTTCTGATGATTTTATAATAATAATATATTACAACATGCAGTCAATAATTCGACTGTAATATTGTATATGTTGCGAGACACTGAACAGGAAAGCGGTCACGTGAAAAAAGAACGAACGACTTGAACGAGAAGACTCGAGAGATGAACTAGTCTTTTCTGTTTCCGGTGACTGCATAGCCTTGCCTATGGGGCTGGGACTTGATGAACGAATGACTCAAACCCGAAGACTCGAGACTGGTGAACTAATCAATTCTGTTTCCGGACGCATGTATTACATGAGGCTGTCACGGCCCAGATCAGACATGACTGAACTAACGGCTCATACCCGAGAGGTGAACTAAACTTTCCAGGGAACAGACGTGATTAAATGTGAAGTGACAAAGGAAAGAACGATTTGGATCGGGAGGTGAACTAACAGACTGCAACCTTAGACTGAAGCAATTCATTAATAATTGATTTCTCAGTTTGGCCATGGCTGCATTAGCTTATAGTTTATTCCAAAAGTATTACATTTGTTGAAAAATTTAGCATGTAACGTTTGAATTAGATTCTGCTGAAATGAACGAAATGACTTGAAAAAAGATTTGTTCATTTTGCTGAACGAGATTCAAAGATCCGAGTCAGTAAAATGATCCAAAC
This sequence comes from Romanogobio albipinnatus, assembly GCA_023566225.1. Classification (NCBI taxonomy): domain Eukaryota; kingdom Metazoa; phylum Chordata; class Actinopteri; order Cypriniformes; family Gobionidae; genus Romanogobio; species Romanogobio albipinnatus. Next base: position 41,048,292 of record CM042261.1, on the reverse strand, counting down.
TTCCCATCACTAATTTGTAAACAACTTTACTTGGACCCATTGTGTGAGCTATCTCTTTAATACCGCGTGTTTTATATACATGTTGCTGCTGATTGGGCTGACATTTTTGACACACCCACCAAACGAGATAAAACCATAGACAGTAAAAGAAATGGACACAGCGACCCCATAGGCTTCGACGGGGAAAATTGAAGTCAGGTAGAAGCATCACTTCCTGATGGCTGATGTACTGCAGCCTCAGACTGAGCTTGACGACAAAGATGTGACGTGGGCAACCTGTCCGACAGAGGCAAGTCTTCTAGTAGTTGTGCAAAGTGAAATCTGAATCACCGAATCTTGTAGAGACAGAGAGGGTGAGCAGGAGCAACTTTTGATGAATGAAGCAGGATTTCCAACATCTCTATCTGCGTTTATGCCTCCACGCCGATTGCCTCATAGACAGGAAAAGATTGCCTGCAAGCTTCTCCTCGGGTCTATACGGTACAGTGCGACCGAGTCGCGTGGTTATGACACAATCATTAGCCTACCTTTTACAAAAACGGCTTCTACGGGGTGATAGTGTACACAAGGTAATGGAACATTTTATACATTGTCGGGTTTGTTTAGAAATAAACAATGGACAAGTGGAGTCTTTAAAGCTACACTGTGTGATATTTTCCCCCATCTAGCGGTGAAAAGGTATATGACCATCCAGTAAATATTAGTTTCTGTTCCTCCCAATTCCGATTTGGTTTTAACTCCTACGGTGGCCGATTTAGTCCAAGATTAACATGGCTTCCAGTTCGACCTCGTCCATTAGTGTTCCTTCAAGTGATGAGGTTACTTTAGAAAACTATTATAATTTGCAGTTATTTAATTTGTCAGTTAACATGTAGGTTATGACATCATGTAAAATGAATGTAAAATGAATAATAGTTTTACGTTTTCGTAATTTATTTACCATTTCATTGCTAACATCAGCTATCAGGTTCCCAGACGAATGCAAGCTAATCTTAGTGAAGTAACTTTTATCAGTGCTATCGTTATTCTGTATATTGTACGACATCACTAGCGCAAGGCAAAGTTTACATTGTAGGCTTTATCATTTTCTCCGTGAGCAGAGATCAGTTGATGTGACGGAGGTGCGAGCCATCGAGTGTTAAAACGCCAAAGGCGAAGCTTGAATTTACGGGTATGTCCCTCTTTGGCTAATGTACTTTCAAGATGGAGGGGCAACATGGCGACCCCCATTCGAACCCCTTACCCGTATGTATTTTCAATGGCATATTATAAACTTACGAGAATACTTTATTACTTGAAAGAAGTAAATATACATTAATGAGCACATATTTTTGAAAGAAGTGTTTTTAGCTAAGAATAAACTAAAAAAGTTACACAGTGTAGCTTTAAACGCCTCAGATGTAAAGATATTCGCTGTTAAAGTGAGGCCAAAATGAATGGGAGTCAATGGGATGCTAACAGCAGGTGATGGCTTGGTTAGCAATGGCCGCTTTCCAGGGGCTGGATTACCCCCTTGGATAAACGCATCTCAAACCTGTTGCGCACCGTTTCCAGGAAACATGGAGTTCAACGGGAAACCGTAGCAAAACATTGCGCACCGGTTTGAGCTTTGAACGTGTCCCGAGCGCTTTATTGTCAGTTTGATGTGGTCACATGATGAACTCTCATTCCCTACACGGAGCTGTTTATTTAGCTCACACTTGATTTAATGGAGGTGTTGGCTCGTGTGTTTATGTGTGAAGACCACACCGAGACCAGAAACCACTTTTACAGATAAACATCTTCACCACTGAAGATAAACAACCTTTTATGATCTGTTTAAAGCAGGCCTACTTGTGGATATCTGTCGAAACAAATGGTTCACATGTCCTTCAGCAGGGCCGTGCAGAGAGTTCTTCAGGGGCAGGGGCTCAAATGTAAGAAAGGGGCAATATGTGTATATATATATATATATATATATATATATATATATATATATATATATGTAATACTGTAATATAATAATGTAATACTGTAATAATACTGTAATACGTGAAAAAAGAACGAACAACTTGAACGAGAAGACTCGGGAGATGAACTAATCTTTTCTGTTACAGTATTACATTACTGTAACAGAAAAGATTAGTTCATCTCCCGAGTCTTCTCGTTCAAGTCGTTCGTTCTTTTTTCACGTGACCGCTTTCCTGTCCAGTGTCTCGCAACATATACAGTATTACATATATATATATATATATATATTAGGGGTGGCACGGTACATGGAAAAAAACCGAACCGTTCAGTTCGCTTGTCTCTGTTCGGTGTGTGTGCGTCGCACGGTTTGCGCATGCGCAATGTATCCTTGTGCCCGTATGTTACCTCAGAGAGTGGATGTCCTTTTCGCGCGAAATAAGAGGTGTGTGTGGACATACAGTAAAGTAAAAGTGAAGTGCTGCAGGTCACGTCACATGTAGAAATGAAAGTGGGAGAGATAAGGAAGGCTGCCCGGAGTTGGAGGATGCGCATCGTATAGTAGGGCAGATGCAGTGCGAGAGCGGGTGCCGCGCCGCGCGTGCCCGTTGAGCAGACATACACTGGCGGGTTTGTCTCGCGAGTCGCGCATCTGAACCACGGCTCGTGGATTGCAAATACAGGCAAATATAGTCCATTCTGTCACATTTTCCGGTGTTCTCCTCCGACCCCTGTCTGTCTCGTGCTTTGATTTATGATGGGCAACATACCGGTATATCTGCTGCAAGACCGTGTTCCCCTCTGTCTCATACACACATGCATATGTTGTATATAAGTAATTCACATGATAAATGTAACATTTAAAAGTTAAGATATGCTTCTAGTTTTAATAATTTAAACATGCCTTTGAAGTTTGGGCAAAAACTTCTGGCAGTGTTGTGTTTTCTTGTATTTTATGTTATTTTTTCACAGCGCTGGATGTCATATGGTGATTGTGAAACACACGGAACACTTCATGGTGAAATTTGTTAATCAGGTCAGCTGAATTAAAGCCACAGTGCATTGTTCTGATCAAAATTGATATGATTAACATGAAAAATGTTACGCCAATGTGTCGGACTCGGTAGACAGCCAGTTAGGAAACAACTTCATATAACAATTTTTAATACTGTATCCTAATTAGATTAGATTAGATTCAACTTTATTGTCATTACACAAGTACAAGTACAAGGCAACGAAATGCAGTTTAGGACTAACCAGAAGTGCAATAGCAGCAAGTGCAGGATATATACAACGGTTGCGTAAGTGCAGGACATGGAAATGTACTGAATGTATATAAATATGTATAAATAGAGAGACGGTTATTACTATAAACAGAATTGTGGATGATTAAGCTATATATCATATGCTGAAGTAAATAAAAAACAACAACAACAAGAACCGTACAGAACCGAAAACCGTGACCCTAAAACCGTGATACAAACCGAACCGTGGGTTTTGTGAACCGTGCCACCCCTAATATATATATATATATCCTTATGCTCATCAAGCCTGCATTTATTGAATCAAAAATACAGAAAAAACAGTAGCCTAATATTGTGAAATATTATTACATTGTTCTTTTAAACTTTTTATTACTCAAAGAATCTTGAAGGGTATCACAGTTTCGATCATTGACATTAAATCCTCATATTTGAATGATTTCTGAATGATCATGTGACACTGAAGAGTGGCGTAATGATGCTGAAAATCCAGCTGTGACCACAGGAAAAAATTATATTTTAAAATAGAAAACCATTATTTTAATAATATTTAACAATATTGCTGTTTTTTATCAAATAAATGCAGGCTTGATGAACATAACAGACTTCTTTCATAATGCTGCATAATATTCAAAAATGGTAATATAATAAAGTCCTTTCACGTCACCATTTCGCCAGCCTACACTTCACATAATAGGCCTGTAGGGGCCGGTGGCACTTGGGTTTTGTTAACTTTGATCGTTTCATGAAATAGTAAACGGTGTATCAATATACATAATACAAGTGAATTTAACACTTACCATTAATGCGACTTTTGCTGCTGCTGGTTTTGTGCTGGGATTTGTTTGTGTTCAGTTAAAATCCATTTAGCAGTGATGCAATTTATAAAATGAGACAAACCGCAGGAAATCGTCCCACAAACGTTAGTTCGTCTGTCCATGTCATTTTCAACCGATTTATGAATAAGAACAGAAAATTACCGCTCCACTTCACATCACCCAATGGAATTTGAACTTGCTCTGCCAGATCACGATTGGTTGGTGTATATACATGACAAACGGGCATTGGTGAATTGTGTAATACTTTAAAATATATAATATATAGATTTGTAATTAAATCAACACATTAGCTCTGATTATGGATGAAAAAAAAACATTGGTTTACTTTTTTCCCATGAGGCCACACACTCTCTGAAAGGATCATATTTGGCTCGAGAGCCGTTTCCGAACAGTGGAAAATCAGCAGCCAATCAAAACGCACGCAACCCATAGCAACGCGTTATGGCAACGCCTCAGCAGAAATTGTCCGACTTTTGAGCTGTTCGTTACTATTGTATACATTGTCATGTTATAATAATCACATTTATTTAGTTTTATTGACCACGATATTATCATTGATATTTTTCTGAGAGGGGCACTTTTGATTCATTTTGAATCGAGGGCGGGGTTATCGCCCCATCTCGTTTCTGCACCGCCTCTCAGAAACCTGTCACTAGGGATGGGCGATACCACTTATGTTGTTTTCGATACGATACAGATACTTTCAAGGCCAGTATCATCGATATCGATACCGATATATTTCTAAACTGAACTTTTTCATTATTACATTTATTAAATTATTAAAATTACTAAGAGTAAAATGGGTAAAGATACCAACTTAAAATTATATTTGAAAGGTATTTTAACATTTAATACGCCTTAATTGCAACTTATTAGATCATATTTTTGATTACACGCGGTTAAAATATGTTTACTTCTAGTGGTAACCATGGAAATGTACAAATACTAGCTGAACTGTGGTCACTTTAGTAAAAAAATAAACCATGGTTCATTTTCACCATGGTGGAGGTATAAAACACTGCCAGTGACAGGACATTGCACACATAAAATGCAACCTTTTTATTCTGACATGATTTATATTAACATTAGAGAATAGAACATGATCAATATCAACTTTTAACATTCAATTTAAAGAGTGTAATTGCACTATGTAACGTTAGGCTACAATTTCTATTTGTCACGGATCATAGCATGGTGGTTAGGTGCATTTTTCTCGGTGTACACAATATTCTTGAATATAATTTCTTTAAGAAGGACTTGAGGCAAATAGAGAGAAATATATGAGAAATAAAAGCTTTTTTATGTAAAAATTACTCAATATAGTCGGAACAGCTTGTCGTGACCGCTCGCACTGAGGAATGCAGCGTGTGTGAACGCGCTTACGGCGCGCCCCCCTTATAAGGGAGAGCTGAGAAAAAGTGTTACAGAAATAAAGCCATAAAAGACTTAAAATAAGTGAAATCTGTAGCATAAACCAGCGAAAAGTGAGGAAATATGTTCAGTAACATATGTAGAAAAGATTTAGAGAGAAAATACATTTATTTAAGAGAGAGATCGAGTTTTTGCAAACTTCAAATCTGCCTCCATTTTGTTAGCAACGCCCAACTTCCAACGATCCAATCCAACCCCGAAGGACGAAATCAAGCCTCGCCCTACATTTTTTTTTTATTTATTTTTTTATTTAACATTCACTTACAATACGCAAAAGTGAAGCCATAAACCAGAAAACATAGCCAGAGGTTCAGGGACGGACAAACATTACATCACATTTGAGTTCGGAGAAAAATAAATAAATAAAAATAAAAATGAAGATAAATAAACAGATGAGGAAGCATCAATTAAACACAAGCCTTCCCACAAAATATTAAATAATAATAATGGGAAAAAAAAGAAAATAAAACCCCGAAAGAAACAACAACATTATATTAATTACCTTATACAATACATTAATTAAACAAAAACGCCAAAATTTGAGTTTTAGTAGCCTTTTTGTTAAAAGAGGTAGATATGGATTTAATATAGATCTTAACATCTTCTTGAAAGTGAGAAAAACTGGGGGTAACTTTAATAGTTTTACATTTGTGGATAAAATATTTAGCAAGAAAAATTATTAGGTTGCAAAGAAAAAAAATATTTTCATCTGGCTTCTCCCAAACAAAACATCCCTGAAATAAAGCTCAAAACATTTTTTTTGTTCTAATTTCAGAAGCCGTTTCACTCGTATTTACTTCACAATAAGGAGAAATAGATGATCTCAACCTCCGTGTCATGCTGACTTTAAGTTTGTAGTTTGAATGAATATTTGTCTCCAGTTGTTGTTTGACTGTAACACTGAAATGCACCGCAAGAGGGCAACATTTCCTTCCAAGTGATAAAGTGGATAAAGGCAAACGAGCTTTGTAAATAATATGTACAAGTCACTTTTTATATATAATAGTTGTAACTTGTTGTCTTTAAAGTCAACTCTTTTATCGTTTTTGAAGTTTACAGCATGTAATATATCAGTTTCTACAGTATTTGTATGATCATTCCGATTATGACTGAGATAAAGTCAAATGGGACATAAAAAGTTGATATTAATTATGACGAAAAGTCAAAATTATGACATTAAGTCATATTTGTATGGAAGCCCATTTCCACCTCATAAGAAAAAAAATCATTGAAATTGACTTTTTAAGTCAAAATGATGTTAAAACGCATAATTATGATAAAAACTCGCAATTACGACTTACCAAGTTGGAATTATGACTTTAAAAGTCGAAATTATGGCATAACAAAATCGAAATTATGACTTGCTTCTCATTGATCTGACACTGCATTTGAGATAAAGTCAAAATAATGACGTAAAAAGTCAATTAGGGCATAAAATTACGAAATTATGACATAAAAGGTCATAATTATGACATACTAAATCATATCATATTTAAGATGAAAAGTCAAAATTATGGCTTAAAGTCAATTAGGGCAAAATATTGAAATGATGGCATAAAAAGTCATGATTAATGCATACTAAATTACATATTTGAGATGAAAAGTCAAAATATGACAAGTCAATTAGGACATAAAAATTATTGCATAAAATGTTGAAAATGACGCAAGTCATATTTATGACTGAAATTCAACCTAAATTCATTTACGACTTAAAAAGTTGAAATTATGATATACTAAGTGAAAATTGACATATGACTTATGATAATGACTTGTCATAATTATGACACAAAAAGTCAAAATTATGGCTTGGTATGTCTTAATTTTGACATTTATCTAATTATTTCATCGACTTATGTCATAACTTTTTCCTTTTTCATGTCATAAATATGACTTAATATGCCATAATTAAGAAGCATATTTTTTTCTGGGCTTCCACAGTGCGGGAGGTGAACCCGCTCAGGCAGCTCTTTCTGGGTTTGATCCTTACAGGTTTAACTGCTGACCAACACACACACACACACACACACACACACACACACACACACACACACACACACACACACACACACACACGTACGTCAACATGTTCTGCTGTATTAATCTCAGATCCACCTCAAGCCTGTGGATCCAAACTAATGACCTCATAGATCACGATGAAGTCATACGCATTATAAAACCTTTAGGCTTTAGTATTCAAACATGCTTTACAACTTAAATGTGTAGCTTATACATTACAATAAAGTTTGTTAACACTACATTAGTTAAAACTGCAGTCCGTAACCTTTAACCTCTGGCGGTTAATAAACAGAACTAAAAGATTCTTGCGGAAGAACATTGCAGCCGGCGCTACTTCTCTCTGTTTATGTCTATGGCGAGTCACGCAGGGACTGTGCTCCTCCGCAGCGCTTCTACCAGACTGGCCTGAAATAGTCCCAATATAAACACTTATTAGTGTACCATAATGATTCAGGGTAAGACACAAACACGGTTTGAAAAATGGATTCATGTTGTACAGTCTCATTATATAATCTTTGTAAATCTTGAACAGAAAAAAAAAGTTACAGACAGCAGCTTTAACATGAACTAACAATGAAAATACCTGATCGTTTCAACATTTATAATACATTATTAAAACCATGAGTTAGACCTGAGCTAACTAACTAAGAGCTTATTGTTAACTAATGTTTACAAAGATTAATAAATAATGTGGTGTATTGTTCATTGCTGCATTAACTCATGTCAACATGTTATTATAAAGTGTTCCCAATAAGTGTAAAATGGCTGTCTCTGAATCTCTAGTGTATCTAGTTCTGGTTAAACTGGTTTCCCGCTCAGGTGACCTCTCACACAAATCTTTTCATTCACTGATATATTTGCCTTCTCACAGCCTCCCTTCATTCATCACATGTGAATTAATGAGCTGTTCTTCTGTCATTTTAAATATGAAAGGATCTTTTTTTTTAAACATAATAACAGAATGAGAGTGCACTGCCTGGTCATTCCCTATCCCCTATATAGTGCACCATCTGATCGTTCCCTATCCCCTATATAGTGCACTGCCTGGTCATTCCCTATCCCCTATATAGTGCACTGCCTGGTCATTCCCTATCCCCTATATAGTGCACTGCCTGGTCATTCCCTATCCCCTATATAGTGCACTGCCTGGTCATTCCCTATCCCCTATATAGTGCACTGCCTGGTCATTCCCTATCCCCTATATAGTGCACTGCCTGGTCATTCCCTATCCCCTATTTAGTGCACTGCCTGGTCATTCCCTATCCCCTATATAGTGCACTGCCTGCACTGTCTGACCGTTCCCTATCCCCTATATAGTGCACTGTCTGATCGTTCCCTATCCCCTATATAGTGCACCATCTGATCGTTCCCTATCCCCTATATAGTGCACTGTCTGATCGTTCCCTATCCCCTATATAGTGCACTGCCTGATCGTTCCCAGTCCGCTATATAGTGCACTGTCTGCTCGTTGCCTATCCTCTATATAGTGCACTGCCTGATCGTTCCCAATCCCCTATATAGTGCACTGTCTGCACTGTCTGATCTTTCCCTATCCCCTATATAGTGCACTGTCTGATCGTTCGCAATCCCCTATATAGTGCACTGTCTGCACTGTCTGATCGTTCCCTATCCCCTATATAGTGCACTGTCTGATCGTTCGCAATCCCCTATATAGTGCACTGTCTGCACTGTCTGATCGTCCCCTATCCCCTATATAGTGCACTGCCTGATCGTTCCCAATCCCCTATATAGTGCACTGCCTGATCGTTCCCAATCCCCTATATAGTGCACTGCCTGATCGTCCCCTATCCCCTATATAGTGCACTGCCTGATCGTCCCCTATCCCCTATATAGTGCACTGTCTGATCGTTCCCAATCCCCTATATAGTGCACTGTCTGCACTGTCTGATCGTCCCCTATCCCCTATATAGTGCACCATCTGATCGTTCCCTATCCCCTATATAGTGCACTGCCTGATCGTTCCCAATCCCCTATATAGTGCACTGTCTGCACTGTCTGATCGTCCCCTATCCCCTATATAGTGCACCATCTGATCGTTCCCTATCCCCTATATAGTGCACTGCCTGATCGTTCCCAATCCCCTATATAGTGCACTGCCTGATCGTCCCCTATCCCCTATATAGTGCACTGCCTGATCGTCCCCTATCCCCTATATAGTGCACTGTCTTATCGTTCCCAATCCCCTATATAGTGCACTGTCTGCACTGTCTGATCGTCCCCTATCCCCTATATAGTGCACCATCTGATCGTTCCCTATCCCCTATATAGTGCACTGCCTGATCGTTCCCAATCCCCTATATAGTGCACTGTCTGCACTGTCTGATCGTCCCCTATCCCCTATATAGTGCACCATCTGATCGTTCCCTATCCCCTATATAGTGCACCATCTGATCGTTCCCTATCCCCTATATAGTGTGATATAGTGGGGAGTGTTTTTCTGTTTCAAAACCTCTTCAGGCCCGACTGATGTGGCTTTTTGTAAATGCTTCATAAATCATATTCTGTCTGTTAACAGCAATTATGCAGATGGTCATATGTTCCATAATATCTCGTTTGCCAGAACAGAAGCTCTCTCTCATCAATCACAGTTAATAAAATGCACAGCAGTGTTCAACACGTAGAGCGGCCACATGAAGTGAGCAAAAACTCTTTTAATCCAAATGTTGTTTGAGTGATTGCTCCTGTATTTCCACATGAATCGCTCATGAAACAGAAGCTGAGATCTTCTCTTCTTCTCTATTGTGACGCGTATCAGAGTGAAGCGCTTCTCCAACAAGAACAAATGTGGGGCGGGGCTTGAGTTTGTCCGTGTGGAATTGATTGGATGGTGGTGGTTTGCTATTGGTGGGTCTCATGTGAGTGACAGGTTGCCCCGCCCCCTTCATCAGAGAAGAGATGTCACAACATAATCAGATGTTCGGTGAACTCCCGCAGAGGACGGGATATTTCGGGACGGGGTAAAGAGTCCTCAGTGACATTCACAGCATCTCGAGGATTACAAGAGGAATGAGACATTCTGACACATCTCAAATAAACCCGCCGTCCTCTCTGAGGCTCTGATCCAGGATCAGCCTCACCCACTCAAACCCATTGAGATGGAAACAGGCCAAACTGGTCACGCCGGACACTGCGACCATAAACCACCACAGCCGAACCAGACCAACAGTTTCCACTGAGACTATGCAAATGTCTTCTTCTACTGGCAGTTTTCTCTCGCTCATCAACGGCTGTCATGGTGCAGCTCATCTGATGATATGACATTAAACTCCAGCGCCCCCTTGAGGACGGCCACATGTTACTGCCACATGTTAAAGTCCCCATGAAATAAAGTTTTTTGGCTTTTAGTACGAATGACAAAATTCACATTTAGAAGATTTAAGCATTCAAAATTTACAGTCTCTCGTTTCCAACAATAAGGATCAATGATTTTGAATTACATCGCTTCTCATAAGATTTGTCCAATCAAATGCTCTGTAGAATCTGAAGCCGCGCCCCCTACGTTATAAACAGAAGCTGCAGCTGAAATCGGCTTGTTCACACATTTACTATGTTACTAACAATTCAGACAGCGCTATCAGACAGTGCACTATATAGGGGATAGGGAACGATCAGACAGTGCACTATATAGGGGATAGGGAACGATCAGACGGTGCACTATATAGGGGATAGGGAACAATTCAGACAGTGCACTATATAGGGGATAGGGAACGATCAGACAGTGTACTATATAGGGGATAGGGAACGATCAGACAGTGCACTATATAGGGGATAGGGAATGATCAGACAGTGCACTATATAGGGGATAGGGAACGATCAGACAGTGCACTATATAGGGGATAGGGAATGATCAGACAGTGCACTATATAGGGGATAGGGAATGATCAGACAGTGCACTATATAGGGGATAGGGAATGATCAGACAGTGCACTATATAAGGTATATGGAACCATCAGACAGTGCACTATATAGAGGATAGGGAAAGATTCAGACAGTGCACTATATAGGGGATAGGGAACAATTCAGACAGTGCACTATATAGGGGATAGGGAACGATCAGACAGTGTACTATATAGGGGATAGGGAACGATCAGACAGAGCACTATATAGGGGATAGGGAATGATCAGACAGTGCACTATATAGGGGATAGGGAACGATCAGACAGTGCACTATATAGGGGATAGGGAATGATCAGACAGTGCACTATATAAGGTATATGGAACCATCAGACAGTGCACTATATAGGGGATAGGGAACAATTCAGACAGTGCTATTAGGCAGTGCACTATATAGGAGATAGGGAACAATTCAGACAGTGCACTATATAGGGGATGGGGAACAATCAGGCAGTGCACTATATAGAGGATAGTGGATAGGGAACTATCAGACAGTGCACTATATAGGGGATAGGGAACTATCAGACAGTGCACTATATAGGGGATAGGGAACGAATCATGTGATCGAGTTGGTCCAGACCAGAAAACGTATTGGACCTGTTTGAATTCTACACAGAATGATATTTTAAAGCGATATGGAGGAGATTAGGAGGAAACTGTGGCTTTTCCGAGGCCGAGCTGTGAGATAAACAAAACGCTATTGGCTATTTTAAAAAAGAGGAGGAGCTGTTCGATATGTCCCGCCCTGTCTTCCTTGAAAGAAGTCCACAACAAGAGACTTCTTTCAAAAACATAAAAAATTTAATCATTCCAAACTCCCATCCTAGTATCCTTCTCTTACGGTTTCTGTCATGTAAATAATAGTAAGAGTGTGTGCTTTTCTAAATTCAGCTCTGTTCTCATGAGAATAGACTGTGTGATTTAAACATTTAAAAGTCTCCCTCAAACCTGTTTGTTTATACATTATCTATTATTTTGATTGTGTTGCGTTTGGTAAATTGTGCGCAAAATTTTATTTGTTCCCTCAATTTGCTAAACCGTCCACACGATTTACTCATTTGTTCCCTTGATTTATAAATCGTGTGTACTATTTAGCCTACTAGTTTTTTTCCTATATGCAGGGCTCCGTAAATATGCTACCTAAATGATCTTCCTGTTTTACAGTGATTTCCTCAGCGATCTTAAGGAATTATGAATGAACCGCTCGCCTATTGAGCTAGCTTGTATGTATGTGTGTTGTTTGGATTAGAGTCACTTTCCAGAAGCTGCTAAAAGTTGCCAAATAAATAAAAAGAAATGGCTAAATTTGTTGCTAGGTGCTTTTAGAAAAAAAAGTTTCTAAGGTAGTCTGAAAAGTTGCTAAATCTAGCGGCAAAATGGCTAAGTTGGCAACACTGGTTGAAGGCTTGTTTATACTTTCGCAATTCACATGGCTCTACGCCGCGACCCTGCTTACTGCGCGCGCTCCTCAGTAAAGTCATGCTTGATGTGCTCTCTGATTCTCTATAATTCTGTGAAACCACCGAGGGTGACTCTGAGTAATTGCTCTCCAAACCATCAAAAAGCAGCAATGAGAGGAAGTAGTTTGCCGAATAATTTGTCAAACAGTCATTCAATGAGAAGTTTGTGAATAAATGGATTTCTTCACATATAAACTGATTAGGTTGTGGGTCATTTTGAGGACACATGAAAAAGTTTTTAGTAGCCTACACTTCTTAAACCCTAACCAAATAATCAAGTTAAACCCAGTAAACTTGAAATTGTGACTTGTTGTGACATTAGAAACAAACATATGAATGAATAGGCCCAGGTAGATTTCACCCTAATAGGGATACATGCAATCGCCAATTTCACATGTATTTTGTGTATTTTCAAAATACAAAATACTGTATTTGTATTTAAATACATTTTTTCACACAGTATTTTGTATTTGTATTTTAAGTACATTTCAATGTATTTATGCCCATCTCTGCTCACTCGTAACATTGTGTTTTAATGGTGCGTGTACTTTTTAAATAACCATAACTTGCTCAATTTTCTACCGATTTTCAAACTGTTTGGTTGGTTATAAACGTCAGAGATGTAGTTATGACACCATGGGCGTCGGAAGCAAAAAAAAATGTAGGTGGGTCCTCAGAATTATTTTACTGGAGTAGATGCCAATTACATTAAGTACAAATATACCGCTTTGCTTGCTAAACGTATAGTTCGGAAAGACAAAATGACAGAAATCGCCATATCATTGAGAGTGGCAGTAGTGTAGGGGAAAGACGCACGGCATCTAGTTTTGACACAAATCGACCCGCGGTTCGAGTCCGCCTTTTGCAGAGCTCAATCTTCTCCCTTTTCCCATCACATATCAGATCGGAAAGGCATTTATTTTCAATAAAAATGAAGAAAATATTAGAAAAGTGGAAATAAAGCATCTAACGTGTTCATGGGCGTCGGAACCATTGTATGTGGGACAAGACCCACCCACTTTTTACGATCAATAATATTGGACCCACTCACTTTTATCGTCTCTAACATTCAGCACATGTGTGTTTACCTACCCCTAATCGATAAACACTTACTATTAAACACATGTTAGACGCTTTATTTCCACTTTTCTAATATTTTCTTCATTTTTATTGAAAATAAATGCCTTTCCGATCTGATATGTGATGGGAAAAGGGAGAAGATTGAGCTCTGCAAAAGGCGGACTCGAACCGCGGGTCGATTTGTGTCAAAACTAGATGCCGTGCGTCTTTCCCCTACACTACTGCCACTCTCAATGATATGGCGATTTCTGTCATTTTGTCTTTCCGAACTATACGTTTAGCAAGCAAAGCGGTATATTTGTACTTAATGTAATTGGCATCTACTCCATTAAAACATTTCTGAGGACCCACCTACATTTTTTTTGCTTCCGACACCCATGAACGTGTTTAATAATAAGTGTTTATCGATTAGGGGTAGGTAAACACACATGTGCTGAATGTTAGAGACGATAAAAGTGAGTGGGTCCAATATCATTGATCGTAAAAAGTGGGTGGGTCTTGTCCCACATACAATGGTTCCGACGCCCATGCACTGTATACTTATGAATAATTATTCATAATTTGTTCAAGCATCCAGAATTATAGCCACGTTAATAACGTTTGTAAGAAACTAAACCATTTGTAAATCCGTCAAGATTTCAGCGAGATAAGAGTATTTGTGTTCGTCCTCAGATACCACAAAAAGGTGCCAGAAAGCTTGCCTGTGACAAGATGGCCGCCGGTGATGACGTTAGAGACACTATGCAACGGCTTCTCGAACAAGAACAAATGTAGATTGATTGGATGGTGGTGGTTTGCTATTGGAGGATCTCGTGTGAGTGACGGGTTGCCCAGCTCTCATCAGAGAGAATAGATGTCGCTGCAAGAGGGAGAGGAAGTTATTCTGATTCAAGAGAAACATGAATTGAACAAATAATGATTTGCATGGATTAATCATTTATAATACATAACACAGTATTCCAAAAGGCTATTAAAAATAATGTGAATATGGAGATTCAGCGAGTGCCGTGGTCTGCGGAAACAAATGTGCCGTGATTGGTCAAGCCCCCCGGCCTCCTCGAGCCCCTTTAATGGTTCCGCCGGTTGTGAAAGTGAAGGAAGAGAAACGGAGACTCCAGATAATCACACACTTCACACGGATGAACAATAGCGGTCTGGAGCTGGGCCAGGACGCGAGCCCCCGCTCTCCCACTGCAGCAGATCGACTGCTCTCCGCCTCTCGGAGTGTATCAACACAATGGCTTCCGGTCGCGGCGGTGTGTAGTCTGCGCAGGGGCCCAGATCCCAGAGAGCGACCGGAACACGCGGCCCTGTTTGTGCGGTGCTGCTGGATGACCCGTGTTCCTCTCAGACATCCATCAGCCCTCCAGCGCTGAGAGACGACATCTCCCTCGAGTCTTTATTAAAACAGCTTGATTTATTCTTCACACTCGGACAATAAAAACACCAAATGGCCCTCGAGACGAAACCGAGGCCCAGCTTCACATGTCATGACCTGAGAAAAAGTAATGCTCTGAACTTTTTGGAAGTATCTAAACACAGCTGGGCTTAACAGAGCAGGTGATTTAGGGTGAAACCGAGAAACAACGCGTCTTATAAAGACTAAAGATTGTAATATGATGTGTTCCAGAAATCGATGAACATAAATTAAGATCAAATATTAAAAATATATGCATTTAGTGTTCAAATAAGGCAGTTAAACACGTGAGAGATTTAAAATTATGTTAGTTTTATCAAATAAATCGAAATATATGGTCAATAAGTTATGACAATGCTTATGCTTTAACTCATCAAAATAAGTGATTTGAAACTTTTAAGTTATACAAGATTATACTCATTATTTTAAGTCAGTTTAATGTAATGTAAGTTGCAATGACTTAAACATAGGCATAACATTATGACCTTATATTGTGTTGGTCCCCCTGACCCGTCGAGGCATGGACTCCACTAGACCCCTGAAGGTGTGCTGTGGTATCTGGCACCAAGATGTTAGCAGCAGATCCTTTAAGTCCTGTAAGTTGGGAGGCGAAGCCTCCATGGATCGGACTTGTTTGTTCAGCACATCCCACAGATGCTCGATTGGATTGAGATCTGGGGAATTTGGAGGTCAAGTCAACGCCTCAAACTCGTTGTGCTTCTCAAACCATTCCTGAAGCATTTTTGCTCACGTGCCACTGTTGGCTCATTCGGCGGTGGACAGGGGTCAGCATGGGCACCCTGACTGGTCAGCGGCTGTGCCGCCCCATACGCAACAAACTGAGATGCTCTGTGTATTCTGACCCCTTTCTATCAGAACCAGCATTAACTTCTTGAGCAGTTTGAGCTCCAGTAGCTCGTCTGTTTGATCGGACCACACGGCCTTCGCTCCCCACGTGCATCAATGAGCCTCGGCCGCCCATGACCCTGTGGCCGGTTCTCCACTGTTCCTTCCTTGGAGCACTTTTGATAGAGACTGACCACTGCAGACCGGGAACACCCCACAAGAGCTGCAGTTCTGGAGATGCTCTGACCCAGTCGTCTAGCCGTCACAATCTGGCCCTTGTCAAACTCGCTCAAATCCTTACGCTTGCCCATTTTTCTGCTTCTAACACATCAACTCTGAGGACAAAATGTTCACTTGCTGCCTAATATATCCCCCCCACTAACAGGTGATGTAGCGATCATCAGTGTTATTCACTACACTGGTCATAATGTTATGCCTGATCGGTGTATATACACACACACACAGTAGGCTATAGATCAATAAACGAGTTGATGATGTAAGAGGTCTATGTTTTATCAACATCAAGATTTAATTTTTAAATTGATAATGTACACGTAAAACAAATCAACTAATGTGATTATGTGAAATGCATTTGTAATATTAAAATATAAATTAATTCTGTAACATAAACTTGTGTAATGTCTCACTGATTTCTTCTAAAGAAATGTGCATGATTAAGAGCATATTAATGTCTCTCAACAAAGATTTAGAGATTATTCTTACTGTATGACAACTATATCTGATATTTTAATTTCTCTGAGGATTTGTAAGTGAATTATTAGTAATGTTGAATTTCACGTCCTGTGTTTCCTCCGGGTTC
>CM042261.1:41016259-41026259 GCA_023566225.1 Romanogobio albipinnatus | reverse complement strand
TCAGTTTCACTGGGGCTCTCATGCACCAAATCTCATGCTTTTGCGCTTAATGTTCAGGAGAGATGTAGAGCAATACATGCATTATCCACCTCTATCCTTTAACAAGCACTCATATCATCAAACAATATAATAATTCACCATATGGTGCTCCATCCCTTTTTCCGTGCAACAAAATTAGACTTTGATTTATACTTCATGCATGTTATGTTTTACTATTATTGTGTTTTTGGCCTTTTCTACTTTCAAATAAAAACTACTCCTTTAAAGGTGTTGCCGCCTTTGCATATGTTTATTTGAATATGCAAACACAACATAAAAGCCAGAGTTCATCTCAAACTGGGCTTTTTTACTTGATAAGCTTTATGACGGCTCTGCGTCCTGTGCTGTTTGTGTGCCAAGCACAGTTTTCACTCCTCTCATTCAGAATGCATTGAAATCGCATGTAAATCGACCTTCGGCTGCATAATATTCAAAGCAGGCGTGTGTGTGTGTGTGTGTGTGATGGTTTACTGCAGGCTGGTTAGTGTGTTTTGTTAACCCTTGTTTGGACGGTCTCTGCAGGTTCTCAGTCAGCTGTGCGTCCAGACAGAAGACACGACGCTGCTCTCGTATGCGGTCGGACTGGATATTTATGAAGCTTTCAAGGCTTTTTGGTGAGTCACACACACTGTTTTTGTGCTGGTGTCATGTTCTCTCAGCTTTACTGTTAACACTGATATCATGTTATCCAGCAATAGTGGATAACCTGATGTTTCTACTTTTGTATCCTTAGAGTGAGTAGTGATATATATATATATATATATACACACACACACAGCTGGATTGTCTCTCTGTGTTGTGTAATTTGATCTGATCGGTGTGAAACAAGCAGTGCAGAAGCTTGTAGTTTGTCAAACTACAGTTTCAAATGAGTTCAACTACAATCTACCCTTTTAAAGAATATTTATTTTAAAATCATAGCTATATTTATCTGGCAAAACTCTGTGAGGTTTTCATTGGGGGACAGGGTTAAGCTTGTTCAGAATTAAAACAAATTGTTTTGGGCTGAGAGAGAGAGAGAGGGAGAGGTAAGTGTGACAATTCTGACTTTAAATTCTGAAGTTTATATCTCACAAATTTGGAAATTTAGTCAGAAAGTCAGAATTCTGAAGGGAAAAAGGGTCTGAATTCTGAGGAAAGAAGTCAAAATTCTGAGGGGGGAAAAGTCAAAATTCTTAACATTGCGAGTTATAAACTCACAATTGTGAGTTCATAACTCGCAAAATATATAAACTCGCAATTCTGAAAAAAAAAATCAAAATTATGAGGGAAAAATTTTCATAATTCTGAGGAAGAAAAATCATAATTCTGAGAAAAAAAGTCAGAGTTCTCTTGATTGTGAGTTCATAACTTGCAAAAATATATAAACTTGTATTTCTGAAAAAGGGTCAGAATTTCAAGGGAAAAAAAGTCAAAATTCACCCTTCGCTGCAAGTTTGATTGACAGGCGACCTGACCAATCACATCACTGAATCTGCCGTTTTGTCCGACAAAGGAGTCAGGAGAGTTAGTAGATTAACGTCGGTGGACTTGAACTTGGAAAAACGGTGTGTACTGATGTCTTTCCACGGTTGAAAGTGTTCATTCATGTTTATTTCATGCTTATCAATGAACTAGAAGGAAGAGATGATCGGTTCACAAGCAGCTTTAACTGAGGCGCTACAGTGATCACGACACATTAAAGAGACACAAAACGCTATTTATTGTTTACATTTCTTTAAAAAATGACAATTTCAAAGTTGAGACTTTATTTCATATCAAAAGTAACTTGTCAGTGTTCTCTTTGCTCCGCGATGTATTTTCTCTACGTGAGAACGTGTGTGTTGTGTGAGAGCGCAATGGCTTGTCGGACATGGCAACAGTAACTAAAATGGGCGGGTCTTTGCGAACGGTCAATTCGGAGTTCTCTGGAAAAAAAAAGTTAACAATTGTGAGTTCCTAACTTGCAAAATATATAAACTCGCAATTCTGAGAAAAAAATTTGCAATGAAAAAGTTTTGCAAAGAATGTCATTCTCTGAGGCATAAATGATCTCCTGTAGTGGTGGTTGATGCTGGCGTGTTTGTGAATGCTGCTGGTGATGTGTGTTGGATGCCCAGTGTGCCTCGGGCTGCATCTGCCAGAGAACGCCCCACATCACCGTCTAGACCGCTGACCAGCCGGCCGGCCCTGTGCATAAATCCACACCACTTAAACACAGATTGCTGTCTGGCCAATTTCAGAAAAGACAACTTCATGTACATTCTCAAAAAAAAAAAAGTTGCAAAACGGGGGTTAAACGTATCAACATGCACTACTTTATCTTAATAAGTAGGCAATGGCTGTAGACATAGACAGATGCAGTGTACAGAGCAGCTGACTCATTAGTGTGTGTCACAGATGGTTTACTTAAAATGTAAGTGTGTAACGGTAATGACCGTTTCCCCAAAAGTGTTTGCGCTGGTCATGCAAACAGATGTTGAGTGGATGTGTCAGGCTGGCTGAGGACAGAGCAACATTGTGACCGTTTCACAGCATTCGTTTTTAGTGCAATGCTTTGATTGTGTTACATTCGGGATGCAAGAAGGCATTGAAACCCCAAACTAACTTGCACATATCAGCTTCAGCTTTAAGTCATAGGAGCCAATGTTACATTGCAGACAAATTTTTAATTAAAAAAAAAAACGATTTCATGAATAATGTGTGTTTTAGTACAACTAGAGTGCTGTGTACATGTATTTTTTTCTGTAATGATGGTTAACTCTGCCTTTGTGAGAATTGTATTTCTCTAGGCCGTTTGATGTTCTAATGGATTCAATGGAGCAAATGAATGCAATGCGTTATTCCTTTCTCAACAGCAAGGACGGCAGTGCAGTACTTTGGTGACTGTTGCATAAGATCTTTATTTAGTAAAAGCCTCTCAACACTGAGGACTTTTCAGTCCAGGAACAACACTCTAAAGCTCTGCGGTTTCATCCTCACAGGCTCTAGTGTGATTTAAAGTGCTCCTCGCTGACGCATGAGAAAGTAACACATGCCTGTTTAAAATGATTTATTTCATTACTAATGGTTATTATTATTATTTTTTAAATTCACAATAGCTCTAGATACATTGGTTTGCTAGGGTGTTCTGTGTGTTTGTTAAGGTCTTCTGGGTGGTACTGGATAATGGCTAGGGCATTCTCTGTGGTTCTGGGTGTTTGCTAGGGTCTTCTGGGTAATTGTTAGGGTCTTCTGGCTGTTTGCTAGGGTCTTCTGGGTGTTTGCTAGGGTCTTCTGGGTGGTTCTGGGTAATTGCTAGGGTCTTCTGGGTGTTTGCTAGGGTCTTCTGGGTGTTTGCTAGGGTCTTCTGGGTAATTGCTAGGGTCTTCTGGGTGTTTGCTAGGGTCTTCTGGGTGTTTGCTAGGGTCTTCTGGGTGTTTGCTAGGGTCTTCTGGGTGGTTCTGGGTAATTGCTAGGGTCTTCTGGCTGTTTGCTAGGGTCTTCTGGGTGTTTGCTAGGGTCTTCTGGGTGGTTCTGGGTAATTGCTAGGGTCTTCTGGGTGTTTGCTAGGGTCTTCTGGGTAATTGCTAGGGTCTTCTGGGTAGTTCTGGGTAATTGCTAGGGTCTTCTGGATGGTTCTGGGTAATTGCTAGGGTCTTCTGGGTGTTTGCTAGGGTCTTCTGGGTAGTTCTGGGTAATTGCTAGGGTCTTCTGGATGGTTCTGGGTAATTGCTAGGGTCTTCTGGGTGTTTGCTATGGTCTTCTGGGTAATTGCTAGGGTCTTCTGGGTGGTTCTGGGTAATTGCTAGGGTCTTCTGGGTGTTTACTAGGGTCTTCTGAGTGGTTCTGGGGTCTTATGGTTGGTTCTTGGTAATTGCAAGGGTCTTTTGGGTGGTTCTGGGTAATTGCTAGGGTCTTCTGGGTAATTGCTAGGGTCTTCTGGGTAATTGCTAGGGTCTTGTGTGTGGTTCTGGGTAATTGCTAGGGTCTTCTGAGTTTGCTAGGGTCTTGTGTGTGGTTCTGGGGTCTTCTGGGTGGTTCTGAGGTCTTCTGAGTGGTTCTAGGTAATTGCTAGGGTCTTCTGGGTCATTGATAGGGTCTTCTGGGTGTTTCTGGGTAATTGCTAGGGTCTTCTGGGTGGTTACTAGGGTCTTCTGAGTGAGTGTTTACTAGGGTCTTCTGAGTGAGTGTTTGCTAGGGTCTTCTGGGTGGTTCTGAGTAATTGCTAGGGTCTTCTGGGTGGTTACTAGGGTCTTCTGAGTGGTTCTGGGGTCTTCTGGTTGGTTCTTGGTAATTGCTAGGGTCTTTTGGGTGGCTCTGGGTAATTGCTAGGGTCTTCTGAGTTTGCTAGGGTCTTCTGGGTGGTTCTGGGTAATTGCTAGCGTCTTCTGTGTGGTTCTGGGTAATTGCTAGGGTCTTCTGGGTGTTTACTAGGGTCTTCCGAGTGGTTCTGGGGTCTTCTGGTTGGTTCTTGGTAATTGCTAGGGTCTTCTGGCTGTTTACTAGGGTCTTCTGGTTGGTTCTTGGTAATTGCTAGCGTGTTCAAGAAAGTCTGTGATATTCTGGTCTCTTGGCATAGCTCAGGTCCCATTTCAGTGCAAGTCTGTTTTTTTTTAGGCTTTGCCTTTTTAAATTCCCGTCCTATTGTTCGCCGTGTGCTTGTCATAAGGTGCTAATAGAGAAGACGCTCACAGATGTTGCACAATCACAAGTTGCGCTATTGTGAGATTCCCCAGAGACAGCAGGAGCGATTGTGCTTCAGCTCTGATGCGAAACCATTTGAAACACCTTCATTTGTCCTTCACCCTCCTCCTCCTCCTCTTCAGCTCAGGCCAGAGTTCATCAGCTCAAACGTCAAATAAAGACACAGACATCACGCCAGAGGAGAGGTCAGACACACAGAGGGCATTAGAGGTGTGTTAGATCATATTTCTTCCCGTTTTCCTACAGAACCTAGCCTGACGTTGTCATACTCAATTCTAGTCAGAATTTGAGTCTGATGCTGCTCCGTTGGGCTGTGATTATGGGGCGTGTTTTAACCGAACCAGGAAAGACCTCAATTGGATAGACCTACAACCAATCAGAGCAACGGAGCGACGCATAACGTTAGTTGTCAAATGTCAGCAGAACTCAACTGCACTGTGTTGCCAAGTCCACGGGTTGAAGCGACCCCAATTATGTGATATACAGACCCAGGAATGCGAAATTTAGCAGCCGTGCCAAAATAACACATATTTTACCCCCCAAATGACATTTTTCCCGGAGAACCCCCCCACCCGGAAAGCTATTGGGCTTGTTTTTGGCTAGTTTTGAGTAGCAATTGGGCGAGTTTTGCTGTAAAAACTTGCCAACCCTGTCCGCCCGCACGCTGAAATAAGTCATGTTAGAAGAAGAAGATGAGTGTAAACGATCTTTGCCGGTGTTGTAAAAAAAATAATTTAAGGATACACAGAGTACTTACCAACACCATCATCATTTCTGAGAGAAATAGTGAAGGTGAATGCATATACGAACAAGTTCTCCGTTTAGGATTAGATCAAATTCAACCCAAGCGCCTTTGATGACGTGGATGATTACGTTACTGTTTATCATCTGTCCATCATCGTCTAAAGCCCGCCCTGACAATTTCATTGGTCCGAACAGTTTCTGTTTGGGCATAATTACTTCTCTATGGATCAAGTCCAGACCGAACTGCCCGTGCAAACAAATCTGTGGGCGGGGCTAAGTTCGTCTGGCATCCAGGCTAACAGAACCTTTGATGCACTTCAAATAAAGCAGGTTTTGACGTTCTGAGCGCTGAATGCCGACTCACTCCCTGGTTTGTTTGTAGAGCTCATTGTTTTATTTGTAACAAGGTAGTCATTTTCAACTTGTTGCCTGTCAAGTTTGATAACTGGTTTCACGAGTTGAGTAAAAGCCGTCTAAAATGGGAATGTTTTGTCATTTGTTTCCTGAAGGTTGTGGAGATGTTGTGACACAGCCCTCTCAGATGTTTTGTGTGCTCGCTTTTTAAAAGAAATCATGGTCTGAGTTGCCGTCACAATGGTTGCCACGGCATTCTAATGCGATTATGGGGTTTTTAGAATGTTGCTGTTGGTTGCTAGGATGTTCTGAGAGGTTGCTAGGGTGTTCTGTGTTAGTGATCACACTTCTATTGTGTGGCGTTTTAGCCCTTCCTGTTGTGTTTGTGTGGTCGAGTCTCCTCCTCCCACAGGCTTTGTGTCGTTCGTGTCTCCAGGTGAGCTTATCATCTGGAGAAAGTTGGCTTTCGCTCAAGAACAACATGAACAGGAGATCCTCTCTGCGTTTGCACTGTAGCGTCTGTCCATCTGTCTAACGCTCGGGTCACTGCTGCTACTCCAATGACAGAGATCTATTGGGGGTGTTGTATATCGTGGCCAGAATTATTATTATTTTGTATGTTTGTTCAGAGTCGTTGCTTATTTGCAACCTAAGACCATTAGGTATGAAGAAAAAGACTTGATGCCCTCGCTTTGTTATTTTGATGATGGTTTTTCTAAATAAATAAATAAATAAATAACATAAATAAACATAAATACTGTAGCTTTCTGTGAAACTTTGTATTTTTATTTGGAATGCACTACATAGGCAGCAACATTGTGTGTGTGTGTGTGTGTGTGTGTGTGTGTGTGTGTGTGTGTGTGTGTGTGTGTGTGTGTGTGTGTGTGTGTGTGTGTGTGTGTGTGTGTGTGTGTGTGTGTGTGTGTGTGTGTGTGTGTGTGTGTGTGTGTGTGTGTGTGTGTGTGTGTGTGTGTGTGTGTGTGTGTGTGTGTGTGTGTGTGTGTGTGTGTGTGTGTGTGTGTGTGTGTGTGTGTGTGTGTGTGTGTGTGTGTGTGTGTGTGTGTGTGTGTTCTACTAATACTTATTTATTTAAATCTGGCTTTTATAATATAACATAATATTATATATATATATATATATATATATATATATATATATATATAATATATATACTAACTAACTATATATTAATTACTTATTATTATTATTACATACATACATACTTATTATTATTATTATTTATTTATTTTCCATTAAAAATTTTAGTCAATTGGTTATGTGCTTATTTTACTTATTTTATTTTGACATTACTAACTTTCTTTTAAGTTTTTATATAATATTTATATTTTATTTCAATTGACGAAAATTATTTTTAATTTAGTTTAGTTTTAATTTATAACAAGCATAATATAATAGTTTATATTTATATAATTATAATTATTATGATTATTAATATAATATGTATGTATATATATATGTGTGTATATATGTATATGTATGTATGTGTATATATATAGTGTGTATATATATGTATATATACAAGTTATATTAATAATCATAATAATTATATAAATATAAACTATTATTAATAAGTATTAATACTTATTCATAATTAATACTTATTAATATTATATACATGCATGCATACATACATATTATTATTATTTTTAATTTAAAATTTTTGTCAATTGGTTATGTGCTTATTTTACTTATTTTGACACTACTAACTTTCATTTTAGTTTTTATATAATATTTATATGATATTATTTCAGGTATATTTCAATTGACAGTAATTATTTTTAATTTAGTTTAGTTTTAATTAATAGCATAAGCAATGACAGTACTCTAAGCATAATCAATACAATTATTATTCTCAAGAATGGGATAAAATAAAACGTTTTTATTTTGTGTGTGTGTTTTTTCCCACTGATCTCGTTGCAGTGCATTCTCTCCATGAACCTTCCTTAAAATCAGTCGAAACAGTCTTCGCTGTCTATGTCTTTTGCACATTTGAAGCTCGATTAAAGACGATTAAAATATGAAATATGAATGCCTGTGCTAATCTCTGTGCTGCTGTAAGCCTGTAAGACGTCCTCCTCCAGTGATGTTGCAGCATCAGATCTGAGCGTATAATGGATTGACATTCGAGACTCTGATGGGTCAAATTCTGGCTATTTTCCTGTTTGAAACATCCGACCTCACACTAGTTAACACACATTAGATCATACATGAACTAACAATGAGCCGAAGACGAGAAAAATCAAATAACAAAGCTAACATTTGTTTTCCAGGTGTATGTTTAGCAACCGATTTTACACCTGTCACTGTTAAACAGGTTTTATTGTTTATTTGAGTTTTTGGAATATTGATGCATTTGATCAACCTGAATGATCTAATTAATGTGATGTTTGTGTGCCGTCAGCTTGATGGTGTTTATTAATATCTATATGTCATGATCTGCATTAGAAAGCTGTGAGAAGGAGTAGCCAGAACACATTGCATAAAATGCGAGTTATTTTAACCGGTGATGATTTTTACGCTCATATTCATTCTTTCATAATGCTCAGTGTGTGTCAGCGCTCCCTGAGGGCCGCGCGCTCACATAACCCGCTGCTAGACAAACCCGGTTAAAAAATGATGTGACGAGTTAATTTTAGGAGCCAAATCTTCCAAACTGAGCATGAATTAACATAAATAATTCAAATCAGATCGATTAATAATTAAAGCAGCTGGAAGAATTGTGTGTGTGTGTGTGTGTGAGTGTAAGTCAGTGAAGGTGTGTGTGTGGCTGCTTGTGCATTCATGTGTGTGCGTGCGTGTGTGTGTGTGTCTGCAGGGCTAAAATGATTAGCTTATAACTGCAGCAAAAATATGTACAAAGAATGCTTTGTGAACTGTAAATATACAGGAAGGGTTTGACACTGGAGTGTTGACTAATAACTGTGTTACAAAACCTAGAGAGCTATTTAGACAGTTTTAGACATGCATTATAGTGTTCCTTTTCTCTTTTTTTTATCCCTTCCTTTTGGCCGTAATCTAAGAAAGCGTCTCATCTACACCATATTGCCAAAAGTGTTGGGACGCACGTTGCATGCACACTTTAATGCCATCCCGTTCTTAATCCGTAGGGTTTAATATGGAGTTGCAGCTCTAGCAGCTTCAGCTCTTCTGGGAAGGCTTTCCACAAGGTTTAGGAGTGTGTTTATGGGGATTCTTCTAGAAGCGCATTTGTGAGGTCAGTGTGTTGGAAGAGAAGGCCTGGCTCTCAGTCTCCGCTCTAATTCATCCCAAAGGTGTTCTATCGGGTTGAGGACTCAAGTTCCTCCACACCAAACTCGCTCATCCGTGTCTTTATGGAGCGACGCTTTGTGCACTGGTCAGTCATGCTGGGACAGGACGGGGCCGTCCCCAAACTGTTCCCACAACGTTGGGAGCATGAAATTGTCCAAAATGTCTTGGTGAAGCATTAAGACTTCCTTTCACTGGAACTAAGGGGCCGATCCCAACCCATGAAAAACAACTCCACCCCATAATTCACCCTCCACCAAACTTTACACTTGGCACAATGCAGTCAGGCAACCGCCGTTCTCCTGGCAACCGCCAAACCCATACTCGTCCATGGGATTGCCAGACAGAGAAGCGCGGTCACTCCAGAGAACACGTCTCACTGCTCTAGAGTCCAGTGGCGGCATGCTTTACCCCACTGCATCCCACGCTTTTCATTGCACTTGATGTAAGGCTCGGCCATGGAAACCCATTCCATGAAGCTCTACACACTGTTCTTGAGCTCATCTGAAGGCCACAGAAGTTTGGAGGTCTGTAGCGATTGACTACTTGACGCACTGTGACCCTCAGCATGCGCTGACCCCGCTTTGTGATTTCACTTCGTGGCTGAGTTGCTGTTGTTCCCAATCGCTTCCACTTTGTTATAACACCACTAACAGTTGAGCGTGGAATATTTAGTAGTGCGGAAATTTCACCATCCCAAGCATGAGGAGGGGCCCAGTGCGAGTGTCCCCTCGGCTGGTCCGTTGGCAGGGGCCCCGGTGAGATTGCACCAGTTGCACTGCCCTGGTTGCATTTTTGCAGATCAAAGGACAGACCTGGTGGAGTGCAACCTGCTGCCTTCCAAATCATTCACGTGTGAGGCTCTATTTCAGTCAGGAGGCCTATCAGATTGCATGTATTTGTTGTGGAC
>CM042261.1:40996259-41008759 GCA_023566225.1 Romanogobio albipinnatus | reverse complement strand
GATTTGGATTTGGAGTTAGCGCTAGACGAAGTTGTAATCCGAGCGTCACCTGAATCCCGTTATTAATCATCCTGAGTAAAATGACCCAAATAGTCCCCAATTTCTCTGCAGTGACGTGGATTTGGTTCCCCCAGGATCAGCGGATGGATGTAGGCCGGATGGGGGAGGAGGTTTTACCCCAGCACGTACAAATATAAACCCGATACCTTGACTGCAGTCAGCTTGACCTATGAAACTTAGCCAGTGTAATTTGGGTCAGCTCTACAGTGTTGCATTGGGTTAGTGACAGTCTGACAGATACACATGCACCAATAACAGAGTACCAATACTTTCTTTTTCATCATTGCTATAATACTATCTGAATCATATTATCTGAATACTGTAAGCGACAATGCAACATTTATTTCATGTTTTATTATACAACAGTTAGTTATGCTTCTCAGATTTGATTGGTCAAGCTACATTTCAGTAGCGATGTGACTTTGAAAGAGAATAGGGCTGTATTATACACTATATTGCCAAAAGTTTTGGGACACATTCCTTGGACTTAATGAACTTTAATGACATCCCGTTCTTAATCCGTAGGGTTTAATATGGAGTCGGCCCACCCTTCACAGCTCTTACAGCTTAGCTCTTCTGGGAAGGCTTTCCACAAGGTGTAGGAGTGTGTTTATGGGAATTTTTGGGAGGTCAGGCACTGATGTTGGACGAGAAGGCCTGGCTCTCAGTCTCCGCTCTAATTCATCCCAAAGGTGTTCTATCGGGTTGAGGTCAGGACTCTGTGCAGGCCAGTCCAGTTCCTCCACACCAAACTCGCTCATCCATGTCTTTATGGAGCGACGCTTTGTGCACTGGTCAGTCATGTTGGGACAGGACGGGGCCGTTCCCACAAAGTTGGGAGCATGAAAGTGTCCAAAATGTCTTTGTGAAGCATTAATAGTTCCTTTCACTGGAACTAAGGGCCAAGCCCAACCCAGACTCGTCCATGGGATTGCCAGTCAGAGAAGCGTGATCGGTCACTCCAGAGAACACGTCTCACTGTTCTAGAGTCCAGTGGCGGCATGCTTTACCCCACTGCATCCCACACTTTGCATTGCACTTGGTGATGTTAGGCTTGGCCATGGATACCCATTCTAGAAGCTCTACACACTGTTCTTGAGCACATCTGAAGGCCACAGAAGTTTGGAGGTCTGGAGCTAATGACTACTTGACCCTCAGCATGCGCTGACCCCGCTCTGTGATTTCACTTCGTGGCTGAGTTGCTGTTGTTCCTTATTACTTTCACTTTGTTAAAACACCACTAACAGTTGAGCGTGGAATATTTAGTCGTGAGGAAATGTCCCGAATGGACTTATTGCACAGGTGTCCACCGATCACGCTTGAGTTCTCTGAGCTCCTGAGAGCGGCCCATTCTCTCACTGATGTGTGTAGAAGCGTCTGCAGGCCTAGTGCTTGATTTATACACCTGTGGCCATGAAGTGACTGAACACCTGAACTCAGTGATTTGGAGGGGCGTCCCAATACTTTTGGCAATAGAGTGTATATTGAATTAAAATCGATATCGTGAGATGGCCAATAAGTGTATGCGCTGCGGGTTTCAGAGTGAAGCATGGCACTGTTTATTTACTATATTTTAGATGCAGTGTATCTGAAATCCTGTGCGCATATTTTTGTGTATACACACTAGGGCTGTACGATTAATCGAAAAATAATCGAAACCAACGTATTTTTCCCATGTCGGTTAGTTCGGTTTTAGTCACGTGACTCCGCCCCGTCAGTCACATCAAGTGCAGTTTGCAGGCACACAGAATCTGTGTTTATAGATGCCCAGAATCACTTTAGTAACTGCATGTTTGACACAGTTTATACAGGTCAGTTAATTGCCGTTCTTATAGCCCACGCGCTGCCACACACACATTTAAAGCAAGTGTGCTCTATTCAAAAACAACAATACGGAAAACTTCTCCGTTCAGTGCTCAGCTTTTTTCTGTGACACAGAGCCGAGCCTATCGCGTCTCTGACAGCACGCGCGCGCCCTGAAGGCTGGCAGACCTCTTTCACCTGCGTCCTCACAAAGCTGTCATTTGTCTGTGTTTTAAGTGCCAGTTTGAACATTTAAAGCGATTTTAGACCATCAGATGTGTATTATGCTGAGCTAACGCCTGATATATTGTGACAACGAACACTCAGACAGAAGCTCGCACATCACATGAAGATCGCGCGCAGAAACTCAGTGTCAACGCCGTCCTGTGACTAAAGTAAAGTCACTAAAGTAGCTCAGAAACTCAACCGGTATAGCATATATTTTAATATATTTGAAGTAAGTACAAACCACAGCTTCATAATGAGACGGTATGAGAAACTCACACACACAATCACTCTCTCAATAATGCATTCAGATAAATCAAATGTGATGTAGGCATATGTGCTGATTTATCTGTATCTGATGTACAACAAGCAGAAATCTGCCCCCAACTGCTGAACGTGAACCGTTCCCTTCAAGTATTTGAAAATCACAAAGATTTTCACTTTTTCATTAGAAAAAAATATTCCACCTTTAATAGCAGAACATATTTACAGTAAAAACCTCATCAGGAACTCAAAAACCTTATGAGGGCAAAAAATGGAAAGCCAAAAAAAAAAAGAAGCTAAATAATCATTCATTAATCGTAATCGAGGCTTTTATATTTGGTCAAATCGTTACAGCCCTAATACACACATATTTTGTGTGTAAACACAAAATCCAAATTCCAAATATAGCTATTACAATTATTCACTGTATTTTTCTGATCTCTATATATTGCAGAAATACAAAATATCAGTCATTATTCCCAAATGGGAATGCTAATGGATATTAGATGACGTTTCTCCATATTAAACTCTCAGTATCAGCCCCGTTCTCACGCCCATGCTGATATTGTAGGTTTTGTTACTTTAAACAATCACTGCTGTTTGTTGCATAGAAAATTAGAGCTCTGCTGGAAATCACCACCTGCAATCTCGTGTTGTTGTGGGCGTACGAGCGTACGGCTTTTTCTCCAGCTGCTGACTGAACAATCTGCCCTCTTATCTGTGTGTGTTATTTCATCCGCAGCAGCAGGTTAGCGTTACTTGACCCCTCATTCTATCGCTCACTCTCTCATGTCCTTGTTTTCCCTCACCTCTCGCACATTCATGTGTGAAAGACATGCTGTCTGTATAAACCACCATAGCAATGGCTGTAAAATCAGCTCGTTCTCGGTCATTAGAGGCATATAAATGTCCCTCGTTGACATTTTGGACGACCCGTGGCAGGCCCCAGAGATCTCTCTCTTTCTCTTATGCAACATTGAGACGTCAATCATGCCGAAGCGCTGTTGTGTGTCTGGCTAATGCGCTGCTAATGAGTCTGACCGGTCGATGGTTAATTGCTGACTGGACTGTGAGGAGATGTGGCGTGTGCTTGTCGTGTTTGAGTGCAGGAGGATCATGTGATCCCAGGCCTCACGTGTTAGGAATAAACAGGTTATAATTGGCTGCAGCATCAGATTTGTATGCTATGCTAACCGCTAAACCGAGTCTGTTACTAAAATAGTTTGTAACCTTGAACTTTAAGAGGCATCTCGACGGCTCAAGTGCATTAATAACATAAAGTACCTTTCTGAAATAAATAGCATTGCATGCATCGTTTGTCAAAAATGCAATCCCAGAATGCAATTGTGAAAATGACGATGGATGATGTGATTTATTTATTTATTTATTTATTTTTAATTATTGATTGTAAATATCCTTGTATTTCCACAGCCCCTTGTTTTGTCCTCGTTGGCCTGATTTGTGTTCACCTGATCCTCATGTGCTCTGCTCTCTATCTGATTTGTTTGCATGTATTGTGTGTGTGTGTGTGTGTGTGTGTGTGTGGGCAGTGGACATCGAGGTCACTCACTAGGTGATCTTGATTGATAGCACTGTTGTTCATTCAGGCCTCTGCGCCGTTTGATCAAACACACTTTGAGCCTCAGCAGATCTGATGGTGAGAGATGATTCATAATTGTGGAGAGACTGATGTGTGTGTGTGTGTGTGTGTGTGTGTGTGTGTGTGTGTGTGTGTGTGTGTGTGATGTTACCGTTCCCTCTGTGATCTCTTGCAGTTGTCTTTATATCTGATGGTTTGTCATTATGCTGGTGTAAGATGTCCTGGGAAAAATGACCTGATGAACGTTTCCTCTGAACTTTGAAAATTAAGATTTAAATGTTAAATGGGTGCCAGATTTGACACAAAAGTGGAAAATAGTGCAATCAGTTTTCCTGTTCATCCATCCCTCCATCCATCCATTTATTCTTCTGTCCATCCGTCCATTTAATATTCTATCTATCCATCCATTCATTTATTAATCTATTTATCTATCCATCCGTCCATCCATTTATTCTTCTGTCTGTCCGTCCATCCATTTATTCTTCTGTCCATCCATCCATTTATTCTTCTGTCCATCCATCCATTTATTCTTCTGTCCATCCATCTATCTATGTTTCTGCCCATCTATACATTCATCCATCCATCCATTTATTCTTCCATCCATCCATCCATCCATTTATTCTTCTGTCCATCCATTTATCTATGTTTCTGCCCATCTATACATTCATCCATCCATCCATTTATTCTTCCATCCATCCATCCATCTATTTATTCTTCTGTCCATCTATACATCCATCCATTTATTCTTCTATTCATCATCCATTTATTCTTCCATCCATCCATCCATCTATTTATTCTTCTGTCCATCTATACATCCATCCATTTATTCCTCTATTCATCATCCATTTATTCTTCCATCCATCCATCCATACATTTATTCTTCCATCTATTTATTCTTCTGTCCATCTATACAGCCATCCATTTATTCTTCTATCCATCCATCCATCCTTACATTTATTCTTCCATCTATACATCCATCCATTTATACTTCTATTCATTCATTCATTTATTCATTCATCCATCCATCTATTCATTTATTCTTCTGCCCATCTGTCCATCTATACATCCATCCATTTATTCTTCTATCATCCATTCATCCATCCATTCATTCTTCCATCTATCCATCCATCATCCATCCATCCATCCATTCATCCATTTATTCTTCTGCCCATCCATCCATCCATCCATTCTTCTACCTATCCATCCATTTATTATTCTACCATCCGTCCATTTATCCATCTATCCATCCGTTTATCCATCTTTCCATTCGTTCATTTATCCATCCATTCATCGATCCGTCCATTTATTCTTCTACCCATCCGTTCGTTTCCATCTGTCTGTCTATCCATCCATTTATCCATCTGTCTATCCATCCATTAATATATTCTTCGGCACATCCTCCCAGACTTGTGTATTGTCGAAATATCACATCTTATGAAATCCTGTCATTCACTCACATGGTGTGTGTGTGTGTGTGTGTGTGTGTGAGTAATTGTGTTTTGCACTTTTATGAGAAGGTGAGATATTTTGGCCCCATGTGATGCTGTTATGTAAGAATCTCCGCACAGGCGAGGAGGGAATTACTCACTCAGCTCGAGGGTCTTTACATCTTTACATCCATGACCTGTTTGTTTATTGATCCCATCACAGTGAGACTGTCTCTCAGTATCTCTGAAACGGCTCAGTCAGACTCGTTTTCTGCGGCCAGCTTCCCTCTGACAGGCCATTGAGAAGATTTTCCACAGCGCCGCTGCAGTGGAACCGAATCCAGCGCGACCCGCTCGGGCCCCTCTTACCTTCTCACATGACAGGCCGCTTTTGGTGCAGATGGCACATTTGCCAGAGCCCCCGAGGAGAGCAGCTCGACACCCTTTCACCCAGAGCCGCATTGTTCTGACGCAGATGTTTTTGATTGTGGCTGATTCTGTAATACGCCCGTTTATTGGCATATTGCTAATGGCGTGAAGCTCTCAGTGCCAGTGTGGGGAAACTCAACCCTGAGGTTGAAAAGATGCCTGATGAATGATGGATGGCTCAGAGTCTCTGCGGGGAGCATTTTCTGCCTGTTAGCCATTTTACAAAGCTGTCAACTGTGGAAAGACAGAGCAAAACTATTTGTTTTTCTTTTTTTTATATGAACAGACTCTGAAGTGTTTATTATGCAGCTCCTGTCATGCTGTCAGATGGTTCTGCAGATCGACTGTCAGGGTGGATTTAAGTCAGAGCTTTGCCAGAGATGATGTGATGCTCTAATAAGCATAACAAATACATGACACAGAAATATTGGGTAAAACAATCCGTTTTAAATTAGACAATGCTCCCCTTGAATTTGGTAAAATTATTTATTTGGGTTAGTGTGTGTGTGTGTGTGTGTGTGTG
The DNA here is from genome assembly GCA_023566225.1 of Romanogobio albipinnatus. NCBI lineage: Eukaryota > Metazoa > Chordata > Actinopteri > Cypriniformes > Gobionidae > Romanogobio > Romanogobio albipinnatus. The sequence continues at coordinate 41,002,428 of CM042261.1, read as the reverse complement.
TGTGTGTGTGTGTGTGTGTGTGTGTGTGTGTGTGTGTGTGTGTGTGTGTGTGTGTGTGTGTGTGTGTGTGTGTGTGTGTGTGTGTGTGTGTGTGTGTGTGTGTGTGTGTTATTTATATTTATTAAAATATCATAATATTGTATAATAATTAGCATAATATTTATTATTAACATTTGTCTCTTAGTTTTGAGGGTGGATTTTGTTGCAATGCATTCTGTGATAGTTTTTTTTTATGAGTTTGGTATAAATAAAAAAAAAAAAATAAAAAAAAATAAATATATATATATATATATATTGGGTGAAGTAAGGTCAATTTCTGTCCCTTTTAAATTAAATGTAAGAAATAAAAAAAAGTATTTAATATTTAAAAGGAAATATTTCAATATTTTAAACATTAATATCATAATATGGTGTACTAATTTACATAATATCTATAATAATAATTTATATAAAAAAATAGAAATAATTCATGCACATTCATTTAATATCATAATATTGTATATTAAAAAGGATTTTTTTATATTACAATGTTTTAAACACATAAATATCATAATATTGTATATTAAAAAGGAAATATTTCAATATGTTAAACACATTAATATCATAATAGGGTGTATTAATTTGCATAATATCTATAATAATAATTTATATAAAAAATTAATTATTGAAATATTTCTTGCACATTCATTTAATATCATGATATTGTATATTAAAAAGGGAAAAAAATGTATTTCACTATTTTAAACTCAATATCATATTATGGTGTATTAATTATAATAATCATTTAAATAAAAAAAATTTCATGCACATTCATTTAATATCATAATATTGTATAATAATTAGCATAATGTTAATAATAAACATCTGTCGTGCTTTGTTTGGATAAAGTAGGTAAATGTCTGTCCCTTTTAAATTAGATTTGAATGATTTTTATCTATATTAAATTAATATCACAATATTGCATAATAATTAACAGAATATTTATCATCCAAATTTGTCTTGCTTCGTTTGGATCTGTATCTTTTTTTGGTGCAATGCATTCTGGGATTGATCTTTTTTTCCGTGAAAGAAACATGTGCCGCATTCGAGTTTGCTTTACTAAATTAAATCTCTACGAAGGCAAATATCTATTCCGTTGCTTCTGTAATTAGGATGATGCAATAAATCGCTGGCTACATAAGCAGCTCAGTAGATTTGGGAGCAGATCCTGTGTGTCCCGTTGACTCTCTGGCTGAGGATGGAGGAAGGATTAGATAACCAATCAGCTGCCAGATCAGACCGTCGCCCCTGTGACCCAGAGCTGGCACATGGGAATCCTAGTCAGCTGTTCCAAATGTGTTGTATTTAAATACCCCACACTTCATTACTACGTCGAACAGAGCTATGATCCGATAGCATTTGTGTCTTATCAGAGGCTCCCATGATAAACAAGCCTCCAGGAGCCCGAGATCGCCTGCTCAAACTATCAAGAGCCCTCGTTCTGATAACCCCGCTTGAGGAGGAAGACCACAGCGTCACTTATCGACGCCCGGTCTGATTGACTGTTTTACTCCGTGTTTGTTTTTGTTGTGGCTTTCAGGAAATGCTTGTATCCCTTCCTCTTCGCCTCGTTTCAGAGTCCTCCGAGCCGTAAATAGCAGCGTGGTGGTGAAATCAGGAGACATGGGCCGCACAAACACAATGTCGGCTCTGTTGCTCCAGTCTGAACATTGAGCGAAGTGCATTGTGTTGGGTCTTAAAGAGCCCTCTAGACCGCACATCTCCGTCGTGTTAAGAGGTTTATGAAGTGCCACCGCGGAGCTGATTGTTTTTGCAAACTTTAATGCTTGAATTTTCTCCCTGTCCTGAAACGTGCCATAATTACAGCCGCATTTCTAGCGCTAATCTCTGAAAGCTCCCTGTGTAATCCTGTCAAATATGTTAATTCTGCTGTTTGTTTGGAGTTGAACCCAAGAACCTCAGATTAAATTCAAACACAAAAGTAAGGAATGTTCTGGAGAAATGCTTCAGGACAACATGCAACGGCATTATCAATGCGTTCGACTGCAGTTATTTCACGCTTTTGAGTGAAACAACAATATTGAGATATGATGGAAACTACCTTAGCATTGAGGCAATGAGTCTGTGTGAACACCACCAAGCATGGTGCTCGCAACACCACAGTCATGGGTTCAATTCCCAGGGAATGCATGAACTTTTCAAACATTCAATGTAATGTAAGATACTTTGGATAAAAGTGCATTCGTGTAAAGGCATAAAAGAACATGCATTCATGGGTATAAAAGTACACACATTTATGTAAATGTATAAAAGAACACGCATTTATGGGTATAAAAGTACATGCATTTATGTAAATGTGTAAAAGAACACGCATTCATGTCAATGCATAAAAGTACACACATTTATGTAAATGCATAAAAGAACACGCATTTATGGGTATAAAAGTACATGCATTTATGTAAATGTGTAAAAGAACACGCATTTATGGGTATAAAAGTACATGCATTTATCTAAATGTATAAAAGAACACGCATTTATGGGTATAAAAGTACATGCATTTATGTAAATGTGTAAAAGAACACGCATTTATGGGTATAAAAGTACATGCATTTATGTAAATGTGTAAAAGAACACGCATTTATGGGTATAAAAGTAAAAGTACATGCATTTATGTAAATACATAAAAGTACACGCATATTGTGTGAGACCTTTTTTGGTGAATTTAACACACTGTCTCTCCTGCCCTCTTTCAGATTGATCGGTCACTCCATGGGGATTCTCCGGTGCTTTCCGTCTGGTTTCTCCTGCCCTTCACCCCTCGGCCTGCCCTCCACCCTCTACAGCACCGCCTCTATACAAATCATGAAACTGGTATTAACTGAATGGCAATTGATATGGATTTTTACAGTTTCCAGTAGACAGTAAACACACACACACACACACACACACACACACACTTACACACACACAAGTACATGCACATACACCCACACACACACACACACACACACTCACTCACTCACACATACACACTGACACACATCACATCAGTGGGAGTGACCTCATGATAGAGTCATATCCTCCCCTGTCCGCCCCAAATCACCCGACTCGGCCCGTCCCAGGGCTCCTGCAAGCGGCCCATATCAAACGCCACGTTTCAGGATATATACCGCACCCTGAGGCCAATCCACGACTGAGCTCCTCGACAGAAGGGAGTCCACGGTGCTGTTGGCTCTATTCTTCCTAGATTTATTTTGTGTGTTATTTGCTGTTGAGCGTGCGTGGAGCCACACGTGACCTCCGCTCCGAGTGCATGCCGACGACGGCGAGGATGGCCCCGCAGAACACCGAGGCAGACGCCGTGCAGATGCAGGCCGCCGTGGGGCCGCCCGTGGAGAAACACGGTGGAGGAGGCGGGGCTAATGGAGCGGGCGTGGCTGGAGGGCAGGGCTTGGAGAGTCAGGAGGAGTCGGTCAGCGAGGTTTCTATAGACCGCATCCCACTGCGCCAGTGGATCATGCACGGCGCGGTCATGTTCGGACGCGAGTTCTGCTACGCCATGGAGACAGCGCTGGTCACGCCTGTGCTGCTGCAGATAGGTGAGACTGTCCACAAACATTTACATAATAATATCCCAAAACACGGCCTGATGTACACAGCAAGCGAGCACAGCCCTGACTAGACGGTTCACTGACATTAAAATGAGTTGTTGTTTGATATTGGGTATTATTCTGTGACCAATGCTGATAGCAATAGCTATTGAGAAGGTGGATATAATGTCAGTGTGTGTGTGTGTGTGAGAATGCAGTGATAAACAATTAAAGGATCTGTGGGACGTGTGCTGCATGATTCGTCTGGCGGTTCATACATTATGCAAAAGACACCCCAGGCCTTTATTTCACTGAAAAACTGGCACTTTGTCATGCAAACAGCTGTGGGTCTAGAGGAGCGGAGGTGCTTTTGTTCTTCATATTCATAATCTTTTATTGATCAGCAGAAACTCTATGTGCTCAGTCTGTCCTAAGTCCCCTTTTCTCAACAGGAAGCCCAATCGGTGTGATATTGATTACTTTCTATTAACATATGTGTGACGCATTTAAAAGCAGGAGCCCAATTAACTCTCTTAAAGTTAACATGAAATGACAACCCCTTTTAATTTGCACATTGTGCCATATTTCTGATATTTAACAGGATAAAAATCTAGAACGGACTTATATTTTATATATATTCTTTTTTATATTTTATATAAAAACCTGCTTTTTAATAAAGCTGCTCATCAAGCCTGCATTTATTTGATCATTGAATGCAGTAAAAACAGCAATATTGTGAAATACAATTACAATTTAATATATCTTTTAATATTCTTGTGATTTAAAGCTGAATTTTCAGCATCCAGTCTTCATTCGAATGCGATGATTTGCGGCTGTTTTTATGAATTGCATGTGGTCTAGAGAAACGGTTTTATGTTTTATGCACTGCCGGTTTGTGAGTCTGGTTGGTGTTTGTAGCCAGATCTACTGATCAGATTTACATGTTAAAGGTGCTGTATGTAATGTTGCTCACTGTATTAAAGCATAAGAATACCATATGTTTGCAGATATTTAGAAAAAATGCTAAGTTGCTAAGTTCACAATGCTACTGCCAGTTCTTCTGCTTTGAAATGTGTGGTCCATGTCGGAATGTCTGTTTTTGTTTTGGTCTGTGACCCCGCCCACCGCCAGTTTAGCCAATAGTATTCCGTGTTGCCAGATGGCGGGAAACACAGTGTATTGCAGCAATGGAAGCCAGCAAACAAACCAGGTGAGCGATCGCAGAATCTACCCGACCTAAAAAGCCTCGACATCCATCCAAAAATATCTATGAGGCATATTAAAACACTGATAAATCAGCTGATCTGCTTTCAATTGTCAATCGCACTCGTTCCTGTTGCGTGTCCTCAATCTGGCAACCCACGTGAGCGTCGAGTCTGAGGAGGAGGAGGCGGGCGAAACGACTCTTTCCAAAATTTTGAATGTGGACTGCAGTATCCATTTCAACCATTAGCTGTCTATATTACATACTGCACCTTTAAATGCAGTGTTGGTAGCTTTGGTGTATGCCGACGGTCCCATTAGTCAACATGAGTTTTCATTGTTAGTTCATGTTGACTAATTTAACAGTAAACTGCAATAATAAATCCTGTTACATAATGCTGTTTATCACCAGTTTTGTTTTATGTTAATTGTATTGATTCCAATTTTTTTGTGCTAGAAAAATACTGCAAATTTGTCTCGCTGTTAAAGGATTAGTTTACTTTAAAAATGAACATTTTTCTGGAAATTTCCTCACCCCCATCTCATCCAAGATGTTCATGTCTTTCTTTCTTCAGTCGAAAAGCAATGAAGTTTTTTGAGGAAAACATTCTAGGATTTTTCTCCACATAATGGACTTTTATGGGAACCAACGGTTGAAGGTCCAAATCAATGCAGTTTCAAAGGAAGGGCTTCAGAGGCTCTGCACGATCCCAGACGAGGAATAGGGTCTTATCGAACAAACCATCTGCCATTTTCTAGAAAAATTTTTACATTTATATACTTTTTAACCTAAACCAGGATGTCCTTCGATAAAGAGTAGGGGTGTAACCCCGGCATCCTGACCAAATTTGCACATTGGCCCCTGTCCATCATGGCCTCCTAATCATCCCCATAGATATATATATATAATATACGATTGGCTTCATCACTCTCCACCAATCAGCTGGATTTATAGGATCAGTGTTAGTGATGCAATGTTATCATGCAACAGGTCTTCTGTGACTCTGTGTTTGCAAAGATCAGGCACTCGGCGTCTGAACGACAATTGCAAAGGATAAGAAGATTTGTGGAGGTTGATCCGCCCTCATTGACCTGTCTCTGTGTGTCACAGGGATGACGGACGGGCTGTTCCTGAGATCCACTGGTGGATTAGCCACAAAAGCTCACGGTTACTTTATTTGCAGGAAATTGTTCTCGCAACCTGGACATGATGCTCCTTATGATTGAGCTCCACGATATTGGAAAAACTGATATTTTTCTGCGATTTATAAATTGCAATATGAAGAAATACAGGAATGTTCACCAGATTAGTTGGAAATAATTCATTCCTTTCGATATATCATGCAACCCTACACATTGACAGAAGTAGCTGACGT
>CM042261.1:40978759-40991259 GCA_023566225.1 Romanogobio albipinnatus | reverse complement strand
GCAACCATGCCAAAAAAAACACATATTTTACTCCCAAATGTGATTTTTACCGGGGAAGCCCCCCTGAAACGCGATTGAGCTTGTTTTGAGTAGCAATTTGGCGGGTTTTGTTGTGAAAACCTGGCAACCCTGGAGCAGGAAACACAAACACACCAGGCTTGTTCGAGATGCATCGGCGCTGCGCAGACCGATCCACGTATGATATAAAAAAAAGAGTGAATCAAAAGCATAAGGAGTCATATGCTCTCGCTGGACTCATTATCATACGGCGATTGGTCTCTGCACAGCACCGCTGCCAACAAGCCTTCCATCAACAATGCAAATGTTGCGTTAATATTGATTCACATGGCTTTACGATCCTACATCGGCATCAAAACACAACGAAAACACAGCGAATCCAACGCATTCGTGCAGTTCGCCGTAATTTGTATAGACGGAGATTACAAACGAGCAGCAGCTGTTAGCTCCATTAGCTGCTATTTCAACAATTAAAAAAAAGTAATCGGTTCTTATTTCTAGCCCAGCAATGTTTTGGTGCTACTTAAGAACCACTTTTCCTGGCTCGGAGCTGGGGCTTTGGGTGTGGAAACATGGGACAGGGCATGGGCACCCTGACTGGTCAGCGGCTGTGCCGCCCCATACACAACAAACTGAGATGCTCTGTGTATTCTGACACCTTTCTATCAGAACCAGCATTAACTTCTTGAGCAGTTTGAGCTCCAGTAGCTCGTCTGTTTGATCGGCCCACACGGGCCAGCCTTCGCTCCCCACGTGCATCAATGAGCCTCGGCCGCCCATGACCCTGTCGCCGGTTCTCCACTGTTCCTTCCTCTGAGCACTTTTGATAGAGACTGACCACTGCAGACCGGGAACACCCCACAAGAGCTGCAGTTTTGGAGATGCTCTGACCCAGTCGTCTAGCCGTCACAATCTGGCCCTTGTCAAACTCGCTCAAATCCTTACGCTTGCCCATTTTTCTGCTTCTAACACATCAACTCTGAGGACAAAATGTTCACTTGCTGCCTAATATATCCCACCCACTAACAGCTGATGAAGAGATAATTAGTGTTATTCACGTCATAATGTTATGCCTGATCGGTGTATCGTTTTTCATTTAAATATTTATTATTTTGTTTTGATTATATAATATAATAATGTAATATGCATTACTTAATAAATATGAATGCATTTCTAATGAATAAATATTTAGATGTATTATTAAATTAGTAATAAATGAATTTGCAGACGAGATGTCACATGAAAGGAAGTGAAATCTAGTGTAACCGGCTCTGAAAGCATCTGAATAAACAATGAAGGAAGAGTTTGGCCTTTCTAAGTCAGTGGGGCATGCTGGGAAGGGGTAGGCTTCTTGCTGGTCGAGTCAGACCATCCTGGACCTCCGAGACCACCTACAGCTGGTTTGATCTGGTTCCTCCGGCCGGGAACAGATCCCGAGCGCTGTTGTTTCCTGATGAGACAGAAGCGTCTCTCTGGCTTTACTGTAGTTTTCTGTACAGTATGACTTGTGTTTCTCTCTTTCAGAAGCACTTCCTCCACTTTGACTCATTCTGCTCTCAGTATTGTTCACCATTTTTGACCTGGTGGGAAACAAAACTCTCCTGTGATTATTTACTGAAATCTCTCGGACTTCCTGTTTGGATGTTTACACCACATATTTCTCAAGGAACAAATAACTAGCTTACCAACTGATTGAGATCTGTTGTTTGTGCCTCGCCTCAGCGGTTGTGTGTTTGACTGCAGCTTGAGCACAAAGACTAAATATATATATAAAAAACAGCTCAACAAACCCGAGGAAGAGGAAGTGGCCTGGCTGTGGATGGTGGCACTGTGAGGTGAAGCTGGGCCCGGCGTTCCCAAGTCCTGTCCTGACTCTGATAAGACTCGGAGAAAACTTCTCAGGACTCCGGTGGACGTGTTTCCCAGAGGATCGCGAGCTGTTGTGTTTTCAACGGGACCCGTCACTCTTTACCAGCAGGTGCACTGGCTCTGTTCCCGCTGATGTCTGACAGCATCCGTGAGAAAAACTCTGTCTTATTTTTTACACAGAATTGTGGGAACTTAGCAATTTTACCAATTGTGAGACTTTTGTTTTTTTACTTTTAGAAGGTTCAAAATAGCATCCCTTCAGAATTCAGCTACTTTCAAAAACTATTTCAGTACACACTAAAATATTATTATAATTAATACTATATATATATATATATATATATACTCAATAATATCAATGCTTATATATCCAACTAAAATACACTTAAATACTTTATATCATTTATATCATCTTTCCATTTTATATATATATATATATATATATATATATATATATATATATATATATATATATATATATATATATATATATATATATATATATATATATATATATAATATAAATAAATAGTATATTATATTATATATATATATATATACACTCACCTAAAGGATTATTAGGAACACCTGTTCAATTTCTCGTTAATGCAATTATCTAATCAACCAATCACATGGCAGTTGCTTCAATGCATTTAGGGGTGTGGTCCTGGTCAAGACAATCTCCTGAACTCCAAACTGAATGTCGGAATGGGAAAGAAAGGTGATTTAAGCAATTTTGAGCGTGGCATGGTTGTTGGTGCCAGACGGGCCGGTCTGAGTATTTCACAATCTGCTCAGTTACTGGGATTTTCACGCACAACCATTTCTAGGGTTTACAAAGAATGGTGTGAAAAGGGAAAAACATCCAGTATGGGGCAGTCCTGTGGGCCAAAATGCCTTGTTGATGCTAGAGGTCAGAGGAGAATGGGCCGACTGATTCAAGCTGATAGAAGAGCAACTTTGACTGAAATAACCACTCGTTACAACCGAGGTATGCAGCAAAGCATTTGTGAAGCCACAACACGCACAACCTTGAGGCGGATGGGCTACAACAGCAGAAGACCCCACCGGGTACCACTCATCTCCACTACAAATAGGAAAAAGAGGCTACAATTTGCACAAGCTCACCAAAATTGGACAGTTGAAGACTGGAAAAATGTTGCCTGGTCTGATGAGTCTGGATTTCTGTTGAGACATTCAGATGGTAGAGTCAGAATTTGGCGTAAACAGAATGAGAACATGGATCCATCATGCCTTGTTACCACTGTGCAGGCTGGTGGTGGTGGTGTAATGGTGTGGGGGATGTTTTCTTGGCACACTTTAGGCCCCTTACTGCCAATTGGGCATGGTTTAAATGCCACGGCCTACCTGAGCATTGTTTCTGACCATGTCCATCCCTTTATGACCACCATGTACCCATCCTCTGATGGCTACTTCCAGCAGGATAATGCTCCATGTCACAAAGCTCAAATCATTTCAAATTGGTTTCTTGAACATGACAATGAGTTCACTGGACTAAAATGGCCCCCACAGTCACCAGATCTCAAGCCAATAGAGCATCTTTGGGATGTGGTGGAACGGGAGCTTCGTGCCCTGGATGTGCATCCCACAAATCTCCATCAACTGCAAGATGCTATCCTATCAATATGGGCCAACATTTCTAAAGAATGCTTTCAGCTCCTTGTTGAATCAATGCCACGTAGAATTAAGGCAGTTCTGAAGGTGAAGGGGGTCAAACACAGTATTAGTATGGTGTTCCTAATAATCCTTTAGGTGAGCACTCAAACGGAGATTTGTGGGATGCACATCCAGGGCACGAAGCTCAAAAAATCATACATTGTGATTTCTGGATTTTTTTTTTTTGATAATGTCTCTCACAGTGGACATGCACCTAACGATGACAATTTCAGACCCCTCCATGATTTCCAAGTGGGAGAACTTGCAAAATAGCAGGGTGTTTAAATACTTATTTTCCGCACTGTATATATATATATATATATATAGTATTATTTTTATTATTTATGATTATGATAAATCTTTCTTTGCACATTTTCATTTGTAGTCCACTGTGATATTGTGATTTATAGTTGACATTTGTATCGTGTGTGTGTGTGTGTGTGTGTGTGTGTGTGTGTGTGTGTGTGTGTGTGTGTGTGTGTGTGTGTGTGTGTGTGTGTGTGTGTGTGTGTGTGTGTGTGTGTGTGTGTGTGTGTCTTTAAACGTCTTCTCTGTCTCCACACACTGAAATCTGTCTGTATAGATAGAGTTGATTCCTGTGAGAGTCGTCTCTCTGCATATTCTCACTCAGTTATTGTTGCTATGCCAATCTCTCCACGAGGTTATGTGAGTTGTGACGTGGTTATGATGATGGAGGTTTATGATAGACAGCTGGTGTGTTACGTGTGGCACTTTAACAGCCTCACCGAGCAAACACACTCATCAGCCGCAGTGATGAACTGAGCTCTGATTATGTGCTGGAGTTATGAAGATTGCTCTTCTTTTCTGTCTGGAAACACTGATCTGTTCTGGCACACAGCGAGCTTGCATGTCATTTCTCAAACCTATGAAGCATTATAAAGCATCAGATGCACATGATGCTCCTGAAGGCAGATGGTAATAGATTCCTCTGATATACTGAGGGTCGAGTTATTGTTCATGTATATTTCTGTGGTGGTGAGTCATGCTTTGCAGATGATAAAAATATTTCTTGCCTCGAAAGTGTCATAGAATTTATTCCTTCTTATATGTATCTGTGAGCACTGAATTATTTGATATAATAATATTCTGAATTTTTTTTATTCGTTTAATAATAAATTTTTTCTTTTACTCTTTTTACTCTTTCTGAGCACTTGACTGAATTATACTGAATAATAATATTATACATTTTATTTCATGTTTTTAATTTTTTTTTCTTTTACTCGTCTTTTCTGAGCACTTGATTGAATTATGTTTAATATAATATTCATTTTATTTTTAATCATTTGTTTTTCTTTTACTAATCTTTTGTGTGAGCACTTAACTGAATTATATTTTATATAATAATATTCAGAATTTTATTTTATTTGTTTAATAATGATTTTTTTTCTTTTACTCGTCTTTTCTGTATTTTATAGTATTATATTTAATATAATTATATTATTAATTTCATTTAATTTTCTTTTTCTTGTCTTTTATGTGAGTTCTTGACTAAATTATATTTTATATAATAATATTAGTAATTTTATTTTTTTCCTTTGAGCACATGACTGAATTATTTATTATATATTTTATTGATTATTTAATTTAATTTATTTATTAAGAACATATTCTTGTTTGCTCTTCTTTCCCGTGAGCACTTGACTGAATCTTTTGTTTTATTATTATTATTTTAAATTATTTTCTATAATTTCAATATGTTTTATTCTAAATGTAAGTTAACTTTCCTCTATGAAATTAATTTCAGGTTTTTTTAAAAAACCTTTTTATGAGAGCATATTTGTTTTTCTAACCATAGAAAATAACATCTCATGATCAAGTACATCAGTTGAATAAATGAATTTATATAAATTCTGAATCTAAATAAACATTAAAAACAAATCAATATTTAACTCATGAAACTGCGTATATCTAACCTGGCATATCATAAGAATATTAATAACTAAATCAGATGATTCGAGGTAATAAAACGGAGGAAAGACATTTGAGGTGTGTTGTTGGCGTGATTCTCTCAGGTTTTCTCCTGATGATGATGACATTGGGAAAGTGTGTGTAGATCAGCTCAGAGCTCCTGTCTGATCCGGGAACAATGATAGGGATTTCTATTGGTAAGATGGACGTTTGCCAGGCTTTTAGAGGATTAATAACCGCATAATGATTTCCACAGCGGCCTTATTTATGATTCAAGTCATGTGAGTGTGTGTGTGTGTGTGTAACGTTCAAAGCCTGTTACTCATACAAACAATCTGCTTTATAGTCTGATCCTATTTTCTTATTGAATCTGGTCATACGATCATAACTTCGAGTGCCAGCTGTGACAGACGTCCGCCGTCCTGACCTAAAAGGAGTCGGACGTGGAGGTCGGACGTGCTTTGACACATAATATGAGTTACCATAAAGATAAAAACACTTATCACATCATTAATATGTTTACATCTGTGTATATATACATAAATACATAAATCTTAAATTTAGGCCTGAGTGAGGATGTTGAATATTGGATGTTAGCATTAGTATTGATCTGGTTTGGATGAATATTAGGGGGTTTGTAATGAGTAAGTGGTTTATAATGGGTCTGTTATCATATTACTGTTAGTGCTGTTTTCTGATATTAATATTAATATGCAATTGCGTGATATTTTTGAGCCCTGGGCCGCGTGCCCAGGAAGTGACATCATTGACATGTTGCGTTTGTCCTGCTCTCAGGTCTTCCAGAGCAATACTACAGCCTGACGTGGTTCCTGAGCCCCATCCTGGGCCTGATCTTCACCCCTCTGATCGGCTCGGCCAGTGACCGCTGTACGCTGCGCTGGGGCCGCAGACGGCCCTTCATCCTGGCCCTGTGTGTGGGCGTCCTGCTGGGCGTGGCTCTCTTTCTCAACGGCTCTCTGATAGGTGAGGATGTCTGGATTGTTTAATGCATGGTGTGCACACCTGGCCTTTAGTCCCCAATGCACCTTTTCCTACCGAGGTTTGGTAATACCTTGTTTTTGTTAGTATCTGAGCAAATGCTGTGTGTGTGTGTGTGTGTGTGTCAGCATGAACTCCGTTGGTCTCTATGACATGGGAAAGGACTAGGAACCAGTTCACAGGGAACTGTTTCCTGTTGTGCCCCTTTTTACCTTTCATTGCCTATCTGGAACAACTTCCTGTCTCCACGGCTCGCTTGCTGCGCGCCGACCCCATTGTCAGGAAGAAAGCAATGCTCACCCTACCGCTGACCTTACAGAGAGCAAGAGTCCAGCTAGTTTCTGCCCTCTATATGCGTTTTTGTACAGTTTCAACAGTGCTTAAAACAATACTAGAAAAAAAATTATTAGAAAGATTTACAAATTGAAAAAAAAATTTAAATGTTTTTTTTATTTATTCATTTTTTATTTAATTTTTTATTTAATTTATATTTTTTATTCTATTTAATTATTTATAATTTTTTTGCAGTTTATTTTTATTTAATTTATTTTTATTTCCTTTTATTTATATATTTTAATTTATTATTCATTATTTTATTTTTTATCATATTATTATTGTATTTTATTTTTATTTTGTTGATTTATTTTATTTTATTTTATTATTGTATTTTTTATTTTGTTTTATTTTATTTTTTATTTTAATTATTGAATTAAAAAAAAAAAGGTTTTTTTTAATTATTTATTTTTATTTTAGTATTTTATTTTATTTGTGCACCTCCATGATACTAAAATGTTGATTAGTGGTTTCTGTGGTGTTTTTTTATAGTGCATTTCTAGCCGTTGCTAGGGTGTTCTGGGTGGTTGCTAGGTGATTCTCTACTACTAGCCCAAATCAAAAGTCCTCCCCAAGTATCCATCAGGTCTTTTCTTTTTCTGTTTTATAATCCAAAACTGAGCACAGCACGTCTCTTTGCAGTGAAATCATTTATTCTGTAGCATAAACCGTGTGGGACGAATGACACACTCAAGGTTATGGGTTTATTCAGATCATTATGACCAGCACACACACACACACACACACACAGCAATAATTACACAGATGAAGCACTATTTGACCCCGTGACCTCGGGCTGTAGTAGCACACATCTAATGTAACCCTGGAACAGCTCTAAAATAAGCCAGAACAATCAATATGTCTGTGTGTTTTCTCACACGCACACACACACACACACACATGTAAACAGGGCATGTTGTGACAATGTGCCGGATCAAGGTCAGGACACAGAGGTCTGAACCGGGATGTTTGAATTCCCAGAGGGCTGTGTGTGTGTGGCGTACATTAAATTCTGTGTGAAATACTGATGAACTGTAAATGTGCACGTACAGTCTGTTGTAAGTTTGTGTGAGAGTGTGTGTGTGTCTCTGTGTGAGAGTGAGTCTGTGTGTGTGTGAGTGTGTGAGAGTGTGTGTCTCTGTGAGAGTGTGTGTGTGTGAGTGTGTGAGAGTGTGTGTCTCTGTGTGAGTGTGTGAGAGTCTGTGTGAGTTTGTATGAGAGTGAGTGTGTGTGTGTGGATGTGAGAGTGTGTCTGTGTATCTGAGTGTCTGTCTGTGTGTGTGTGTGTGTGTGTGTGTGTGTAAGTGAGAGTGCCTCTGTGTGAGTTTGTGTGACTCTGTGTGAGTGAGAGTATGTGTGTGTGTGTGTATGCAAGTGCCTGTGTGAGAGTGTGTCTGTGTGAGAGTGTGTCTCTGTTTGAGTGTGTGTGTCTGTGAGAGAGTGAGTGTGTGTGTGTCTCTGTGTCAGTGTGTGTCTCTGTGTGAGAGTGTGTCTCTCTGTGAGAGTGTATGAGAGTGTGTGTGTGTGTGTGTGTGTGTGTGTGTGTGTGTGTCTCTGTGTGAGAGTGTGTCTGCCTCTGCGTGAGAGTGTGTCTGCCTCTGCGTGAGAGTGTGTGTTTGTCTCTCTGTGTGTGTGTGTGTGTGTGTGTTTTAAAACAACTGTGTTCAACTATCACCAGATCAGTTTCTATGTTTGTGATATGACTTTTGACCTTTGAAAATGCCATTTATGCATGACAATGGATTATGAAAGTTTTTAATCGGATATTTAAATTTTCCAAAAACGATTTAAAAAGTTTTCGGTTGAGTTTTACCAGTACCAGCTCTGATTCTGAAGAATTCTGTAGATTTTTCCCTCCAAATCAGGCAGGAAACTGTCTAAAGTCTGGGATTTCCCAAACCTTAATCTCTCTGTCTGTGTGTGCGTGCATGCGCGTGTGTGTGTGTGTGTGTGTCTCAGGTCTTGCTATAGGAGACGTGCCGAATAACCAGCCCATAGGAATAGTGATGACGGTGTTGGGGGTGGTGGTGCTGGACTTCTGTGCGGATGCGACGGAGGGCCCCATACGAGCGTATCTGCTGGACGTGGCTGACACCGAGGAGCAGGACATGGCCCTCAACATCCACGCCTTCTCTGCAGGTACAGCACCGCCACAGCACACACTCCTCACACATCACCACTGACCGTCATGAGACCGTCCTCGTTTGTGTCTATTCTGGTTTCACATCGATCTATGACCCAATCTAGGATTGACAACTCTGACACAATTCACACACTGCAAACAACTGTTACTCAGTGTTAAGTGAGTTTGTGCTTAAACCGAGAAGGAAATATCTGCCAATGGGGTCAGAAAAATAAACTGCAAAAAAATAAAGGTGCAGTGTGTAAGTTTTAGCAGCATCTAGAGGTGAGGTTGTGAATTGCACCCGTCCACCGCTCACCCCTCCCTTTCAAAGCACATAGAGAAGCTACGGTGGCCATCACAGGACAAAGATGTCGTCGTCTGAGACAGCAGAGAGTAGCTATCGCTCTTTAGAGAAGTTTGTCCGCTACTGTAGAAACATGGCGGCACAAAATGGCGGCTTCACTGTAATGCTGCGTTCACACCAAACGCGAATAGAGGGTCTGGAGCGAGTGATTTCAATGTTAAGTCAATGGAAAGGCGTGCTGGAGGTCCTGCAGTGCGATGGACGCGATTCCACCTCATTCGCGCGTCCAGTTCGCGAATTGGACACAAATTAAGCGTCTTGCTTGATACGCACGTTACGCGAGTGGTGCTTTTTGTGCATTCACGCGTTTGAAGCGAATTCACGTCTGACGCCCAATTTGATAAATCTGAACTTTGGCGTCAATTCGCGCCGCGTTAACCAATCAGGAGCCTGCTCGCTGCGGTCATGTGGTGAAGTGATGTGATGAGAAACCCTGCATAGTTTAAAAATACTACTAATGTGTCACAAAATGTAGTTTTAATACTTTTTCAGGTGAGAATGTGGTTGTTTAAAGCTCAAATCTGTGGTTTATTTATAAAGAGAGCGCCTGTTTAAAAACACTAATCTGGTGTTTTTAGGGGTGTGAGATCCAGGCGATCACCGGGCGCTCGGCGCTCATTAACCCCGGCGAGAGCAGCCTTTCCTCGGCCAGTCCTTCTGGCGTCTGCCGCTGGCTCTGATGTCCTGTAGTGGTTAAACATGAGATATAATTCATCTTGTGTGGATCTAACGGCTGATCTTTGGTGAATCTATGAATCTATCATTTGTTGTCTGCCAAATCGTTTTGACTGAGGGCAAAGAGAAGTTTCATAACTTTATTTTTTAAGGATATTTAAATATACATGCAGTGAAGATAATGTAGGCGTTGCCTGGACCACATTTGTGTGGCTATTAATGTTTAATATATATTTTTAATGAAAATAAAAAGAGGCGGAGTGGTGTTTTATGACATATTTCTCCTGGAGCGCTTCAAACGCTCAATGGATTCAAATTGTTCACGCGTCCAACTAGACGCGATTTTGACGCTTGGTGTGAACGCAGCATAAGGAGACCCATAGTTTTCCCAAACATTCCCATGGTGCTAAACTGTGCGTGTGTGTGTGTGTTTCAGGGCTCGGTGGAGCCGTGGGTTATGCTCTGGGCGGTCTTGACTGGACTCACACCTTCTTGGGCAGAACCTTCAAGTCTCAAGAGCAGATTCTGTTCATGTTCGCTGCGGTTCTGTTCACGATTTCCGTGGCTCTGCACCTGTTCAGTATCGAGGAGCAGCAGTTCAGTCCGCAACAAGACCGTCTGGATGAGGAGGCGGAAACCGAATCCAGCGTTAAAATCGCACCGCACCATCCCCAGCTCGACATGATCCACGAAGACGAGCCCTACGGCTACTACGACACGGACAGGCGCTCGGAGCGTGAGCTGGACATGGACTTCCTGGACGTGGACATCGTGCGCAGTAAAAGCGACTCCGTTCTGGCGATGGCCGACGCCACGCTGGACCACCTAGACCACGACATGCTGTTCCTGCGGGAAATCGAGCCGTCTATCTTCCAAGATCGCATTTCTTCCTATCACGGGTCTCCGCCGCGCCGCAGCAGCAGCGCAGGGAGTCAGGAGTTCCTGCGCGGAAAGTTCAGCCGCTTATCGGCGTTTATGCAGCAGGTGGAGAGCGAGGGAGAAGAAGCTCTGCTTAACAATCAGCTCAACGAATCCAAAGCACCCAACGGACATCCGACGGACCTCAACGGCCACGGGCCGGCGGGTCTGCAGCCCTCCAGCACCAGCGCATCCATGCGCCGCAGACGCCACACGTTCTACCGACAGTCGTCCTGCACCTTCTCCTACTACGGCCGGGTGGGATCCCACCGCTACCGCTACCGGCGCGCCAACGCGGCCTTCCTCATCAAACCGTCCCGCAGCATGAACGACATCTACGAGATGGAGAAGCGGCAGAAGCAGAAGAACGGCCAGAGGGCGAGGCATCAGAGCGGGAACACCAACTCCAGCGGCGACACGGAGAGCGAGGAGGGCGAGGCGGAGACCACCGTCCGGCTGCTGTGGATGTCCATGCTGAAGATGCCCAGAGAGCTGTTCAGACTGTGCGTGTGTCACCTGGTCACATGGTTCGCCATCATCGCAGAGGCCGTGTTCTACACCGACTTCATGGGCCAGGTCATCTACGAGGGCGACCCTACGGTGAGATCCTGTGTTTTCATTGCAAATGTCTACGTCTGAGGAAGAGTTCCCCACAAAATGACCAGTTTATTATTGTAAATGTATTTATTTATTGTCTAGCACCATGAAAGTAAAACTAGTGCATACAACTTGAGCGCTATATATAACTTTGTCTGAGGAAAAGACTATAATTCACCTGAAACCAGATTTGCGACATGACATAATAATAATAATACTACACTGTAATAAATAATATGATCAATAAGTTATATCAACATGCATTTTTACATTGCTTTAACTCATCAAAATAAGTTTTTTTAATAAGTTATACAATATTCAACTCATTTTTTAAGTCAGTTTAATGCAATTTAAGTTGAATTGACTTAAACATACAAGTTCATTGTACTTAAAAATTTAAGGCAGCAACAATATTTATTGATGATATATTAATTTTAATAAATTAAAATGTTTAATTAAAAGAAAAGCTGATAATTAAATCATAAAAAACAATTAAATAAAATAACAAAATATTTGTTGCTGTAATAATAATAATAATTATTATTATTATTATTTATGTATTTATTTGAAAAAAAGCTGATGTTTTATAATTTAATAATAAAAATCAATTAAATTAAAAAATAAAACACTTCATAAAAAATATACTTTGTTGTAATAAAAATAATATTTATTTATGTATTAATTTAATAAAAAGCTGTTTTTTATTAAAAGAAAAGCTGATAATTAAATCATAAAATATCAATTAAATAAACAAAGAAATAAAAACACTTAATAAAAAAGATAAAATGCTTGTTGCTGTAGTAATAATAATAATTATTTTTAATGTATTTATTTGAACAAAAAGCTGATTTTTTATTTTAAAAATATATTTAATAATTAAATATTTAAATTTTAAAACAAATAAAACGCTTAATAAAAAATATACTTTGTTGTAATAGTAATAATAATATTTATTGATGTATCAATTTTAATAAAAATCTAATATTTAATTAAAAG
>CM042261.1:40963759-40971259 GCA_023566225.1 Romanogobio albipinnatus | reverse complement strand
ACCGTCTGACGTGTGTTTATGTGGCTTCTTCACACTCATCACCTTTACAAAGGGAACATTAATGTCAAGTGTTACCCAATTTCTTTTACATGTTTTATCATGTTAATTTAATAACATTGATTTATTTTAATCTAAAAATGTATTTAATTTTCCACGGACCCCTGTCACTATTTTGTGGCCCCTGGGGGTCCCTGGTTTAGTGTACTGTAAATCAATATTAATATAGATATTTAGTCATTTTTAGGACACTGTTGTTGATAATTCAGCTTGAAATCTTCAGCTCTTCATGTAAAACTGCATTTCTGAATGCGTGAGTGACTCTAGAGTTGTCCCCAAAATTATCCAACAATAACTAAAACAAGAACTGAAATAAAAATGAGCAAAAGCTATACAGACACAGGCCTATTTTATTGAAATAAAATACAAAAACACAACAAAATTACAAAGACGTTATCAAAAATTCAAATGAATACATTCATACTAGTGATAAAAAACTATGACCGTAATAAACTGTCCTAAATGAATGAACGCGATGATTTGTTAACAAATTGCGCCCTCTAATGTCAGGTTTCCTGCCCAGTTTACCCCAGAAATGTGAACCGCACTGTCCACATTAGATCACGAGTCACTCTCATTGATTCTCCGCCCTGATTCGCTGTTTTTCAGCATCACGTGACCACGTGTTTAAATGACTGGATCCCACGTGACGTCTCTTTATGATCCGAGTGTCATGAGCGCTTGCTGAAGTCAGGGATCATGATGAACATCAGACACACTGAACTCTGAGCTGAAGGAAAGATGCTTCATGAGCAGCTGCTGATGAGAGCTTTACTGGAGGATAATATCCATAAATAAACACGCTAATGACTGGGACAGGGTATCCCTGCTGAAAAATCCAGCTTAAACCAGCCTAAGGTGGTCAGGCTGGTTTTGGCTGGTCTCTCAGCCTGGTCATAGCTGGTTTATCAGACTGGTTTTAGAGGGGTTTTGAATTTTTTTTAGCTGGTCAGGCTGGTCAAACTGGTCTTAGCTGGTCTTAGCTGGATATTGTTGGTCTTAGCTGGTCTTAGCTGGATATTGTTGGTCTTAGCTGGTCAAACTGGTCTTAGCTGGATATTGTTGGTGTTAGCTGGTTTTAGCTGGTCAGGCTGGTCTTAGCGGGTAATTGCTGGTCTTAGCTGGTCAGGCTGGCTGACTGTCCATATTTTTTCTGCCACTGGGTGTTTAGACAAATAATTTATATCTGTATATGGACCATGTAATCTGATTAATTTGTAATTAGGTAAAATGTTCATCAGCTAAATTAGGCTGAGAGACCAGCTAAACCAGCTAAACCAGGCTGGAAGACCAGCTTGACCAGATAAGCCAGGGTGGGAGACCAGCTAAAAGCAGCTGGCCACCAACTTGTCCAGACTGGAAGACCAACTTAACCAGCTAAGTCAGGCTGGGAGACCATCTAAAACCAGCTTGACCAGCTAAATCAGGGAGACCATCTAAAACCAGCTTGACCAGCTAAATCAGGCTGGGAGACCATCTAAAACCAGCTAAGTCAGGCTGGGAGACCAGTTTAGTCAGGCTGCTAAAACCAGCTACTTCCAGCTTAAACCAGCTAAGACCAGCCAACCAGCTTAGGCTGGTTTTAGCTGGATTTTTCAGAAGGGATATGATAGCATATTATTCATAACCATATGTCAAACTGTATTTACAATTGTGTAATTGTTCAAAGTAGCCTACTTTTTTGTTAGTGCAATTAGTATTGCCTCTTTTTTGTATACTATTACATTATATATATATATATATATATATATATATATATATATATTTAGAGAGAGAGAGAGAGAGAGAGAGAGAGAGAGACACATACACACTCGCACCAACACACACCGAATTCTAAACAGTTCCTAGAATTCTAAATGTTTCTAAACCGAAGGTGCGTAGGCACCTATTGAAATCGTTAGATTTCTTATTATTATTCCGCCGCAAGTCTATGGCAGCCCATAGAACCGCTTGCGGGAAAGTTGTGAAATTTGGCACACAGATAGAGGACAGTCCCAGCATTAAGCACACCAATTTTGGAATCTCTAAAACAATCCCTCTAGCGCCACCACATGTCCAAAGTTTGACTCATATTTTGGCTAATAACTTTTGAACCGTAAGGGCTAGAAACAAAATTCTTTTTTTCTCTGATTCATTGGCTCAAGCCAATTCGATTGCACCCTATGACGTCATTTTCCGTCATAATAATTTTCCCGCCATTTTTAATTAACCGAAAAATGTACTTTTGCGAACTCCTCCTAGGCCGTTGCTCCAATTTGCACGAAAATTGAACCAGATCGTCTTCAGACTATGGTGACAAAAGCGTATTAGACTCAAGATGATTAGTCAAACTGTTCTTAAATAACGCTCGAATGAAATCGACAAAGTGCCCACAAAAATGAAAATCAGGCTCTATCTCTGCAACGCTTTAACATATTCTAACCAAACTTGGTGTGTGTTATGCCAACCATGACCTGAGGCTGCCTGCAGCGTTTCGGCGCAGTGCCACCTAGTGGTCCAGAGATATAAAAAAATTATATTTTTGATTATAACTTAAGAATGCTTTAGCCAAATATCTCAAAACTGGTCTCCTTAGAGTCGGGGCATCACGCCGAGCCATACCATACCCAATTTTCCCATATCAACCATTTTGGGCATCTGCCATTTTGAATTTTGTCAGAAAGTGCTATGTTTTACAAACGCATTGGTGTATCATTATGAAACTCGGTGTGTGTCTTCGTCACCAAGCCCTGAAAAGTACTCAAAAAGGTTCAAGGCAGCGCCACCTTGTGGACAAAAGTTATAATTAATTTTCCAATAATGCTAATAACTTTTGATTGAATTTGACTATTGCCATACATCTGGTTTTAATCGATTCCTTGGGTCATGCCAAGAACATAGATCCCAATTTTACCATATTTGGCCAAACATTCTGTTCGCCATTTTGATCTATTTTAGAAACCTACTTTTACGAACTCCTCCTAGACCATTTGTCTGATTTTCACCAAAATCGAATCGTAACATCTTCAGACTATTATAGCAAAAAGTTATTAATTTCGTGTCAACAGACAAAACCGTTTTAATATACTGCAGCGACAAAGTTGAGCCATGATGCCAAAATGACTCGTGAGGCTGTATCTCTGCAATGCTTTGACATACTGACACCAAACTTTGCCTTTGTCATTGTCATCTCACTCTGACCACACCACATCAATTTCGTTACTGCGCCACCTATTGGTCAAAAGTGACAAACCATTAAATCATATTATTAGTGACTGTATATATGATTTTTCAGCCATTTTGCCTAAAATTTTCTTAAAATGCCTTTAATTGCTCATTGTTGCAGTTGGTCTAACACTCTCAGCTATGTTGGCATGTTTTATTGGCTTGTTTGCGCTTGGCCCCGTTAATTGCTGAGAAAGAGAGAGAGAGAGAGAGAGAGAGAGATTAATGTAATATATTTTATATATATATATATATATAATGTAACATTTTATTGTGATGTAGATGTAATTATATTTAACAAAATATATATAATATTTCACATTCAACATAAATATTATAGAGAGAGAGAATTTGATGTTATATAATAATAATATATTCAGATTCATATACACTATCAGTTTGGAAACTGTACTATTTTGATTGTTTTTGAAAGAAATCTCTTCTGCTCACCGAGGCTGCATTCATTTGATCCAAAATACAATAAAAACAGTAATATTGTGAAATATTTTTACAATTTAAAATAACTTTTTTCTATTTGAATATATTTTAAAATGTAATTTATTCCTGTGAATCAATCCTGAATTTTCAGCATCATTACTCCAGTCTTCAGTCTCTTCTGCTCACCGAGGCTGCATTTATGTTATTAAAAATACAAAAAAAAGCTGTAATACTGTGAAATATTATTAAAGCTACACTGTGTGATATTTTCCCCCATCTAGCGGTGAAATGGTATATGACCATCCAGTAAATATTAGTTTCTGTTCCTCCCAATTCCGATTTGGTTTTAACTCCTACGGTGGCTGATTTAGTCCAAGATTAACATGGCTTCCAGTTCGACCTCGTCCATTAGTGTTGATTTGCCTGTTGTGTTGCCGTCTTAATTCTCTTTTTCGCTTCCTTGGCGACTCTGTGACATATCCTCGAGAGTAAGAGTGATCCTCCATCAGCAACAGACTTTCAAAAAGGCTTTCAGGTTTTCATTTAGCAGTCTCAAGCAATCCCCCTCTTCACATTCGACACGGTGCCATCGAGTGTTAAAACGCCAAAGGCGAAGCTTGAATTTACGGGTATGTCCCTCTTTGGCTAATGTACTTTCAAGATGGAGGGGCAACATGGCGACCCCCATTCGAACCCCTTACCCGTATGTATTTTCAATGGCATATTATAAACTTACGAGAATACTTTATTACTTGAAAGAAGTAAATATACATTAATGAGCACATATATTTTTGAAAGAACTAAGTGTTCTTAGCTAAGAATAAACTAAAAAAGTTACACAGTGTAGCTTTAAAATGTAAAATATCAGTTTTCTATGTGAATATATAGTAAAATGTAATTTATATCTGCGATGCAAAGCTGAATTTATCATCATTACTCCAGTCTTCAGTGTCACATGACCCTTCAGAAATCATTCTAATATGAGGATTTGATGCTCCAAAAACATTATTATCAATGTTGAAAACTGTTTTTTTCAGGATTCTTTGATGAATAGAAAGTATATTTCAGTATTTATCTGAAATATAAAGCTTTTGCAACATTATAAATGTCTTGTAACGGACTGCTCCGAGACAAAGGCTGAGAATCCAAACGCAGCTTTATTAAAGAATAATCCACAACCGTAGTCAAAAACTGGCAACAGGTCATACACAGGCAAGCAGTCCAAACAGGCAAACAAAGCCGCGTTTCCACCGCAGGAACTTTCCCCAGGAACTAGGAACTTTGGGGTGGTGCTCGGTGTGTTTGGGTCTAAATGAAGTTCCAGGTAAATATCCCCCCCCTTTCTTTCGGGGGTGGGACTTGGGTGCTGAACATGCTGATTGGTTGAGCTCACGCAGCATTTTATTTCAACCGCCATTTTTAAAAGTCTTGCGAGGTGGGTTCTGCGTTCAGTAAATATTTTGGAGTTCAATAAAAAATACGACCGCTGGACTGACGACGAGGTTCAGGCTTTACTGAGCATATATGCGGAGGAGGACATCCAGCGGGAACTGGAAACGGCGACCCGCAATGAAAAGGTATACCTGAAGATATAGAGTTGGTTATGCGAGCTGGGCATTCTTCATGAGAAGTTAAAAAAATGAAAACAAGATTACAAGAAATTAAAGGATCATAACAACCGGAGAGGTTCCGATCGGCGCACCAACAAGTGAAATGACCGCCTGGACTTGTGGTTGGGACAGCGGTAACAAAAGACTCGGCTAGTGCGTTGTTGGAAACCATCCAGGAATCCGAGGCCCAGTAACCTGGCTCCGCCCTCCTACGTACTTCTGCTCAATTTTCATTTTCCTTCAGTTCTCCGTCTGGGACTGCGGTATATTCTTAGGTTTTCTCCAAACAAATTTGAACTGGTCCAATCAGCGAACAGAGGGAGTGGCTGAGAACGAGGACGTTGATGTCGTGCGCTAGTTTGAGTTGTAGTTCAGTAATGGCGGCGGAGAAAGATGCGAGTGAAGCCATTCGGTCCATTGTGGCACCGCTGCCGAATATCCAGAAGTTAAAGCCGGAGAAAGAACAATCTTTGCTGAGTTTTATTGGAGGCCATGATGTTGTGTCCCGGGAAAAGTTTGATTTTCCAGCTCGCTCCGTTAGTGGTGAAGGAGTTGCTGAAGCCCCTGGAATTGTTTCTTGTGAGGTCGGCATTGTCATCATTTACTGGGGATGGTCAGTGATTTTATTGCCGTTTTTATCTTAAACATTTTTTTTTTTAATCCCCGGCCGAATGACCGACTGTTTTAGACAAACACCAGGTCATGTGGTCATTTAATTGCCGTCCGAATCCACATCTCTGAGTTTTCAAGAATATATCACTTCAAAATTCACTGTTTATATCCTTTTTGACCCCTGCAGAGCACCGTACGGTTGCGCTTCGCTGTCATTTGGATGCATTTCTAGACTTGTATTTCTTTAAATGCTGGCGAGTGTTTACAAGAGCAATATATTTCATCACCGCTCAAAAAATAAAAAGAAGAAAACGTAAACATTTGATTTGGGCCGTTATTTACAGCAGCATTTATTCTTATCATACCAAGCATATGATTTCTTTTATATTTTTATATATATATATATATATATATATATATAGCAGTGTGTGTGTGTGTGTAACGTTATGATGTGATGTACAGTAAATGTAATGCTTTTTTACAAAATAATATTATGCAAATGTAACTATTCTATATCATATTTCATATTCAAATTCAAATCATATACACATTTTTGGTTCACTGACTGACTGAAGTTGTGGTTTAAAAAGCGTTACATTTCAGCAGTAATAATACACATTTGTATCACATATACCCATAAATGCACAGAAGTTTTACACCCAATAACGAGATCCGATGTAAGTTGTCATGTGGTCTCTCTCTCTCTCTCTCTCTCTCTCTCTCTCTCTCTCTCTCTCTCTCTCAGCAGCAGATGGTTATAAACCTGAATCAGCACTGAAAATGAGTCACTTTGCTGCTGTGGATTATTAACTTACAGTGGAAGTCTAGCAGACATGATGTTTAGAAGCAAATGTGCAGACCTAAGCTGAAGAATTGCTTTAGACTTTTTTTTAGCATCGGGAAGTAATTCTTCTATCACACCATCTCATGCTAACATGCTCATTTTTATATGTTCACGACAGTGCTGTAGTTAAAACCACATTCTTTATTTGCTCTGCTGCCTGCTTGGCCACTAGGTTTCCTCTGTAAATGAATGCGATGCTTATTCTTTTTTACAACAGTACAGCTGCTGTCAATCAAGCTTGACTTGTAGATGAACCCAGAGTCTTCCTTTAACCCCGATGGTGCTGGAGTCACACCTGGTGCAGTGAGAGACGGGTGACAGGGAAGAAAGCCGGCGTGGGGTTTTCGGGTGGAGCTGATGGGGTTTGATGGATCACCAGGAATAGTCTGCTTCTCAGGGCCATTTTAAGAGACGGGGAATCTTTATTAACTTTTGCGGATGTCTTTGCCTGGTAATGAACAAATCAATTATTCATCTTTTTTTTCATGATTTTAATTCGTCATTCTGATCTGATAGATGAACATTTTATTTTTTCATCCCTTTTCTGAAAGGAAAAGCGCAGTCCTGTCACACCGTACTGGTGGAACACCCAATATGGGGAATCAGTATTTAGAAACATAGACTCCTCTTGTTTTTATGCTTTCAGAAATATTGACCAGAATGATTATCAGGCCAGAGTTTGGCCATTTTAAGATGCGTGATTGACAGATTATGCCCCTATAGTGTCAGTTATAT